>JAQFVV010006241.1:2274666-2874666 GCA_028023455.1 Epiperipatus broadwayi | reverse complement strand
TAATTATATGCTTATAAAATACAAAGAGCCATAAGGATGAGATGTGTGGGCAGGTTTGAGAAAAATGTATATATCTTATGGATGATTATTACACAAGACATATGTGGAATCCAGGTTAAATTCAAATCAGTTATTGTATCAAGTAATAAGTTAAACAAAAATTTCAACTATGATTAAGAAACATACATATTTTGGAACCTGGTTAAAGTCTTGGAATTATAGTAGAGTTGACTGTAGATATCTATTACGATAATTTTTTCAATTCGCTTTTTGATAACTTAATTTTTTTCAATTCTTTAAATGAGACACCAACTAAAGATTTGATATTATAATTATCCAACAGATCTACATGCTCCATAGCATGATCAATGAAAAGAAACAATTTGTATATGAAAGTGGAGCAACAATATTATAGGTGGAGGATTGGCTTTTAGAATTGGACTAAAGTTGTATAATTTTAGCTCTAATATATGGGACAAATGATTGAAAATATGTTAGATTAAAAACACTCTTACAAAAAAATAAACAAGCAGTTATAATTGATAGATGTGGCCAATGATCCCCAGTTGTGTGATTTTATTATAGATATGAGATTTCTAATAGTAGTCCTAAGAAGCAAATATATCACCTAGAATATCATAAACAATGCAAACTTTTATTATGGGATAAAGCAATTTTGGACAGAAAACTTTTATTTTTCTATTGAACTTGCTGATGACCAGATGATTTAGATGATGATTTAATGATTGGAATTCCAAGAAAAGTTGAGTAAATACATGTGAATAATAAAGATAGATTGGGACTCATAGCTAACTGCCACATATTGTAAATCTTATTAGTGAAATGAAATTTGTTCAGAATATGTAAAACTTTAATATGTGTTAGTATTAAATATGCACACATTATATAATTCGAATATGCTATATTGAACAATTATCTTAAACAATTCTATAAATAATAACAATTTTATTAAATCTTCAAACGTTTTTGAAGGCTTACCCTTCATTATCAAGAAGTAGAAACTCTCTTATCATTTTTTAACGATATACTGATATGCAAATATCTGACAAAAACCAGTTAAATATGCAAATTAGAATCAGAGCACCTACACTTGCCATTTTTTCAACAAGGCATAAAAGGACTCCCTTTTGTTCATTGCGTGTTCATCCGAGATGATGAAACACGCCTCTTTAACCTTCCTTCATAAATCATTGTGCTCCCTACACAATACTCTAGGTCCATCTGGTCTGCATAAATGACCTACCACAATTGCATGCTGAACAAAAATGGAAGGGGGGGATGAGTCTACTAAGGCCTTATTGTACGCATACATGTGTTGGGATAATCTTGTTTGAACCGATGCCCTCATCTCCCCATAATATGCAGCTGGGCAGTTGTTTTTGCTACATGCAATCTTGTAGACAACCTGCTGTTCTTGCACTGGAAGAATATAATTTTTGATGTTGTTTATACACCTGTTCAAATTAGGGGGCAAACGAAAACACTCACAGAATATGAAGAAAGAGAAATGTTCTGAAGATCTTCAAAGAATAACATGACACTGTTGATGAAGGATATCACTTTAACAGTAGTTCCAAGATGAGGAAGGAAGAATACTTTGTGGATTGCTCAATTTCTTTAATCATAACTCTATATATATAAGCCCTGTGTAATACCGTGCTTTTTTTAAAAGGCAAAGAGACAAACATAATTTTTAAGCTTGACAGATCTGTTGATAATTTTTTATGGCAGTAATTAACTATTTATGGTTTGGCAGAAGTTTATTAAATATATTAAATAAGTATTTACAGTTTACCAAATCAAATGCAGTCTTAAGATTAACTTGATATGTGCCATAATTTGTTAATTTATTTTCTTTTGCATACAATATTGACTCATGTGCTAAAAGAATAGATTGAGATGCATGATATGTTTTAACTGTGTAATGTGACAAGTAGCACTTAGAAAGAATACAATCACTTAGTTGTTTAAGAGTAATTCTTACAAACATTATTTGATCAATATTCTCCAGTGAGATGAGATTCAGATTGTTCATTAAGGGGTATAAGACATTTGATTTTTTTCTAAGGCAAAAAATTACATTAATAGAAAAGATAGGTATGTAACATTATAACATTTATGTAAAATGGGAGTGATGTTATAATTTAGATGCTTGTAAATAATAGCTGGAATAAGATCATTTGCTAATGAGGTCTGTATTACTTTGAGTTATAATTATATTAAGGAAATTGTATATCATGGTTAAAAGAGCATAAAAAATAACTATTTTTAGAATAGTTTTTAAATAATTATGAAGTTTGACATCCAAGTACCATGCCTGACATAAGTGTATTTTCTTTAGGTATAAAGAGTAGTTAACTTTGCATGGTTTATAATAGTTTTTGCTAACCCTGAAGAATTAGGGATTACTTTCTTAGCCTAACAAAGGAGCAATCAGCTTATTAACTTCATTTTGTAATTTATGGCTAAAAAATTTTGCATCATTGAATTGTGTAATAGATTGAAGAGTTGAATTGAGGTTGTGTCATCAATATGTTGTCTTATAAGGTTATTTGAATGATAATCACTTAATCATTTAGAACAACAATAATTTTTTTGTAGTATTCATATTTCAAATGAAGAAATGTTCAGCAGCTGATAAAAATAATTACTAGCAATTACTATGTTGTAAAAGTCATTGATAGTTAATTTAAATTTACTGAGAAATTGACACTTGGATATAAATTTGTAAATAGTTGCTTTATTTTTGAAGAGGAATTTGTATGAGAGTTACACAAGCACGATCAGAAAATGAATTACTAGACAAATGAATTGAAGTCATGAGGCCAGTAAGACAAATAAAAAGAGATCAATCAGTTAAGATCCTTGATCTCCAATAAATAACACAGAATTTGGAGGGTAAAGTGAAAGTAATGGTAGCAAGGATAGTTGATTGAACTTTAGTTTCAAAGTGGATAGCAGCACATTATAGGAGTGATTAAAGCCATCTCGCAAGTTAGTTACCAAAAACAATGAGAAGAGTATTTACTATGACTTGCTTTTTGGCATCAATATATTGCTATAAAATAATACAACTATTACTGAAAAATAAAGGAAAGAATGGTTGCATTAACTGAAACATTATTTTTAATATTGTCAATGGAAGTTGCATATTTATTAGGATACCTACATCTTGTGCTGGTCTAATATTGAACTAATGTTCAAACATATTTATTACTTAGAGTGTTAACAATGATTAGTTTGGTTGCTAAAGTATTTTTCTTTTAGTAATGAAAAGATATCAGCATGATGGTCATTTAGAAATTGACATAGCTGAAAATTTCTATCATATGAATTGAGTCCTCACATATTTATTGTAGCAATTTTAATGTTTGGCATACTTTGTTTTTGAAAAGTTGGAGTGATGATTTTTTGCTGACATGTTTGATATTTGAGTCAGGTATTGTAGCTCTTTTTCTATTTTCACTGGCTGAAGAGATAATTTTGTTGGGTGCTTCACAAGTAGGTTTTATTTTTAATTTTGAATAATTTTTAATGTATATGGTAATTTGATCATGACACATAACTGAAATCTGTATATTATTTTCATTCAGGTCCTTGAATTTCTGAAATTGATTATCCTTAAGTAAATTTTGAGAGTGTTTGTCATGAATGCAATTGACAGGTGTTATATCTGTCAAAGTATTACTAGTGCATTCTTGATTGGATTGTGTTACACTCAATTCAGTATAGATGATATTTACAAACTATAATGCAAATGAATTATTAATGTAATAACTTATATTCAAGATGGGTATGCTATTTTTAGAAACTACATTGGACCAATGAAGTAGACTTGTGCATGTTATTGCACAAGTGATCAGATCTATTACTTTTTTCACAGTTATTGCAATTTCTAATACTACATTGAAAGACAATATGTCCAAGTCTGGAAAACTTGAAGCAGAGTGATTGCTGATCCTTCATATGAACTGTAATAGGAATGGATTACATAAAAATACAATGCAAAAGTTTATTTGAAACATATTGTTGCTTCATTTGTAATATGATCTAAGAGTTGGTAGGAATTTTGAATTTTATCTTTGGAGTATGTTTTTTGATACTTTTATAACTTGAGCACTATTAGTAATGTTTTTTTTTTTTTTTGTAAAACTTAAAACAGAGATAAAAACTCTCCATACAGTAGTACCACTCAGTACAAGCCAGAGTAATCAATGGATGCAGAAAGGTTTGTGCATAAAATCCCTATCTAGTGCCTACTCATCCAATATCCCAACTAGTTTCTAGCTTGTGGCTTTTATCAGTGAGGAGCCTTAGATCTGAGAGCACTACACCTAATGCAGCCCTCCAGCAGTCACCTTTTACCTTTTTAACTAACTATAAAACTATGAGTCTAAAATTGAAAATACAATATTTCACTTATATAGTCATATAGATCTAAACTCAGTTCAGGACCTATACATTTGGTCTTTGATTCTTTATTAATCATAGCCACCATTATCCTATTGAGCAGGATTGGTATAAATCACTAAACATCATATAATCTCCATTTTTATGCTTGCTTAAGCTGTTAAATTAGAGGTAAAATCTCTCCATATAGTATATACAATATTTTTCATTTAAAGTATTAAAACCAATCACATTTATGTGTTGAATAAAGAATTTTTTTTAATGATATTCAATCATACCAATGTACAAATATATCCATCATTTTCAAATGCTTTGAAGCTTATTATGTAAATTTCCTATTGTTTTGTCTACATGAAAAAAAAAACTCTTGCAAAAAAAAAAAAAGTAAAAGACTATATCTTAATTAGGATTTTTTATTTTTTGCCCTTGAGCTTCAAAAATAATGTTTCTAAATTTTTTAAAATATTTTTTATAATTATTATTATGATGTAGTAATATATACAATTTAAATGTATTTAATCTACTGTAAGAAATTCAAACATCAATAAATATTACATTTTCTATCAAGATTGAATCTTGTTCATTTGTAAAAAGTTATTTCAATTTTCCTATACATTCATATGCATGTTGAGATATGATATCTATGTAGAATATATATATATTAATAATTTTTAATAGTTTAAATATTTAAATATTTTTATATTAAATAAATTATTTTAGTCTTTATATAATAACCAAGAGATTGCATGTAGAAGAGATATCCCTTTTAAATATACTGGAAGCATTTACAGTTTACTATACATAATAATCAATCTAAATAAGACTGAAACAAACAATTAATTATATTTACAATTATTTAAATATAATCAGTTGTTTGTTGCAATATTATTTAGAATGATTATTATATTAAGTATATGTGTATAACAACATTATGAACAAATAATTTCTATAATGAATATCTGACCATTGCATGTACAGTTTATGATTTTCATTAATTATTGCCTATTAGCATTTGATGGTAATTTTTTTAATATGAAAATGTAACTCATATTTACAAAATATTACAAATGGAATACAAATAAAATTTAAGAGATGAGCAGATCATTAATATAAGAACGATCAATTAAAATAATCTCAGTTAAATTTAGTATTGAGTATCTATTTTGGTTATCATTATTGATTAATTTGGATTGTGCGAATCATTTAATATGAGATCAGATGCATTTATAAAAATAAATATAATGTTGAACCATGTATATCTTTCAGAAATATAAAAACCATGATGATTTATTGTTAGTTTTCAACAATATGGCTTTTATAAAAAGAAGATAATTTTAAAAGAGTATAATACAGATTACTGTCCCCTCATACATTATTGGTAGAACATAATGAGCATTCTTCAAATATTATTGACATATTATGGCATTCCAGTTTTTAAATATGGTTAAGTAAAAAAGTTCTTTCACATATTATCAACAATTGAACTTTAGCATAATAATATTATATAATTATATATAAAAAGCAATTCTTCATTCTAATATCATCTATAGTAAGAATGAGTAATCAATGATTATTTTAGCTTATTATAGATGATATTAGAATAAAGAGCTGCTCTCATTTGGAATTATATCATTTGTTGTTATACAGTTATACTAGACAGCATTCTATTAAAAGAATAACTATAAATGACCTCAAAATATACATAAAATGGAAGTTGCTAAGCAAAGTGAGAAAATGTATATGAATGATAAAAATGTGATGTTTAGCAAGCATTTGTGCAAACATATATTAGTGAAAACACATAAAAGTAATATTAATTAACCATAACTGATATCTTAATTTTTTATTTTAAATTTTTAAGTAATTAATAATCATTTAATAAAAGTGTTTATTGATTTAAGGTAATTTTAGAAGTTGGTGTATACAAAAGATGATAAGATGACAAGCTAAATTCATGGCTCAAAATCATTTGTTTTTATTATTTATTCTGTTTATTTTATTATAAATAAATTTATTTTATATATTAACTTTACATTTAAATGGTTTTCTCTATCATCTCTGGCTGTAATCTTAGGCTCTAGTTTCCAATTAAGCTGGTTTAGTAAGCTATGTATTGATGAAAGTTGTATGGGAAAATGTGTTTATAAATAAGTTATTTGATCATGTGCTTGTGAGATATCAAATAGCAAAAGTTTATAATTTATATACTGTAATAAAAGATCTAAATACATTTATCATGTTTTAGGAAGACTATAATTGAGAATCATTTTGCTACATTAAATGTGAGATATGCATAATGCTCTTTCCAATGATTAAATAATCTAGTTGAAAGCTGGTTATCCAAAACATAATATTTTAACAAATTTTTTTTGTCCATTTTATTAATTAAATTTAATTGTTTAATGAATAATATAATTTTACAGTTTCTTTTTTTTTTTAATTATTAAAAGTATATCGTTGTTTTTTTTTCACTAAGCATTTATGAGATACTCATTTAGCAAATATATGAAATTTAATATGTAAATATATTCAATTTAATAAAATATAACTAATTTAAAAACACTAAATCTGAAAAAACTAGATTAAATAGATGTAAAAAAAAATCACAACATTAGTTTAAGAAAGGTTGGAAACAAATCAGCAGAAAATTATTTCAATTGAGTTACTGATTCCAAGAATTGGATTTTATGACTACATATCTAAACCATTACAGTTTATATAGTAACAACAGGCATATGAAATACTAGGATTATGAATAAGACAGAGAAGATAATATATTTATTGTCAAAGATATAAAGAAAAAGACTAAATATTGTAGAAATATTTGATATAAAACTATATTATTCTGAAGATAGCAGTGGACACAATAATGTTGGTATTAAATTTTGCAAAATAAAGGAGTTGCTTATAAAAAGTAATAGTATAAATAATAGATTGCTGACAACTAAGTTCAAAGCCACTGTCAGAGAGTTTGTAATCACTCATGAATATATTCCAATAGTAATTATGATGAAGAAGTAGAACTTTGTATCAAGATATTGCAAAAAATATCTTTTTAAAAAAAATTAAATAGTTGCATCATGATAATAAGAGATTAAAATATTGCAGTAAGGTAGAAAAACATAACAAAGCAACAGGAAAATGTAAATTAGTGGAAATAAAACAACAGAGATTTTATTTGAGAAAAAAAAACAGCATATTTCTGATGAATACATAGACCACAATTTATAATTAAGACAAAGTACATATGGAAAGTTCAGGTGATGATTTCATTCATATTATACTTTGATTCAAATGCACTATTAAAAATGCATATACACATCCAGGAGGTGATACAAATTTAGATAATAATTCAGAAATAGTAGTATTGAGATTATATTTTAAAAGAAAGAAATCAATGCAAAAATAAAATGGCCACTGAAAAACTGAAGGACAATGTTCAGAAAATCTTCCTGATTTATTGGATAGGGAGTAGATAAATGGTAGAAAAATAATTGATGAAATCAAATCAAATAAGAAATAGAGAACTATTTTAAAAATGTAAAAGATGTAGAAACAAAAATAGCTAGGTTATAAAAAAAAATAAGAATCAAAAACAACATATAAAATGTTAGAGCGATGGAAAGTTGAAGAGAACAAAATGTGAACTATATGGTAGATATAAATATGCATAAAATATTTAACAGTAAAGTGAACATGAAGCAAATAACTCTAGGAGAAAAAAGAATTTAGAAAAATAAAGAAATTATTAGAAAAAGTAAATTTAAAACATAATAAAATAATTTGCATTAAAAACAATAAACAGACAAATGAAAAGAATAACTTAAAATAGAAATATAAATTATTAGTAAAAAAAGTGGATATTTTGAACAATTAGAAAATAAATAACTAAATGAAAAAGAAAGTCAGCTAAAGATGTAAAAAAAAATTAACTAACATGAACAACGACAAAATATAAATAATTTTAAAATATCAGTAAATTATTAAAGGTTATAAGAGAAATAATTTGAAAAAATTTAGGAATAAGGCCATTAAATTTCTTTTAAATATTATGGGTTTAGTAAAAGAAAGCCATATTGCAATAAAATATGAAGATTTTAATATAATTTTTTAATTTCACATGCATTTAAATTGATGAAGTTCTAAAATAGGTGTATTAGCAGTGGATTAGACTTGATACATTGGCAGAGCACATTCATTTAGGAAAACAAGAGACAAAGAAATGCAATTGAAGTAATGAGAATTATTGCTGAGAAATATATAAAAAGTAAAGAGAGGTTAACATTTGTTCCATTTATATTGGAAGAACTTTGACTATAGCAGATAACAATAATATTACATTATAATTACTATAATATGTGCATATTTTTTATAAATTGTAACAATAAAAGCTTTTTTAAATCAAATGCTCATATATATATATATATAAACACACACATTAGAAAATATCATTTGATTTGGCACTAATATATCATCATCATATTTTAAATTTTGTCCAGGAAACTCATTAGAATGTGTAGTTTTTCCATTTTTAAAATTACAAAGAACTGTTTTAATCTTATTTAAACTTGATATCATTATCCAAACTACCTTAATCTAAATGTCATGATTCATTTATAATCAAGACATTAATAATAGAATTTTTGTCAGAAAACTGATCAGAATTTATACTTTTAATGAGCTCAAGAATAGATTTACTTATATCTACTACACACTTATACATCATTAACATGACCATATTGGAAGCCCAAATTGTTAGTGTTTATTAACTGTTAAAATTTCCCAATAGATGTTTTTAAAAAAAGTAAAATTTAATTTAACTGGAATAGAATTTCTTTTTTAATGCAATTGGCATTTCAATCTTGAAGCATATTAATTTATGATCTTTTTAACAATCTTCACATGTTAAGTACTTATGAAATATGAGCTTCACTTGCATTCCACCTCCTGATTATATTTATTAGATACTAGGGTTAGAGCGTGAATCTGCAAAATAATATCTGCCTTAAATAGACAGTTTAATCAAAGTGTTATTGATAGTCAAATCATTTGTTAGGCAAATATTTACTAACAAAAATTTAAAAGTCAAAACTTTTATATCCAATAAATTTGGACTAAAATTTATTGTTCTTACTAAGGTGTATATTAACGTCTCTAAGAATAAGAACTCTGATTTTTCAAAGTAATAGTGTAATAACTATTATCTGATACTAAATGAGACCGATTGATTAGAAAATTATATTTGCTCTGTTATCACTAAGAAGAATGGTTTGTAATCAAAATTTAAATTCAGCAAAGTGTGCTTCATAATATGATAAGTAATGGTGGAATTTTCATTTGATTTTTATTAGACATGATATTATTACATTAACGTAATTTTAATTATGAATATATTATACATATATATATATGTGCATGAATTTGTAGAAGATACATAGTTCAAGATATATTTGTAATGGAAATGAATTGATACGTTATAATTAATTGTTCTTTCAGTTTTATTATATTTAATATAATAAGAATCTCATAAACTTAATTAACTAGAAAAATAATATATTTCTTTTATATTAGTGATTCTTTCAAAAGTAGGCTCTTATTTTTTTTTAAATTTAATTAAATGACAAAATAAATGTTTTCATTTAACTCAGTTTTATATCAAATGAAATGAAAAGGCAAATATAACTGTAATTTAGTTTCATAAATTTTTATTAAATGTGATAATCTTCAACAGAAAGATATGCTTAAAATAAATATAAAAAAAGTAAGAACTTTGTACTTTGGGTATTTATCAAATTACGACTTAAAAAGGAAGAACAAAAAAAAAAAAAAGCTTCAAATTTTCAATGTTATTATTTCTCAAGAATAATTTAAATGTAAAAATTGTTAGATCTTTTATCATTTTAATGTTTGATAGATAGTTTTACAATTTCAAATGACAAATTCTTAAAAAAATAATATTATTAAAAGTACATTTTAAAAATGTACATGTAATTTTAAAAAAAGATTTATGACATTAAAAATGTCTTTAAAATTTGTATTTTGATAAGTTTGATCTCCAATTGAAACATTTATTTTTTTTTCTTTATATTATTATTATGTGTGTTCGAATATATATATCAGTGCTGAATTTTGGAGCAAAAAAATCAGTTTTTTAACAATTTACATATGGAAAAAAATATTTCTAAAAAATAATTTTTTAGCTGAAAATATATAATACAAGTAATAATCAAATATCATGAAATATATATATTATAACGATCCGAAAGAAAGTGAGATCGAATCTTACCGTAATCTGCACTACAAGGGCGCCATCTAGACATTTGAACCTAGAAAAATTTATAAAGTAGGCAGATACGCACTGATAAGATTCCACTTTATTTAAATATTTAGACCGTTAGCCCAATGTCACTAGCTCATGAAGACACAGAGATAATAAATAACTTGATTAATTTGTATCTTAAATATATATATAACCAAAAATAAAAGCCAATGCCAATAATTTATACACAAACAATATTTATTTACGCACATATATAATTTTGAATCATTTTAAATTTTGAGGAACAACATTATTATTTTTTTAGATTTTAATATTTTGTTAATTTAACTTATTATTTTAAAAATTGAAATCATCTACACAGATGAAATTTATATTTATTTAAGATTGTCGAGTATGAATAAACTACATAGATCTGCATTTGAAAAGAAAATATTCTATCCATTATTTAACCTTAGGCCAAAAGTTCGCAATCAAACCAGCATCAATCCATCTGATATATTGACATATTCAATGTAGCATGATATGACAGCACAATTACCATACTGTCCAGGAAGGTACTTCTGAGCAGCATAGCTAACAAAGACATTGACTCTTGTCCAATACAGGAATGTCACATCTGTATGGCAAGAAGAACAAAAAAAACTCTGTAGGAAGGGACCGCGTGTTTCCATCTTACCATCCCTTCCATAGGAAAAAAGGGTTTGTGCGGCGTGCAAATCAATTCTGCCCGTAGCGAATCTCATACTACATCTACTAACTACACCAATATATCCAATCCATTGACCTAATTCAACTATGAAATGAATAACCTAAGATTACCCTCCCTTAATATAACTTTACAAATCTATATAGCCATTCACGCTGGACTTAAATTTAACATTTATATACATTCGCACAGATGAACTTTATAAAATTTGTTTTATAATGTTGAGTATAGATCGGCTACATAGATTCCATGGTTAAAAACATTTCAAAATAAACACAACTGATCAAAATACAAAGTCATCGATAATGTCAATTGCAGAGGGAATACAAGAAACCCAATGGCATTCATCATAAGATGCCACATTGACATCGATGACCTATATATTCTAATCAAATATGAAAACCACAACATAATTAACCGCTAATGAATCCATGCAACGTCCATACCCAACTTAAATTTCATCATTTAAAATTTAAACAATAAATATTAATACAAATAAAAATAATAAAATGGAAATGATTTTAGCAAACTTAACTATATAAATTTAAACATCAATTATTAATTTGGAAATCAAATAAGAGTTCATTTTAAAATTTAGATTAGCTGAATCTTTTAAAAAAAAACAATGACGAAAGTTCTTAATTACCTTTTTTTTTGTTAATTTGTAAAGTTCATAGCTCATGATAGAAGAGTCCAGGTTCTTGTTTTCAATTCCCATGGCATCTCTATTGGAAGATCGATCTAATGTTCTGGAGATGGCATTAGCTGGTCCATGGTATCACAGTCTTTTCATTTTTAAAATAAGTGAGAGAGAACGACAAGTGCGTCTTATCGTTCTTCTCACCAAATCAAGTTGGAACTGTCAGGAAACTCAATATTTTTCTTTTTATAGTAAATCTCCAGATTGAATGAACAAAGACGTCACTAATCCAAATTTTCATTAAGGTCCAAGAGGCTTGGTGCTTCCATTGGTCAAGCTAAATTCTCTTTATTCTCATCCATTTTTCATCAGATTTTTTTAATTACTCAATAGGCCCAAGGGCTAGCTTGCTTTTCAATTAATTTATAAACCATCATTTCTTGTACTTTTTTATAACAAAGTACGTTCAAATACTTTTATTTATTTAAAAAAAAATATTTTTAAAGTTTTGCATCTGTGCGAATATATATATATATACGTTTACAACTCTTTAATTTTTTTTTAGCTTTTAGATTTTTAATAAATTTATTTTTATTTGCGAACTTAGTTTTCATTTTAAATTAATGTAATGGTGTATTTATATATCGTTACATATCAATAAACTTCCTCAAAAATATGCCATTATAATATATTAATTTAGAAAATTCTTTTAAAAATAAAATATTAAGTGTTCTAGCTGAAAAGCAACTTCAATACAAAATTATTTTATAATTTTTTCTTTAACTGTGAAACTTTCTAGGAATTAAAACGTTTATATTGATAGAAATGAATATATATATATAATCTGCCCTTGTCCTTGTGTGTAGCTCCACTACACCTCAGGCCAATCACGTTGAGGGCCACAATCTGCCCTTTTCTAACATATCAGGCCAATCTAACCACCCCATTCCCGCATCTCCACTTCCCCCAAAATAAATATAATATAGTGAAAATCACCTAACCGGGTTCTAGCTCTAATAATTAATGAAATATTCAATTAAATGCTTTACTAGCTCAAGTTTCTTAAAATTAACTTAGGTTCTGTTTTAAACTAACTCAAATAAATATTCAGGAACTCATGAGACTAGAAGTGGAAATACGGGTGACAAGGTAGATTACATTGAGACAATATCCCACAGGATACCACCTCAATGGCATAAGAACACTATTCCCCCTTATACTACTATTAAACATAATAACTACATAGTATTCTTATGACTTCCGCAACTTCTAATCACTAAGACTCATTTAACAATTAAAGTATTAATCTTTTATCTCTAATAATAATAATAGTAATCATCTAGCTCAAATGAAATAATCTCAGGTTCTTAAATTTATTCGTATGTTAATAACATATGGTAGCAAAATATGATAAGGGATTTTATGTCATAATCTACTACTCTGAAATTAGATTAATAATAAAACAATAATAATCACAATCTTCATTGCTTCATCCAACTAGTACAGCTTTTCTTTCATCGCAAATTTATAACTGTAATAAATTTGTTAATAATCTAATATCCCCTTTTTATCTTTAAGTAATAAAATAAGTTAATAAGTGGCAGTATTTAGATAATCTGATAAATAAAGCAAGTGGCAACTAATAGCATATAATTTAGCAAAATATTATGATAATGGATTGATGACCAGTAACACAATGCAATTTTATAATTATTTAATTACAAGAACATCAATAAATATTTAAGATTAAACATACTTCTCTATTTATCTTTTGTGCAAACAATCATATACTTAGTTTAATGGTTGTGAACATACCCTGTGAATTCATGCAATGATGTAGAGAAAACAAAACTCAGACACAAGTTTTAATAAACAAATTTTAAAATTTTATTAACATCAATAAAAATAAATAAAAACAAACAAATCCATCTACATCTATTTACAAGGGATATCCTCATTTTTCTTTACACTACAATAGCTGAATTATACACATTTATATTTCTTTTATCGTTAATTAAACTTATTATGCCTTTTAAAAGTTATTTATTTATTTCTCATTAGGTTTATCATATCACTTATTTTAACTATTTTATAGGTAACACCATTCTTTACCTTCTAATATTAAAGTTACTGTATTATAAATTATCTATGTGGATAAACATCATTTATAACATCATAATTTTACAATCAATATGGTTTTTTAAAAGAAAATTACATTTTCTTGTAACTTTATATAAGTCACTCCGCATATTATTCAAATATTATTATTACTTTTAACGTTTGTTCTCCAATGCTCGTAAACTATAATACGTTTATTCCATAAGCCATACTCATGTATAATACTATAACACAGGTTTAATTATCACCTGTTACAGTTTCACATATACTATAATTATCAAATGTTATTGTATTTTTTAAATATGCAATACTTATATTTTTAAAATATAATTAACAATAAGAAAAACGTGAAATTATATTTAACATTTTGTATATTTCAATTTGGATATACTTTTATAAAATTATAAGTTCATTTCTTAAAAAAAAATTAAAATAATTCTCTAACTCCTTCCCTTCTTAGGATATCTGCATCTTTCTTTCAATAATCATAATCTACTCTTCGTTAATACTTAACTATTCTTATTCCAAATAATAGCCTGACATACATTCTAAAATATCTATTGTTTCCCTTTTAATAGACTTATCATATAACGATGTAGTTGCAAGAAATACAGATAAAGATAGTGAAAGATGTATAGGATATCGGGAAGATAGATAGATAACTTATCCGCAATATACTTCAAAAATATATGGAACAGTGTGAATAGGTCCGACATTCATTGTCTAATAACCTTGGCGATAAGCATGATGTGGCAGCTATTTACTCAGCTTTACCAAACATCTAGTACGACTCACAAGAAATATATAAAATACCACTGTCCAAGACAACATGTGTACCAGTCATAGGGCTTTGTTAACTACGCTGATTAACATCTAAAACTACTTATTATTTCACTCCCTGTAGCATCCTAGTTTTTAATACATCCTCTTGGTTTCCGAATCACCACGTACTACCAAGTCACTACCCAAACTATCTCTCGAGATTTTTACTGTATCCAACATCGATAAAATACTTTTTAAAACAATAAACAAAATTCGCTAATATAAAACATTTCCCTATTCCATAAGAACAATTTGTCTTGCTTTATTACACTGTAGGTTCAACATCTACGTTTTGTTAAAATAACATTTAAATATCCCAATCGGAAAATTAACAGAAAATATCACATAACCATCAGTTATATTGAACTATATTAATAACACATAACATGATTATCGTATGCATATTTTTTAAAAATCTAATCACATCTCAAAGTGTTTTAGAGTGTTGTTTTCAAAATGCGTTTTACAACAATAATAACAATAAAACTTTTGCGCTACATTCATTCGATTCTCAGCTGATCTAAATAAATAAAACATACATTATATCATTAATAATTATAAATGTTACCAAAAACAATTTTTATCTTCCTATCAGAGTTCGTAGTAGGTTTCTTTCTCTTCGAGCATCGCAAATATACATATTTCCACATACATACAATTTTATTTTAAAATTCAAAATCAAAACATATTATTTCATATAATGTTATATCACGAATTAATGTATTTTGTTTTCCCTATCGCTATCTAAAACTTAATGTTTAACTTAGATTAGTAAAGAAAATAATTCAAACCATAATCACATATTTTTCTGATGGTAAATCTTGGTTAGTCCCATAGTATTTATTATTTCTTCTTTTGTCCGAATGTTCTCCTTTCTGCTTATTAAAGTTTTAAATAAATTAGTTCATTTAATAAACTGTTTAGACGATCTTTAGTTTTAGTGTTTAATCCAAAATTATTAGAAAACATTTTATTTAGTTATCCCACGAAGCTTTTTAATGTTCTGGCGAATATTACCTCGGCACGTTGATGCATCTTTATTTCTAGTTAAACTACAATTATTTAATAATTACGGTACCAATTGCGTTTTCCATGGATCCAATATTTTATATTTCTCTTCTGTAAAATTTTTATTTTTTATTTTTTAGGCAAGTGTTTTCCTTGGTAAACTTCATTTTCATTCATTATTATTTTATATACACTACTTCCGATCTTTAACTATTTTCTAGAGTATTTTCTCAAGTCATCTCAAAGAAAGCAATTCAAACTATTTCAATATTAAAATTCCTTTTGTCCATTTATTCTTATACGAATAATACTTATTTTTATTTTCCATTATCTTCATTAACTCTGCGCACAATGTCCTTTCATTGATTTTATACGCACGAAAGCAGCTTTCATAGTGATACGCTATATAAACTATATCAACGAATAACATTAACATATTTGGAATATTATAAAATTTACAACTTGGTTTTAAGAATCTATCCATTTTCTATTGAAAACTCCGATTATATTTCGATATAATCCACTGGCAGGTTACTGTAAAGTTAGTGAAACATTACTATGAAAAACTTTTTTTTAAATTTTATTCTAAGATTCTTTTCGGATGATTTTTAAATTGTCAGTTGGTTTCTTTCAAAGATATTATTAAAATTATAATAAAATTGACTAATAAATTGAAGAGAAAAAAAAATTTAGAGAGCTTAAAATTTTACCTCTGCTCTGGAGTCAACACATTTTTGTTCTCCCCGTTTATACAATTAGTTGGCGTGATTTTTGTTGTCTGCCAAGATCTATTTTTTATTGGTCAATCCCTACTTGGATTTATAAACAATTTCTAAAGTTTTAAAATCATGCCGTAATAGACTTAAATGTTAACTCATTATTATTTTTAAATCAATTATTATCTATTGCAATTTAACTACCTTTAAAACAATTTTGAAACAATAATTAATAAAGCTGTATACTACTTATTTTTATTATGATTTGTGACAATTCCATCCACTTCTATAATATACTATTTAAATATTTTAATTATTAGTATTAATTTAAACCGGTACTTATATATAGAATATTCCAGACAGTCACGTAGTCATTTCCGGTGTTTAGTCTAATTTTATCTGTCTTAATAAATTTGCTACTTATATTATATAAAATAATTATATAAAATTTTGAAAAACAATTTAGAAAAATATAGAATTAGATACAATTCTCACCATCACAATATTTATTATTAAATATATCATATTAATCTTTTACTGCTTAATATAGTCTATAATTTTAAATACTATATAATATTAATTTTAAAATTTTTTAGTAATTGACCATTTATAACCATCATTGACCTATAGAAAAGGGTACAATATATGTATAATTTTCTAAAACATTACAAGATCTTCTGGTTATATTTTTGTTTCTAAAAATTATTAGAAATCTCTCATAAATAACAAATTTTGAACAAAAAAATGCAATCTAGGTATTTCAAATGAAATTTTTTCTAATAGTTTTTAAAATAGTTATATGATTTTTCTCAGATAAATGCAAAATAATAATAATAATGATCACATTTATAGTACATCTATTTTGTACAAAATTTTAAAAATTCTAAAATAAATTCAATAATTGTCAAATTTAAAAATTAAGAGAAAAAACATATCAAAGTTCTTCAGTTATATTATCTAATATAAGCTTAAGTAAATATAGTGCTTAATAAACCCTACTCAGAGCTGTTCTTAGCCTAGTACTTATGGATATGAATAGGAGACAACATTGGATATGAATTTATTAAGTACTATCATCTAGCATCTATTGATTATTCAAGCTTATAATTGGTGACATAATTGGAGTGAAAGAAAGAGAATAGTATTGAAAAGTGTTATATAAATTGAAATCATATGCTGTTTTGTTGACATGTTTTATTCTGATGCTTTTATGTTATAACATAATGTCTCATCAATTATCTTATTACCTGTTCAAAAAACGATTCCTATATTATACCTTATGTGCACAGAAACACAATAAAAAGGAAAGCTATAACTGAATAACAATAGTATATATTGAAGCAATCACTCTGTAGTCAGAGTGGGCTTCATGTTTTCCTACCTAAAATAAACTAACATGTACAAGAGTTCAAACCTGGCAATATTTAAATACTAACAGTGCCATCATATATATGTAATTATATATATTACAAACTATTATAATGAATATTTTATAATTTTTGATTTTGTTATTTTGATATTTTCATACTTTTGATTATTTTAAGCTTGTGGGGGTTTTTTTATTTAAAAGAGAATTTTTTTTTTTTATCACATAAAGTTTGTCACTTGTAAAAATTATTTGCATTTAATTTCACATTTGTAAAAATATAAAAGAAAAAAGATATAACCAAGATGGCAATTTCAAATCAGCCCATTGTGAAGTTTTCTTCACTAATTAAATATTTTAATGCTTGATTTTAATTAATCAAAATATCGTCTCATCATAGTTTTACTTTTATAATTTAAAGACTTTAATTAAAAATTTTGCTAATGAAAGAGATTTGAACCTTATCTTCTTATATCTTACTTTTAATTAAAATGGACTAATTTGCTCAGGAATTTAATAATTTTCTCATCTGCCTCTGGGCAAATGAGCCAAAGCATTCCTGTAATAGCTTGGGTGGTAAAAATAGAATAGATTAGATATAAGAGTCAGTTTTTAGTCTGAATCAGACAGTCTAAGTCTGAGTCTTACACCTAGCTTTTACTTTTTTGTGCTTAGTTTTAAAATGACAGTTGAGTAGGGCCCGAATCATTTTTTCCTGTGCCTCTCAAGGCTACCTCTAGTATGATGCCACGAAACTCCTGCCATGGAAAACTGCTGCCACCAATGAAGGATCCATAGTGATCAAGACTGTTGACCACTAGGCTGATCCCCACAAGTCTGAAGTTCAGAGAATGAACCATTTTACCATTCACCCCAAGTATACTGAGGTAACAGTCCACTAGCTATGTAAAGTTGTCGGTACTTACCTCTAAATACTAACTGGTTTTTTTTATATTTAATCTTTACTTGTAAGACCTCTCTATATATGTAATATATTTTCTTATAATATTAACTCCGATTTCACTTTATTCTGGCTTTATAAGTCTGTGCATTCTGTTTAATATTTTTTTTAAAGTTTTATTTAGTAATATGCCAGTTCAGCTCAACCTCACGAATTTGAGATATAATTGTTTTTTTTTAAAAAAAAGAAAAAGAAACAAAAGCAAAGTAAATTGTAATGTTAAGGATTTATTTATCATTTTCTCCCTATAAGACTGAATATATATTATTTTAAAATAGACTCGCGGGATTGATCGTTCTAAAACTCTCGTGTTTAATTATTTTTTTTATTTTTGTTCATGAAAGATTGCAATAAAGAATAAAATATTAATTACTGTCATCACCAAATGGGCTAAACAATTAGAAGTTCTAATTTTGTTTGAAGCGTATATGGGAATGCATAACTGACTAATCAAATAAATAATTAATTAAATGTCTCATTTGATATTTATAACCTGATTCACTATTATACATATCATTATGCAGGGGAAATAAACAATTAAAGTTATTATATTAAACACTATTTTTATTCTCATATGTATAAAGTACTGCTGGCATAGCTTAACAATTCTTCAGTATTTCAAATGCTTGGTCATTTGGGAATCTTCGAGAATCTGAAGTTTTCCCTCCATTTTGAAATCATTCGTAATCAGGGATTATACTCCTTGTGGAATGCGAGGCTAAGGTTTTTGGATGCTCTATGGAAGAGATTGTACACCAGCTCCCATATCACCAAACCTACCTTAACCTTCATACCGTTTCACCATACGTGCGAACATACGTCTTCTTCATGAAAATACTTTCAATGACAAAACTATTTGACCAGCTGGGGCCTTCCTACATATATGATTAACCTTTCTATGTTAGTAATTACAATATCCATTCATTAAATTGTTTTGCTTGTTTTATCCCATTAAGAAATTTTATCCCATTAAAAAATAAGGGTACGGGAAGTGTGAATCATGTTAGAAGTATTGTATAGATTCCTGTAGTGCACTTGGTTTAAAGCTGCCTACCCTTTTAAAATTAATGAACTATTCCTGTATACGCGTATATTTTTCATTCTCTAATAATAGTCAAAAGAAAATATATGTAAAATATAGAAATAAAATAAATGTTTTTATTTTTGCTATAAATAAATGTGGTTTATAACTTTGACTATATGGCTCCTACTAATTTAAATCATTCATCAATCTTTCATTTCTTGTGTAAAGAGAGTTTATTTTGGCAAGGTGAATTTGCGCACATGACCTAAAGCAATATATTGTATAACTCCTGTTAACAACAATTAAGAATTATTCAGTGTTAACGTAATAAATGTAAACCTATCTAAAGTGAAATCGCTATATATAGATATACATTGTATTCATGCTAGTTTGATATTAAAACATATTAAAAATCTAATCCAGAGTTCGAATCTTTATTTTGGTTAGTTTTTAAATATAAAAAGATTTTATATAATTATGTATTGTTATAAATCATATATCTTATTCGAGGATTCATCCTCAACAACTCTAGTTTGAGTCTCATGTCTCTGTAATGTCTGGTACAATATATAAGCAAAATTATATTTAAAACTTATGAAAATTAGAGAATCCATTTTTTAAAAATAGGGAATCATGATTCCTTTCAGTTTATATAGCATTGTTGTTATTAGTTATGTACCAAGCTTTTTTGACCTTTTGCCTAGGGTTGTTTCTCTCAATGCAAGCAATTGTGGTGGATAAGGGTTCAAATGGATGGCCAGTGATGTTCTGGTTATCTAAGAAAATTGACTTATATTCAGGTTTGCCTGAGGCTCTTCTATATAGATATTGGTGTTATGGAAACTGAGTGGAAAGGAATGCACAAGATTCATAGTAATATAAGGTGTTGCACCCAGTCTGGGGCATACAATTTTGTATATGGTGTTTGAGATTTGATCAGTGTCAAGTCTATTCTTGGAATAGTTTATCAATATGTTAGTAGAAAGATTCCAAGGATAGACTTGACACTGATCAAACCCCAAACACTGTATACAAATTACATTCCCCAGATTGGGTGCGTTACCATATATCAAGGTAAATCTTGTGCATCTCTTTCTACCAGCTTTCATAAGACTGATATCTGTATAAAAGAACCTGACAAGTCTGAGTATAAGCCATTTTTCTTGGAGCATCAGAACATTACTGGCCATACATTTGAATTCTTATCCATCACAATTGCTTGCATTAAGAGAAATGACTCTAGGCAAAAGGTCAATGAAGCTTGGTATATAGCTAATAAGAACAATGCTATAAACCAAAAGGAATCATGCTTTTTCCTTTCTAGGAAATGTACTCTCTAATTTGCATAAGCTTTAAATATATTTTTGCTTATATATATACTACCACTTTGCTATGATTATGCAAACGTAGAAAGTTCTCGAAAACACTTAGCTGCCTTGTATTATTGTTATTTAATAATAGCTTTCCGTTTTATTGTGTTTCAGTGCACATAAGGTAAATTACACTTGTCTAAGGAAAATCTTGTATATTTATAATTACAACATTCCTATCTTATCAGATTCAGAATAATTTATTTTTATAGAAAAAATAAAAATAGAAACTTAACCTTTGTTTTAGGTTGATGGAAATTAGAACATGAAGACAATATTAAAATGATGTGATCATTTTCTTATTAAATTTTTAAATGCTTTTGAAATCTATTTAAATCTTTTTATAAGATTTTATTTAGTTATTTATTGTTAATTAAATCCACACTTTTACCATAATAGGCTCATCAACAATACCAAAGACAAAAAATATAGAAGAAACCCCCAATGTCGTTTATAAAATTGTGTGCCCACAGACAGGATGTGATTCGGTATATTATGGGGAAACTCGGGCCACAGTGAGCAATAGATTGGATCAGCATAGAGATATATATATATACAAAGGCTACAACTAAAGGAGAGGGCAGCTCAGTATTTGCTGATCATCAGCAGGAGCAAAGCCATAGATTTGAGCCATTTAAAGCCGACATCGTATGCACAGAGAGGAACGATGTCAAGAGAAAGATCAAAGAGGCATGTTACATCACCAGTGATGCCATGTCAATCAACAGAAAAGACATGTGCTTCGCAGTCTAGAAAAGGTGGATGTTGTAATTTGCATGCATTTGCATAGAATCAACAGCCTGTAAAAAGGACTATAATTATGGAGCTGTAAAGGCCCCGAAAGTGCTAAGTCCATAAAATAGAAGCTTACTAACAATAAACTTATAGTTTCACCTCAGTTATTAATTTTAGCTTTTCAGTAAGCAAACACAGTGCAATTTTTATTTATCCAAAATATCAGAAGCTATTCAAGATTATGCTATATTTTTTATTTGTACAAAATAATGCAAAAACGTCTACTAATATTATCAAAAGAATACCATTTTATCAGATAAAATTAATAGAAATTAAATATAAATTTTAAATAAAGTTAGCTATATAGGGTATATTCTTCAAAATAATTTTATATAGTTTTAGAAGTTTTATTTTAAAGCATAAATTAAAAAAAGGGCTCAAAATAAATGATTATCTGAGTCATTTTTGATTTATAAATAAAAAAAATTTACAATAATGGTTGATGATTTGCAACTATAAGTCCATGTATTAAACTCAGCCAATTGGAAACTAGACTTGAAAATAAAATTTTACTAAAAATAAAATATTTTTTAACTGATTTGTATTATCTAAAAACATTGTAGTAAATGAAAAAGTGGGTAAGTATTTATTTAAATCCGACAAGTAAAATGAAAATAAATTCATAAAAAAAATACAAATTGTAAAGAATGCATTTAGAAAGAATATTATTATATTTAAAATACTTATATCATTGTAATAAAAATGTATGTCAAATAAATATGTTCTATCTGCTAAAATATATGATTATAAAATATAAAGTAAGCTAAGATGGTAGTTTATACAAAAAAAAAAAAAAAATGAAAAGAAATTTGTTGAAAATAACAACAAGTATAAAAAATGAATGAAATCAAATCCAAACTAATATAGATATAGATTGCGTACTTAACAAAAAAGAGATGACAATAAATGTATTAGAAGATAAAATGCATCTTAATAAAATAATTAAACTTGGGGTAGAAAGATGAGAATGATAAATCTATAACTTTTAGTTTCTATGTTATTTTTATTATTGAAAAAGAAATTTTCTCATATTACATATAAAATTTTAATATAAGAAAAACAATATAAATTCTTACAATGGACTACTAAAATCTATTATTGTTATATGTGTATAAGTATTGAGATATTCTGGCCTCATATAATAATGAAATGACATATTATAATAATGATACAATAATATATGAAATTGAGCTTTGTCAAATTTTATTTTAAATTTATAAAATTATATGTACTCTTTTATTTTAAAACAAATTATGCTAATTTATTGTAATTGTTATAAATATAATATCAAACATAAATGAGTGTTTATTGCCATAAGATGGATTTTTTTTCCATTTGACTATATTTGAAAACTTATTTTTGTAAACAAGATCTGTTTTTAGATTCTAAATCTAATTATAATTAATCTCTACAGTTATGAAATTTAATGAAATATATTTATAAAATTTTATATAAACAGAAAAAACCATCTAACTATTTTTTTTTCCACAAACAACTTTGAAAAGTATATAAAACATTTCAGGTTGATTTTAAGTCAGTTAAGAGTTGGAGATGAGAGTTGAAATTACTAGTAATGGAGAATTTTAACAAGTGTAAGATTATTGCAGATGAGTTCTGCAGTTCATTAAATGAATCTTATGCTTGTCTTGAAGAATTCACTTGTGAAATTGCAAGACTAATGTTTACTATTGAAAGCTATGAAGATCAGTATTATTTGATTTTAATCAGAAAACTACATAAAATTTCTACAAAAGATTAATCAGTAAAAAGAATTTACATCAATTATTTATTTTGGTCTTTGAAATACTGTGAACAAAATTTGCACCTCACGAAAATTAAAGAAAAAAAGTTATAAAAACAGATATATCCTTAAATTCAAATTTAAAATGTAGTTGATATAAGCATACATTTATCATAACCTAAAATACAGGTATGATGTAAACTTTTTATTTCATAATCTTTACTTATGATTGTCTTAAATATTTCTCATGTAAATTATGTTTTGTTCTTTTGATTATTATTTTACCAACAATATATTCCTGAATTATTTTAGTAAGAGATATTTGCCCCAGAATATTGTTTCAATAATTGAATTAATTAATTCTAGTAATTTCAAATGCAAAATTTCAATTAATCTTGTCAGAATTAGTAATTGAATGCTAATCTGTTCTTGTAAAGATATTCTAATAATCAGAAGTATTTTTAATTTAATATTTGCATAATGCTCTTGTCTTTTATATAGTTAAATAGTAAACAGAAAATTTATGTGCTAACTACTGTTATTATATTAATTAATAAATTAATAATATATTATTTTGTTTACTTTATAATATTTTTTCTAAATCTCTGTGCTCTGAAATTTTATTTACATTGACATTCACATTGATTTTATATTTAAGCCAATAAACATCACATGACCACCTCCTCTTATGCTTGCATATAACTGTTGTTAAAACAGGCAAAACTCACTATATATATTGCCACACACAGCAAGCTAGAGTAATCAATGGATGCCAGAATGCTCCTCACTGACAAAGGCCATAAGCCAGAAACTAGTCTGGGGATATTGGATGAGTAGGCACTAGATGGGGATTTTATGCACAAGCCTCTGGCATCCATTGATTACTCTAGCTTGCTGTGTGTGGCAATATATATAGTGA
Source organism: Epiperipatus broadwayi (assembly GCA_028023455.1). NCBI lineage: Eukaryota > Metazoa > Onychophora > Udeonychophora > Euonychophora > Peripatidae > Epiperipatus > Epiperipatus broadwayi. The sequence continues at coordinate 2,849,769 of JAQFVV010006241.1, read as the reverse complement.
GTTTTGCCTAATTTTATATTTCTTTATGAGATAGAGCAAATAGAATTTATCTATGTAAAGTTGTGTGTCCACTAAAACAAATTATATTGTTTATATAAAATAAAAATAAATCATGTAATCATAAATATAAAAAGTAGCTATGCCATTAATGCTTTGATAGTTGGAGATATAGACTAACTATGTATCAGTCTATTTTTTTTAATGAATTTGGCTTTCAGTTTGTAAGCTTAATAATTTGATCAAGGCTAGATACACCACATATCTTTTCATTACATAAATTATGCCATTAATACACAAATTGTAAAATCCCATGTATAGGCCACAAAAATAAACATATCACAATAAGTTATAAATATTATATAAATTATCTCCTTTTCACATATGGCTTTTGCAATGTTTAAATTTTATTAAATAATAATAATGTTCTGATTTTTTAACAATTTTCTTAATAGATTCAAATTTAAAAAATAACATATTATATTTTATCGAAGTATTATCTAATTTTGCATCCAAGTTTATTATACTCACATATCTAAATATATTATTATATTTCATGATATTTCTCAATATACAATATCTAATTATATATACACAAACATCGTCCTTTTAAATATTAAAATTTTAAACATTCAAACATATTTACAATATACCTCGTTAGAACTTAGATCTTTAATATATATATGTGTGTATATAACTAAAATTACCCCAAATTCAAAATTATATATTGACTAGTTTAGCTTTATGCTTGTAATGTGTGTGTATATATATATGCATGAAAAATAATGTAAAACATTTATTTGTGTTCATGATAATTATCATAATCCATGCAACCAATTAATTTTATAAAATGTGGGGACTATAAAGGTGACTTTAATCAATACTACGAGGTCATCATTACTATGGGGATAATAGCTAAACACCATTTATGTAGTTTTAAAGACATATATCCACCAAATTCTGTACTGACTAGAGGTAGATTTGTAGTTAGGATATTATCACAAATATGTGTACAAGAATAAATTGGATAAAATATGTCCAGTATTTAAATAAATTTATTGTAATGCAAAACTAATCAGAGATAATTTTATTAACTAGTAATAATAATAAAAAAAGTCAAATCTGAAGTAAATATTCTAATATATAACTTATAGATTACTATAACTTATTCTGACTTATATACAAATATCTCTTAGATATTAATTATTAAGTAGAGGAAAATTAAATAACAAATATAGCCCTGCTATTTAATTATACAATCATCTGATAAACATAAATGAATGTTAAGTTTAACCTAGGTATGAGCATATAGGTTTTATAGATGGTTATAAAGAAATACTTTATTATATTAAAAAATATATACATTTAATTATTAATTTGCCTTATAAGTATAGACACAATTTATTATTTTAATAATACATTATTCTTTTTCATATATGTGTTTGCATATACAATAATTCAGGTAATATGAATAATATTTCTGTTACTATTAATAATCTTTCTGTAGAGGATAATCTCTAGTTTAAGAAATAACTAATAAAAATTATTAATTCTGGTAATATATTATTGAACATCCTATACATATTCAGTTACATTTTTTTAATTATAAATTAATCAATAATATTTTATAAATAAAAATCAAATTTTACATATTAAATAAGTATTTTTTTTACTATTCATAATTAATTATTTTAATTAGACAACAAACCTCTCTCTCTCCAACCATTAATTCTGATATCAATTTTTTTTTCATTGATGAACTTAAAATTCTCAGAATTGCAGCTATATAGGCATTACTAAAAGTATTAGTCAGCTAAAGTCCCATTTAAATTAATAATTTCATTTAAATTTATATTTCTTTGATGAGAAAATTGCAATAACAATTTTTTTTAAAAAAAAAACATTCTTTTCAACAAACAACCAGCTAATTTTTCCTTTTAAATAATATAATATAAATGAAGTATACTATTCACATAAACAAGCAAATGGATTTTCCTTCTAACAATTCTTATATTATTGAAGTATTTTTGCTATTTAAAATATACCTTTATTTACATTACATTATGCAATATTTTTTTAATGCTCAAATTAATATCTTATAAAATATATGTAATATATATATACTATTGAGTTCCTTTCTGTCAACAGTATTTTTTTGGCCTGTACTTGTATATGTGCATAGAGTGTTTTCATAAATTGATAGTATTGGATGTTTAATTAAATAGAACACACAATTTTTAATTGTTTTCAATTCATATGTAATTTCTCTATTAGTTGAACTTCATGAATGGGAAGCAATGGATAGTAGCCAATGCATTCAATGTAATACATATACATCCTGCATTTTCGATCACAGTTCCCTTATAGTAACAGAATTATTATCGACTTTGAAAGCTTCTGAGTTAATATATGCTTCTCTATTTATAATTATTAAATAAATGTTGCCCAGACAAATAAACAGGAAGATTAAAGTTAACTATTTTATAAATATATATATATTTCTATTAAATAAACTAATAGTTATTGTTTTTTTCCAATTACATAAAAAATAACATGTATTTATATTTTTTGGATTTAGGGTCAAAAATCATTTTAAAACTGAAAATTCTTTTTTTTTTAATCATCTTTTGATACAAAATATATTTAATCAAATTAAATGTTGCAACTACATGTACAGTATATTTAAAACAATATATCATTCTTTCTTTTGTCACAACATTAACTCACAATGGTTACAACATGGTTTTATAATGTAAATGCTATAAACTTGTATCTGATACCAGTCCTAAAAAAAAACATTATTTTATCATATAACTATGATTCCAAATTTGATTTTTTTTTAATTATAAGGATTATTTACAATAAGTATTATAATAAACTAAAGAGTAGTCTTTCAAGCTAACGTACATGCACTTTTTATGAATGTTAATAATAATAAATGAATACTTTCATTTCCAACACAAGATAAAGTCTTTGCGAAGGAATAAATGAATCACTTATTTATTCAACCCAAATGCTTATATATGGGCAAATCTTAAGTACTGGATATGAAAGCATGAGGATAAATCAATCACTTTAAATTACTGTTAAATACCTCATTTAAATAAGTATTATAGTATTTTTATACAAAAATTAAGAAAATATAATCATAAAATTGCAAAAAATGGAGAAATAAAATTATATTCATTTAGAATAACTTAAATTGGAGTCACTTAATTGCTTTTTTATGATCAATTATTATAATAAAATTAATTTGATTTTATTTATTATAAGCATTTTGAACAAAGAATATTATAATAATTATATAAAAAGTTAAAAAAATATAACCAGGGAATGTAAAAAAAAAAAAAATTTCTATCTGGGATCAATTGGGTACTTTCTTGTAAGAAAAGGATGATCAGTTATTATAATAAATAAAAAATCTGATTTTTATTATTGTAATTATTATTTACAATAAGTATTATAATATTTGTATAAAATAGAAAAAAATAACCATAAATAAACAAAAAAATGAAATAAAATTACTTACATTTTGTATGGATATTGATAAACCCCAAAATAGTGACGAAAGAACATTGATTTTTTTTTTTCAAAATACAGACACACCTAGGAAGATATTAAGGTTGTCATTTGTTCAGTTAAAATAAATTCTATAAATTTAAACCATATAAAAAAATTTTTGATCACATACTGGTTTTAGCCATTGAGAGTTAATAATTTTATTTTTGCCAGAATCAGAAATAAATTGAATAATTCATTGAACAGATCTTTCTTCTTAAATTTAAATAATTTATTTTAAAGTATCACAAATATTATCAAGAATATCATTATTTACTGAAGTAATATTTTAGTTAGTTTAGACTTTCTATTTTAATATTTGTCTACATAACTTTTGTGAGTGTATTTTTTCTTTTCCTTATATATTTTAAATATATATGCATGCATTCTACAAAAATTTTTCATTCACTGTACTATGGGCATAAAGCAAAATGCCTTAATATATATCTATAAATGTAACCTTACAGACAATATATATATATAATACAACCACACATATGAACATACTTATTATTTCTTACATATCTATATAATTATTTATTTATTTATATGTTATAACTTAATTTTCAATATTATTTAAATAACTAATTTTCTATTTTTAATTTTGTATTTACTTTATATATATATATCAATACTTTTAAAGAATATTTTAATTATAATTTATTAAATATTTTATTTTAATTCTTTTTTATTATATTTTGAACTTTGAATATTCACATTTATTATTCTAATAATTATAATTAAATATACTTAATTAATTACTACATATATTTTAAAATACTCTCTTTTCTTCTATTTATTAACAAATAAATGGTATAAAAATGATTAATTTAAATAAAATTTATCTTCTATAAATGGCTTCCTTTATTTTATTTTTTTAAATATTTTATTTATATTCTTTAAATGTTAAAGAATATAAAAAAAATATTTATAATTTGCTTATTTTATTTAACTATAATTATGTAGTCTTATATTAATCAGGTAAAAGAGTAATAATAAATGCGGAGAATTAATTAATAAAAAAGTATGGAAAACAAAAGATTATTTTAAAATGATATGTACATCGTAAGTAACAAGCAGGTGTATTGTGGATATTTTGGGAAGCAATAGTTTTTCTAAGTAGATCTGAAATAAATCAAGATCAAATTAAAAATAATGATTTTAAAATAGAAGCCAATGAGGCACTGTGAAAGATAATTTCTTTTATGTCCATGTTTATTTAAAAAAAAAAAAAGATTTAAAGTATATTATTAAAGTAGGTTGATGCATATACAAATATAGTCATTCATGATTGAGTAATAGTTTTCCTATTGAGAATAATCTTATCTGAAATTTAAAGTAGTTTCTGAGAGAGAGAGTGGGGGGGGGGGGCGGTGCCAGGAAAGTATTGCTCAATGTGATTTATAATAAATTATCAGAGTTACTATGTATCAAAGTAAATGTTATACATTATATAAATAATTTTATTTTTTTTAAATAGATAATTTTTTTTATAAAATGAAGTAGATTTACATGTACTTTTTTAATTTAGAAAAGAAAAAGAAATGTTTCAAATATAATAATCCTTTGAAAGAGGATTAAAATATATAAAAAATGTATATATATAAACAGAAAACAACTTGGTAATTAAAATGCTAATATCATAGAACTTGAAAAAACATATTTATAGACAAGCTTAGGTGAAAATATTATTCATTCATGCTAACTGTTGTGATCATGCTTAACAGTTACCTCTTAAAGAGTTATCTAGAGATAATCATCCTGGAATTTAAAACATAAGAATGTTTTCCATCACAAATCGTTTAATAAATAGCTAATACTTTAACTAATGAATTCAATATTCTTCTTTTTCCTTTTCTTACGTATTGATTTATATATTTACATATCATACCATTCCCAACTTTCTTATACACTTCAACAATTCTATTTTTTATAACAACTTTATTGTTATAGTTTTGACTGTCCTGCAGTCATATCAGAGCTACAATATCCAAATATATAATCATATAATTGATACATTTTATATACATATTCATATACATAATTAAACATATCTTAACCTGACCATTATCCATAATCATTTTTCATTTTATTATTCTACCCTTAACTAATTTCATTTACATTTATTTATATTATTTTATTTTTAATTATTTTAAATTTATTATAATTTTAATTTTTTAATTTTTTAACTATAACTTTTAAATTCTATTATTTAATATACATTATTTTATTAATATCATTTTACTTATATTTTTTTAATTAGTTCTAACCTTATTTTTATTTAAGATTTGGAAATATAAGTAGAAGTTCTGAAGAAGATTGCTGGAGCAATGGAAACTGTCAATAGTGGATTGGAAAACAGCATTGTAAAAAGTAATAAAGAACATAAATGATATTAATATTATTTTTATTTTATTATATATTTTTTTAATTAACTATTAACTTTTCCACATTACAAATTACCTTTTTTATTTTACAAGTTACTCAACTCTTTAAAATCTACTCTTTTACATAAACCAATTAACAAATTTTTTCCAAAATTTTTATACCTGTTTAACAACTCCTTCTATTATCAGTTTCTCCAACCTTATTTTTTAAAAATCTTTTTAATATTCAAACTATTATGAATAATAATAACAATTGTTTATAAAATTATTGTCTTTAACTCAAAATTCCTATTAAAATTTGGTTTTATATTTCTAATCAATATTGCCCCTTTAATATTCCTATTTCTTCTATCATTCATATAATTAATCTCTTTTATACTATCTTTCTCAAACCTATGACCTGTTTCTAATGGATGCAAATAAATAGGTGACCTCTTATCATATTTATGTTGAATTAATCTTGTATAAATTGATTTATTTGTTTCACTTATATAATTAGTTTTTATATTTTTATTTTTACATGATTTGCATTCAATTTTATATATCCCATTTATGCATTTTCCTACATTTCTCACATATTTACTATCTAATATATTACGTACAGTTTTTTTTATTCACTATCTTAAATTTTAATGCATTATTAAATTTTTTATTAATTTTAATAATTATTTTATTCACACTTTTTACAATACTATTATTATAAGTTTTAATATCTCTATATTTATTCTTATCTATTTTATCTTTTCTACATATTATATTTTTATTTATTTTTTCTTATTTTCTTATACTTTCTTCTATAACTTTCTCTGGATATTCATTATCTTTAAACTATTTAATTATCAATTCTACCTGTTTACTATAATATTCTTTATTTGATCAATAATTCCTAGCTCTATATATTCTTGAATTTATATTACATACTTTATATTTTATATCCATATTCAAATTCAAACTACTTATATTATTATCCATATTAGTTTTTTTATATATAGATGCCTCTCCTGCATTTACCAATTTTATATTTATTAAAATAAAATAATGAGCATGCTAATAGCTCTAAATAAACTTTATTGATAAATGCTGCAAGAGAAGATATTCAAAATCTCTTTCTAGAATTATCCCCATCCCCAACTGTTTTCAAGCTGGTGATAATCATTAGAGAGGAGCAGATAATCAGACACTAGATCCAAAATACCAATTCAAAGGTATCACTTATCTGATACTTAACTATTAAGTAGAAAATCTAAAAATTTCAGACACCTATGTCTTTAAATCCAGCTATCTAATTCAAATAGCTATATGGGTCTGAATAATTTTCAGCTACATATATTAATAGCCTTAGCAATATAATATCATGTAAGACAAAAGTAAAACTATAATAGTAAATGAAATCAAGTCACACATTATCTTAACTTAATTTGAAAAACTAATATTACAAAATAAAATAATGAGCATGCTAATAACTCTAAACAATATTTATCAATAAATGTTGCAAAAGAAGACATTCAAAATCTCTATCCCATTCCCAAACTCATTTCAAACTATTGGCTATCACCAGTAAGGTGCTAGGACATTTAAACACTAGATCCAAAATATCAACTTAAGGCAAGTATTTATCTGATACTTAGTATTAATTAGAAAATCTGAAATTTTCAAACACCTATGTCTTCAAATCCAACTATCTAACTCAAATAGTTATATGGATCTGAATAATTTTCAGCTATACTATATACTAATAATCTTAGCAATATAACATCGCTTAAGAATCAAAAGCAAAACTATAATAGTAAATAAAAACCAAATCATACATCATATGACTTAACTTGATAAGCTTGTATTACAAAATAAAATAATGAGGATGCTAATAGTTCTAAACAAGCTTTATTGATAAATGATGCAAGAGAAGTTTCAAGGCCAGCATTTATAACTATTAAGTAGAAAATCTGAAATTTTCAGATGCTTATAGTTTTCAAATCCAGCTGAAAATTATTCAGAGCCATATATCTATTTGAGTTAGATAGCTGGATTTGAAAACATATAGGTGTCTGAAAATTTCAGATTTTCTACATAATATTAAATATAAGATAAATTCTAGCCTTGAATTGGTATTTTGAAGCTAGGGTCTGAATATCCTAGTGCCTCACTGATGATAGCCAATAACTTGAAATCAGTTTGGAAATGGGAATAATATTAGATAGAGATTTTGAATGCCTTTCTTGCTGCATTTATTGATAGAGCTTGTTTAGAGCTATTAGAACCCTCATTATTTTATTTTGTAATACAAGCTTATCAAGTTAACTCATGTGATATATGACTCAATTTTATTTACTAATATAATTTTGCTTTTAAGTCTTCAATGTTGTTATATTTCTAAGGCTATTAATATATGGTGTAGCTGAAAATTATTCAGATCCATATAGCTATTTGAATTAGATAGGTGTCTGGAAATTTCAGATTTTCTACTTAATAGTTAAGTATCAAATAAGTGCTGGCCTTGAATTCATATTTTGGATCTAGTGTCTAAAACTCCTAGCACCTCAGAGACAATAGCCAATAGCTTGAAACTGGCTTGGCAATGGGGATAAGAAAGTCTTCTCTTGCAATATTTATCAATAAAGCTTGTTTAGAGCTATTAGCACACTCATTATTTTATTTTGTAATACAAGCTTATCAAGTTAAGTCACATATGACTTGATTTTATTTACTATTATGGTTTTGAGTCTTAATTAAGCAATGTTATATTGCTAAGCTATTAATATATAGTGTAGCTGAAAATTATTCAGACCAATATAGCTATTTGAATTAGATAGTTGGATTTGAAGACATACAAGTGTTTGAAAATTTCAGATCTTTTATTTAATAGTTAAGTTTCAAATGAGTGTTGGCCTTGAGTTTGTATTTTGGGTCTAGTGTCTGAATATTTGAGTGCCTCACTGATAATAGCCAATAACTTGGAACCAGTTTGGGGATGGGAATAATTGTAGATAGAGATTTTGAATGCCTTCTCTTTTAGCATTTATCAATAAAGATTGCTTACAGCTATTACCATGCTCATTATTTATTTTGTAATACATGCTTGTCACATGATTATGATAATTTATCCTTTTTTTAATATTCTCTATCACCATGATACTTCTAAGAGCTAGTTGACATATATTAGGAATACTATCTTGATGTTTAATGAAATCTTACTTATGTTAGGAAAATCATCAAAATTGTGCCAACACATTACTTAGAAAACTATATAGACTAAACACTAATAAAACGAAATAACTCTGCACAATATTAAATAGACTTTCTTAATAAGACATTTGAATTTAAACAGATTAATTTGCCTCAATAACATTTATAATTTTGAATACTTTTAAACCTTCCACTTCAAATATATTTAACTTTGTTTTATTGTATAACAGTTTTACTGTTTTTTATTACAAATCTTTGAATGCCAAATAAGTTCAAGAAATTAACACATATGCATAAAGATTAAATCCATCATTCATTTAAAAAGAAAATGATTAATTATTTAAATTTTTTTTTTTTTAATTTCAGTCTGAATATATATTAATCAATTAATATTGGTAATATTCTTTTCAAAAGAATCATTTTGTAAAAGTTTTAAAACAATTTAGCTTTTCATTTTTAAAAAAGTAAAATAATATAATTTTTTTTGATGTGATTTTACAAATTCAGAATTACTTATTTAATTTGAAGTATAATAATAGTACCATTATTTAAATATAATGTTTAGTAATTGTGTATGCAAGTATTTGTTAATTAATTAAATTTAAAGGATTTTTGTTTTATTGTTAGTTTATTAAACTATATAATCTACTTTAGTGACTGAGTAGTTTTACCCAAGTTAGTTCAGTCAAGCATATAGGAATGGAAGGAAATAAACTATATATAAAGATCTGGTAAGTTTCTGTTTTTAGCTCAATCCAAGAATGCAAATATTTATCTTATATATATTTTTTGATAGCATTATGCCTATATAATATTGTATGGCTAAGAATGTCATAGATATATAATGCAAAGCAAATACATTTCAGAGATACATAAACATTTGTTATTTAATCTTGATAGCAAATGCATTTTCTTTTTAATTTTATTTAAATCACTAAAATCAATATTCTTGTTGGCACTTTGAATGATCATTCATCATTATCACAATTGACTCTACCATCCCCAGTTAAATATAGTTATATCTCTATTTGACCCACCATCAACAAATATATTTAGATACATATAAAATATAGCTAATAATTGATGTCCTTAATCATCTAATCATTACCAATTATAGATATCCTTGTCCACTTCTCAACTCTGTTTTTCAATTCAGGTATATAGAGGCATTAGTTCTGATCATTACCAGCAAACAACAACAGATGGCCCTTTACAGTTCATTCCATTACATCCATCATTCCAATATGTGGCCAGATGTAGTAATTTAATTCTAATAATAGCAATATGTCTTGGAAAGCAGTCAATGCTTAAACAATACCAATATCAAGAACAATCAACAATCCTAATCTATTATCAAAGCATCCTTCTTTTTACAATAAAGGTGGATAACCACCTTTATCTACAATCCAATATGTTTATATAGACATTAAAGGTTGCAACTTGACTAAAGAAATGGAGATTATTAATTCGAAGAAGTTTCAATAAACCTCTTTAAACAGGAAAATATAACCTGTTTTAAAACAAATGAACAAATAAACACTTATAACTTTCAAATTACACTGAAACTATGTATTATTTAGAAAATAAAGCTAATAATCCTCAAGGCTAAATAGCTTTCCAAATGTAAATACATGAAAGCATCAATACTTAAATAATACCAATATAAATAACAATTCACCTTTATCTATGGTTCAAATATATTTATGTATTTATGGTTCAATATCTTTATATATATTACAAAATTTTATTTATTTTAGACTTTTTTAATATATCAAAACAAAATGTGCACATATATGTGAAAATCTTATTTTGTTATTTGCATGTCAGTTTGTAAACTACACATATACCCCACATAACACATGTTCTTTATTTGAAGGATCATAATAGTGATTATCATCAATTTGTATCCACTATTTTGATTTACAATCGATTATTCATTATAAATGTAAAAAATGTAAAAAAAATAATTTGGTGGCCATTTTGTAAGACTGATGACATCATAGGATAACTAAGACAATAAAGTCAATTACTCAAGGCTTTAATAGGTATATAAATGTAGGTGCTAACAATCAACCCTTAAGCTATCAACAATCTCAATCTTAGTCAGGGTAACCTCCTTTAACAATAACGATGGTACCAACTTTATATATGGTCTAATATGTTTATACAGACATTAAAGATTGCAACTTGACCAAGGGGTGTGAGATTAATAGTGCAAAGAAATTTAAATAAAATATAGTAACCAGTTTTCTGGAGTAAGGGTAGGATTATTGAAATATATTGTAACAGGATGGGGATATCCAGGATGAATTTGGGATGATGGTACATTGAAGTGATGGAACATATCATCATCACACTCCAGATTGAATGTTTAACATCTAAAATATATGTAATGTTAAATATAAAAAAAGTAATTTTATATATTCAGGAGAGAATGAGATCATATCTGTGAGACATCAGCCAGCTAGATCAGTTAACTCCTCAGTGCAACTATAATTATCAACCAGCATTATAATAAGCAAGAGTAAGTATCATTCATCAGTAATACTCAAAATACATCAAATAAACTATATCAGAATAAAATCAACAGTCAATCTTGTGACTGATTTGAACAATAAAAAATATAAATCAACAATCAATGTGGAGACTATTAAAATGGATCTTTTATAGACCAGGCTAACTATTTAGCCTTTGCCAGCTTGGGCAATTATTTAACCATTAATTTGGATACACAAACTTAATGCTCATCCATAAAAATACATAACTATAAAAACAGTAATACTGGGACATTAAAACATGCTGATCATCATCAACACTCTGGCCACTTGGTGCCATTAATGCACTGGACAACTATAAAATTAAATTCTAATAAAGGCTAAATTAGAATAAAATGTAGTGCATGGGCTTTAAAGTGTATTCTCTTTTTGTGCCAACCAGGATGATGATTGATCATCCCTGGATTCCCAAAAGCACTAATATACACCATCATTTATATATCAGCTGTTATACACAAATCTAATTCAGAAGAATATGAATTCTATTACTGTTATGTGACCAAGAAATGATGATTTAATACAAATTTTCTAAACTCTAGAATTAAGTTACTGGAATAATTTTAACAATTAAATACATAGTTATTAACAACAATATAAAAATGATATTAAGGTCTAGAAAAAGGCTATACACATCAATTAATTCTTCTGATTTTCATTAACATACAATAATAACAAATTATCCCATTGTGATTTACATATATGTGATTTACAATATTCAAGTTTTTACATTATGATTTACATTATTAATATACAAAATTTAAGTTACTATATATAAGTTCCACTAGGTTTACCTAAAATACATATATATATAATCTATGCACATATATGCAGTATAATGATTGATTAATTATATAAATGAATTTCATTTTCTATCATATTTGATGATAGCAAAAACTCATTTTTCTTTTTATAGGATAAAATTTAATATATATGTGCATGCATGTATTCACACACTGATATTTACTAATTTTAATTTGTTACAATAATAATATTATATTTTCATAATTGATTCAATATTGAAAGTATATAGAGTTCATTTGTTATTTTAATAACAAGTTTTAACTCTTTGATGAAAAGTTTTGTTGTTCTCTTTAAAAAATAAAATAAAATCAGTTTTCAACTGGTAACTGTTTTGATTGATTAATTATCAACACATTTTAAAATGTTTCTTATTCTTTTATAGTCTAAAAGATTTTCTGAAAATCTCTTTTTTCTTTTAAAATATAAATTTAAAAATAATTTTCTCTATATATGTTGCATGATCATATATTGACTTTTAATTATAAATTTTTTTTTAATTTTAAAAATATATATTTAAACATTTTTCTTCTTTAATGAAAGATTTTAAACTAATCTTATCATTTTATTAAGAAAATTATTTAAAATTTCATTATATATAATACTCACCACCAGCTGTATATACATTTATCTGTGATTCTCTGCCTTTAGATACATTAGCATATGTCTAATTACTTCTTCAGCAACTTACGATTTCTCTTTATGGAGACCAGTTCAGGTAATTTTCAGCATTGTGAAAGTATAACAAGGTATTCTCTGCCTTTAGATACATTAGCATATGTCTAATTACTTCTTCAGCAACTCATGGATTCTCTTGATGAAGACCAGTCCAGGTAATTGTCAGCATTCTGAAAGTATAATGAGGTATATTGGCATTCCATAAGTTCCCTACTGTCTAGGATTTGAATGAGCTTCAGGCTAAAAAACTGTTTTTAAAACACCTTTAATGCTATGAATTTCAACACAAAGAAATGGGTCATTTTCCTCCATGTAAATTTAAACTCCATTATTAAACTGTAAAGCAGCTGCTTCTTCCTATCTTGACTTCAGCTACATCTTCATGGATACTCTGTCCAACTCTGCTAGCTAACTCTGCAGCTAGATGTTCTGCTTTACAAAAATTTAAGCCAAGAATGTCTTCAAAAAAATTACTATCAAAACTTTGAAGCTGGCCAATTTGGCCACTGCTTCTCAAAATACTAAAATCAGATTCTTCTGGCCAACTCTTACAAAAAACTAAGCCAAATCTTCATAGCTGGCTATAAGACAGCTGTTTTTTAAACATATAAATCAGTCTAAAATATTTTTATCCAATCCCATTATAGACTTGGTTTGAGGTGCCAATAACAATAATTCAAAAACTTTTTTTCTTATCTCTCTTGATTGGAAACAATTTTAATCTCTCCAAAAGCATTTTTAATTAAAAAGCTACATTTGAAATCTTGTCAAAGATTTTTAAAAATAGATAATAGAAATGTAAATAAGCATTAATAAAAAAAAATTCAAAAATAAATCATGCATGTTTTTTTAAAATTTGAAATCAGAATACTAATAATACAATATTAATATTTATTCAGACCTTTTTAAAATGTTTTAATTTAGAATAAAATTTTGTTTTTAATCCAGAGTTATTTAACCCTTTACAGTTATTATTTTATTCCAGGAAATGTAGAAAAATATCTACAAAATTTTTGACTTTATTTCTACTTTTGCTTTACTTCATATATATATATAAACACACAACTACATTGCGGTGTGCCATGTAACCCAACTGGTTATAATATATATTTTAATAACTTATATGTTTTAATAAGTTATGAAATTAATTTACAGAGAAGAAATAAATAAATAAATAATAAATAGCTGAAATAAGATTAATTGAATTGCTGTAATATAAAATATTTAATTGAAACATATTGTGTACAATAATTATTATCTGAAGAAAAAAATAAATAATCAGACAAGATTAAACTGATAATACACCCACCAACTGGATTTTCCTCATTGAAATTATTACTCTAGAAAACAAAAGGACTGAAAGTATAAAATCTGTGGAAAGTAGCAACATGGTCTCTTCTTTATTGTCTTCAAGGCAACTATGTTTCCAAGGGAAAGTAATGGGAGAAACCAGTGGAGGACATTTTATTCCCAGGATAATGACTCCTGAAGGTCAATAAGCTTATTAGGGTCAAACAGACCACTCCTATCATATTATTATTTTAAAAGCCTAAAGGGTCACCAGATTTAAAAGACCGTGATGATGGTAAAGGTAAATGTACTGTCTTTAGTATTTTAATATTAGGAAATAGAATTAATAAGTGAAAGAACTTATATTCCTAATAAATTACAATCATGTTATATAAATTAGAATAGTGTTTAATTCATGTATCTATATTGAACTGGATACCTTATCCACATCAAAAGTTCTATTGCATAGTTTAAAATGGTTTTCTTTTTTTTTTAAGTTTTTAAAAAAAAAAGATATCAAAATTTTATATTTTATTATTTAATGTAGTAAGAATATGTGATATAACACATATACTGGCTTTAAAAAAAAGAATCTGTGATTTTTTTATTTGCAATAGATTTTAGTTCTAAAATCTATTTTTTTGTAACACTTTTTTATTTTTTTGTAAGAATATTCTAATTTAAAAGTTAATCCTTTTTGAGAAAGCTTTTAATTTTGGAAAGTTGTAATGGCATTTGTGTTTCTTTTATTTTAAATATAATCTATTTTAATTTATTTCAAATAAAAAAGACTTGTTTTTACATTTTTTAAAATTAATTCTTAAATAAGATAACACCCTGGTCAGAATTTTTAATTAATATTGAGATAGGGATTTGCCCTAGTCAGAATTTTCTAATTAAAGATGTTACAGAAAAGCTCATGTAAGTAGCCTTGAGGTTTCAGACTAAAGATTCTTCCACTATTTATTCTACTTGTGACATGTATTGGTTCAATTTTGTACACAACTTGTGATCCAGATTGGAATTACTGTGCTTCTGGATTCTAAATAGATTTGTTTTCACTTCTGGAGTTCACCAATGCTAATAATACCTATGGCTGTTCGCCATTAGGGTATTCTACTAAATTTAAATTACTGTCTTCCAATTGCTAATTAGAATATTTTCTGCAGAATGCCAAAATGATAGGTTATAAAGAATTTTATCAACATCATCCCATGCTAAACCAACTCAAACAGAGCCCCAGATCCCAAATTTTTCTTAAAAAATCATGTCTTAAGAGCTTAAGCAAGAACTGATCCCTAGCATTGCCTCCAGTCTCCCAAACATATAATGGATACCTAAAATCTTCATTGGAACTTTCCAGTGAAATAAACTGTGTGTGCAGCTGAAAGACACCCACAGAACCTAACCTTATGCATCAAGGTAAGACATTTTCCTATTCTTACCAGGGTTTATAGCCTCAGCTTAATCTTAAAAAGAAACCTGTCTTTATTATATCTTTTGCTTATTCAATTTAAAAATTTTAAGCATTTATTATCTATTTTCTTATTATTGCATTTATAGTGTGTACTGGAATCTTAGTTTTAAGATTCCATGTTGGTTTTAAATTTATTTATTTGAGAGTGTATAGTGAGTTTAGATTGTATAGTTATTGTATTGTTTTTTTATATTACTAACCCTGGAGAAATGCTTTGGCAGACTTTTGTAATCTTATTTTAGCTCACCTGTCCTCTTTTTTATCCTGTAATAAATCTTAAATAAGTTTAGTTTGCATTTCCTGTAGACCGCAAATCTTTTGGCTGATGGTTTATTGTGTATAGTGTTCTGGTTTTCTGAAAATGGAGATTTTTTCTTTTTTCAAAGGTTATGTAAGATCGTACTCTTTGCTCATGTTTTTTTTCTTGTATTGAAATAAACCTTGGCTGGCTTAAAGATACCTGACCATGAGCTGATCTGTGGACATTTGCCATTCTTGGTCCTGATGTTTTATTCTGGGCCAAAAAAGCTTGTCTTGTGCTGTTCCATTGATTTCCTATAAGACTCTATTGTTTTGGTATCTCTGGATTGGGAAACTATAATTAATTTTTATAAATTGCCAGCAGAAAAATATGATAAATCCTTCTCTTTTAAATTATAGGTGAGAGAATGAACTTATCTGCTAGGGTGTTTATTATTTCAAACCCATGTACACTCCATGATAAATATGCTATAAATCTAGGTTAAACTTTTATATCTTTGTTGGATTAAAATTTATTTTGAATTTAATAAATGCAAAATTATTTAAAATTACTTTGGCTGATGTTTGTCTCTGTTTTTTTCTCAATTGTCTGAATAATAGTTAAGATCTCTTGCTATCTCCCTATGTCATCATCATCATTAACTTTTGGTCACAGTAAATTAAATTTTTAATGTGATGAGATGATGATGATGATGCATCATCATCGCTCCTGGAGAAATGCTTTGGCAGACTTTCATAATATCTCTTTTGTTATCCTGTAATAAATCTTAAATATGTTTAGTTTGCATTTCTGCAGACTACAGATCTTGTGGCTGGCAGTTTATCGTATATAGTGTTCTGATTTTCTAAAATTGGAGATTTTGTTTCTTCTTTCAAAGATTACATAAGATCATAATCTTTTCTCATGTTTTTTTGTCTTGTATTGAAATTAACCTTGGCTAGCTTAAAGGTGCCTGACCATGAGCTGGTTCTGTGGACATTTGACATTCTTGGTCCTGATGTTTCATTCCGGGCCAAGGACAGCTCCTGTTGTGCTGTTTCATTGATTTCCTAAAAGACTATTGTTTTGCAATCTCTGGATTGGGAAACTAGAATTAGTTTTTATAAATTGCCAGCAGGAAGATATGATAAATCCCTCTCTTTTAAATTATAGGTGAGAGAACGAACTTATCTATCAGGGTGTTTATTATTTCAAACTCATGTACCCTTCCTGATAAATTCACTAGAAATCTATGTTAAACTTTTATATCTTTGTTGGCTTAAAATTTACTTTATTGTGAATTTAATAAATGCAAAATTATTTAAAATTACCTTGGCTGAAGTTTGTTTCTGTTTTTTTCTCAATTGTCTGAACAATAGTTAAGATCTCTTGCTATCTCCCTGTGTCTAGCCAGTGCCAATCATCATCATCATCATTAATTTTTGATCACATTAAATTTTGCAGATACACAGTGATGTGGTGGCACCCTCTATGATCAAAAAGAGTGACTGGTACAATATATATATATATATATTGTACTTGTATATATTAACATGCATATTAAATTGTATGTATTGAAATCTGAATTGCTGTGTTCTTGTGTCCTCAAAAAATAATATTCCATATTAAATTTATTCTTACTCCTTGATCAAGTTGTAATTTTTAGTATCTATATAAACATGTCAGACCATATATAAAGGTGGTATCACCTTTATTGTTGGAGGAGGTTGCTTTGACTACAGAGTGTTAACACCATCCAAAAGCAAAATAGTGACTTTTATACTGAAACTGTACAGTACTGAATTTATTCAAAATACACAATATAGCACACAATATTAATGTTATATACAATATTTTGATTATAAACTTAAAATACAATTAATAAATATACAGCACAGAGTTAATTTCCATTCAGCATCTTTTCATGACAATCTGTTCTTTATTAATGATACATCCAAAGTAACGATTTTCATCATTAATGATTAAAAAGCTCCTCAAGAAAGTGTTTCATTCAGTATAATAAACAATCTAAATTATATTTTAATGATATACAATAACCAAATACATTAATACCATATTAAATTTTAATATATATATTAATTGAAAAACTGTACATTGTATTTACTCATTTTTATGGATTAAAATATTTACTAACTATACTTTGCTTATGGCAAAAATAACTATATCGTATGGTAATTTAGTTGTTGTAATTGTTATTTTAAGAAAAAAAAAATTTCGTAATAATGAACTTTATATGATCAAAAAATTACTAAATCTAAATTAAAAATGACATAGCTATTTGCTCGATTTTAAAACATCTCATAATATTATTGCACATGTATAAAAATGTACTTTATTCAGCATAAAAGTTAAAGTATATGTATTTTAGAATTTTAAAAATGTGTGCAAAATTTCACACAAATAAACTGAAAAACATTCATATTTTTAATATTTATTTAAATAGTTTGTCTGCACTAATCGAAATTTTTAAAATTATTTTAAAAGAATATGTCTACTGCACTTAATAAAACGCACATCTCATAGTAAAAAAAAAAATACAACAGCTAGCATATTTATATAAAAAGTGATATTTATTTAGATTTGCGTACTATATAATGTAAAAAAATCTTAAATATTAATTACAATATGAAAACATAGACTGCATTAGATTCATTTTATCTTTTTTAATATATCAGAATTTTTTTTTTTAAAGTTAACTGTGATTAAGTTTTAATCATTTACATAATATTCTTATACCAATGATAAATAATGTCTTTATAATCAATTAAATAAGTTGTTATTAAACATTTTTTAAAATGCTAAATAATTTCATGTAAGTAATATAATATGTACAAATTTGAAAAATAAAATTTCAGTATGGATTTTTCCCCCAGTACAATGAGCAGCAGTTGCATGGAACAACACAAAAAAAAATATTAACAGCTAGTTTATTTTCACTTTCTTATCCATTTTAGTGTACTTTGGGGCAGTTAAGAGATGCATTTTTTTTTTAATGATTCTGTTTAAAAGTTACATTTTCAAATAGAATCATGGCTGCAACTATATAAACATGAAAAAATCAAGAAAATATCTGAGCTTAAAAACAGAAATGGATATCTTAAATCGATTGGAAAAATAATTAAATCTACTTTTGCCATTACCACTATTTTAAAAAACAAAGACAAAATGGAACAAAAGTTCTCAAATCATCATAGATGTGTTCAAACATTCCAAAAATCATGAAATCATGGCATTCCATTTAAAAAAATCCAAGAAACATGTCAATCATCCATTCTAAACTTTTTCTCAAGAGATCCTCAGCTATTATCTAATGCATTTGTCTAAAAAAATCAAGATCATCAAAGGATTTAGAAGACAACAATGGACCTTCATGATTCAGAAAATTAGATAATTATGATAGATGAATGGATCACTGAAAAAAAATAACATTAAGATAAATATTTTTTTACATAGATTTAAGTTGCATTATTTTACATATATGCATACTTTAAGTGCATACTTGCATAATACACATAACACAGTTTATACAAACATGTAATATATATGAAGGGAGTTTTTTAATTACTACATATATTTTATTTCCTTCCACTCACATATGTGTGACTGAACTAACTTGGGTAAAATTACTTAGTCATTAAAGTAGATTATATAGTTTAATAACCAACAATAAAACAAAAATTCTTTAATTTAATTAATTAACAAATACTTGCATACACAATTACTAAACATATATTTAATAGTTCAAAAAAATTAACATTTATATTTAAATAATGGTACTAATAATCATTATACTTCAAATTAAGTAATTCTGAATTTGTAAAACCACATCAAAAAGTTATATTGTTTTACTTTTTTAAAAATGAAAAGCTAATTTGTTTTAAAATTTTTACAAAATGATTCTTTTGAAAAAAAATATTACCAAAATTAATTGATTTATATATATTCAGACTGAAATTAAAAAAAAAAAAAATTTTTAAATAATTAATAATTTTCTTTTCAAATGAATGATGGATTTAATCTTTATGCATATGTGTTAATTTTTTGAACTTATTTGGCACTCAAAAATTTGTAATAAGAAAACAATAAACAAAGTAAATGTAATTTATTTAAATATTTAAAGTGGCATGTTTACAAACATTCAAAATTATAAAGTTATTGAGGCAAATTAATCTTATTAAATCAGGCAAAACTCTAGTGCCTAATCATCCAATTATCTCAGATTAATCTATTTAAATTCAAATGTCTTATTAAGAAAGTCTATCTAATATAGTGCAGATTTATTTCTTTTTATTAGTGTTCAATCTATATAGTTTTTGAAGTAATGTATTGACACAATTTTAATGATTTTTCTAATACAAGTAAGATTTTAATGAAACATGAAGATTGTATTCTTGATGTAGGTCAGTTAGTTCTTATAAGTATCATGGTGATAGATAATGGAGATGCTTCTAGAAATACATCAATGACTCATCCAAGTTTTTCTGATCTTTTAACTAAGCATGAACTTGATAACTGTTCAATCAAAATGCAGAGCAATTTATTCTAGCTCTTCTCTAATAGCAACTCTGATCTTTTCCTGACCGATTGTAACTGATTTGACCAAATTTTTTTGGCTAAAATTTTTATAGATTATGTTTGAAAATACATTTGTTTTTCTATAAATATTTTTCCTTAGATGTTTTTATGCAGTCCAAACTCTGTAATTGGTTCATTTATTTAGTATTTATCATATCTTTATCTCTATACAAAGCTATTTACATATTCTTTTTTTAATTAATTAAACAAAGAGGATTTACCCAAAATACAATTGAAAAATACAACAATTTGCTTCTTTTTCTTAAAACTTAAAATTATGTTTATTATATTTAAAAAACATATAAATTCTATAATTTTATTTCATGATTTTGACTCGTCTTACAGAATTCTTTTAACTATTTTTTTTAACTCTTTATATACTGTAAAAATATATATACAGCTGGTGGTATTCTATAATTAATTCATTATTATTATGATTAATAATTTTCAATTATATTTCACGATAGTATTATATATAGATGACAATATTTGTATTTTGTTTTTTTTTTTAAAACAATAATTACATATCTATGTATTTTTCACCATATATATTATATATATTTGTGTGTAATTTAGATGGAATAAATTTATAAATAGACCACACTTTATGTCAATAAATTATTATTATTTAAAAAAGTAAAATACATTAATTTATTTCTGGTTATCTTGTTGTTTTTCTCAAATGATTCTAAAATGTGCATGAAGAGTTTTTAAGTCAATTTTAAGACATTTGAAAATTGAAGTTGAGCAAAAAGATCTGATTATGGCCACAATCTTATTGTAAAGTTTTTGAAAAAGATCATAGATTACCATGATTCAAGATCACAAATATAACTCCTACTCTAATTATAGTGATAGAAAATTTTGAAATATTTTTAGAAGTACTTGCTACTCATACGTAAATGCTAAAATTACAAATATATATTTTTAAACTAACTGTATGACAAGGACATGGAATTCCTTTAAAAAGTAGTCAGTGGATAAAAATAGATGTTCGTTTTTTAGATTCACTAAAAAAGTTGTGACTAACTGTCTGAGAAGATCATTAATGAATTGAATTTTAAAAAACAAACATTATTTTCTTCTTGGTTAAATGATAAAATGAATTTAGAGCCTCATAAGAAATATCATCAACATTATCATTAGTTAGTAGGTCCCACATATCATTTTTTATGTCTTTCTGTCTTATGTTGTATTTTTCAAAAACCCATAGCTCTTTCCCTTTATAAAATCATTAACTTTTTTTGTTTCCTACATCTTTTCTTCATATCCCTACATTTCTTACCAGCACATGTGTTATAATTCCTCCGCATCTAAGTACAATGTATACCTAATCCAATTTCTTTTTATTTTCATTAATTTTTTTTATAATACCTTTTTAACTTGTTTTCTTCTATTATTCTTTAAAATTTTCTCTAAACCCCAATTTTTCCTAACTTTTTATGTTTTTGTTCCATATAAAACTATAATCCAATCAAAACATTTAATAAGATTTTCAGATCTAATTTAATGAATCATAGATTATTCAGTTATATTTATTAAAAGCCTGTTTAAATATTGCAATTCTTAATCCACTTTATTGTCATTTCCATTATCACTTATTTAGCTTCCCAAATATTTAAAAGCAATAACATACTCTTTTTTAAAACCAAAAGTTACTTTTGATCTTTATTTCCTCTCCATTTATTTTCATTGCTTTAGTGTTATTTATATTTATTTTGATCCTATATTTTCTACAAACATTGTCAAACCAATACAAAATTGTATCAAGTTCAGTTTCAGTTTATCTTCAAATAATACCATATGCTAATCCCATTCTTTTCAAAACAATATGTTGTTAGTTTGCATTATCCTCTTTCTATATCATAAGTTCCCATACTTACATGGCCTACTGCTCCTTCTTCATAAAAAAATTATTCAGCATTCCCTGCAAAGCTAAACAACAGACAAAAGTATGCTATGACACATTTTTTTATATATCTATACTTCTACCTCTTTCTTACAACATAGTGAAGAAATATATTGTTGTATATAGGATACTCTGAAACTAGAAATTATAAAAAAAAAATTTTAAATTAACTATAGTAATATTTGCATTATATATAGAAAATTAACATAAAGAGCAATATTAAAATAAAATCCACAAATAATATAAAAAATAAACCTAATGAGAAGGTTGAATCTCATGTGCTACTATCAAAACATTAATGTTTGATTCTATTTTTATTAGCAGCAGTCTTAAATTGTCCATGATTAGTGATTTGCAATCAGTTTCTTTTTTTTAATCAACAGATTTGGGAGAAAACTGAAACCACATTCCACTAAATATGCTGAAAGAAATACAATAAAAAGTTGTTGTACTATAAATCCACAATAAAATGTAAGTATCTGTTTTTGCAGCCAGGACTGTTGGTAGCTATCTCTAAATTTAAATTTCAATTCATCATTTGTTGTTGCTTCTATCAGATCTTATTGTAATTTTGGAGATTCTTCTATGTCTGCATTTGGTTGAAATCAAAATAGAAAGCCTCCAAGTACTGACAATAGATAAACAAGCTTTCATCATGTTTTTTATTATTAATAATAAATATGGAAACTGACAGAATTTTCTTTGCTTTAAATATTTTTAAAAATAATTGCTACAGTTATGGAAATAATAGTTTTTATTTTTATTAAATTCAGCTTGTTGACTTGGAACTATAAATTTGTTTCATTAAATTTATTAAATAAATCTGTCAAATAAGCAAGCAATTGAATTCTTCATTATTTTTCAATACAACGTTGTCCAAGCAATCTGATAATCATTATTTTGCTTTTGATTTTGTTCATTGTTTTATGGCATAATTTAATGATTTATGTAGACATTTACTCAGATTTTATTCAACTAATACCTTTTTTTTAATATGCAAGAAATTCTCTAATGCCTTATTATCAGTAACAAATAAAAGACATTATTCAGTGTGGTTTCCTTTTCTTTAAAAAAACATATCCAAATACATGAAATATTGATTTTCCTATAAGTATTATTTTGCAAATTTTTAGCAAATATTAATTTTTGGTAAATTTTTTCTATATTATAAATATCAGTTATACAAAAAATGAGGCTTCATTTTCCTGAAAAGTTGATTTAGTAAGTTGTATAAAGAGAACAGGAGTATGCAGTTTTCCAAATTTAGAAATATGACCTTTGAGCCATTATTCATAAATATTATAAGTTTAAGCATAAAAACCATTCCAATGCTGTCCTGAGTTATTTTATGGCTCCCAAAATTTAACATAGAACATCACTTTTGTAGTTATCACAAACAATTAAGAAAAGATGAAAGAAGTGATTTTTCTTTTTTTTTTTTTTTACAAGGAGTTGAGGAATATGAATTATTAATGTCTCCTTCCCAAAACTAAGAGGAAATGCAACCTACTAACCCTTGATATATGTATTTAAATTTTAAAAAAATAATAGAAATGAGATCCATCCATTATCAACTATATAAATATCAGTTTCATAAGACTAAAGTACAGGAATATGAAGAAAAATTAAAAAAAATATATTATTTTGAAATAAATTATTTAAAATCTAAATAAAAGATTTCTTAGCTCTGATTCTAACAGATTCCATGATTGAATTATTAATTTCTATTTTAAAAGATATGCTATTATATATAAAAAGCAGATGTTTTTTAAATATGTATAGTCAATCTTTAGTTTTAATTAGAAAATATTTAAAGTATACACTGATTGCTATGGATTATAATAGATTAATTCTAAAAGAGTATTAATTGGTACTGTTTATTTCTGAATCAAACGGAAATTATCTTTTTTAAAAAATATTAATTAAAAAAAACTATTATATTATTATATGATTTTAAAAAGAAAACTTATTTTAAATTCTTTTGTTTATAGATCTATCTAAAAAATCCTATTAACTAGTGATAAATACCAAGGTCACAAGCTAGAAAGAAGTTTGACAATATTGGATGAGTAGGCACTAGATAGGAATATTGTGCACAAACCTTCCTGCATCCATTGATTAAGAAGGTTTGCATTTGGTGGCATTGCTGTACGAAGAGTAGGCTTCTGTTATGTATATATATGAGTTTGTGAGCTTGCAATTAAGATTGTCATTTTTAATATTTTCTAACTAAATCTAGCATGTTTTTATTGGATCTACGTAATATAAATTCCATACAACCTACAGCTAAAAATCTGACAAATATTTTATTTTATCTAGTAAATTTCTAGTGGATTCATTCAAATGTTACAATATTGATATATTAATCCTACTTATTGTAATAAAATATAAAAAAAATATTTTTCTACTAAACTTAATTAATTATTAATTATTAAACTTTAATGCATCTAATGCATTAACAACTTTATATCACGAGCATGTCAGAAACAACCTTTACCACTTGATTCAATATGTGATTTCATCTGCTTCATAAAATACTCTTGAATTCAATGAAAACTGCATCTTTATGCATATTATGTAGTCAGTGTAAAGTGATTAAATGAATCTTTTTTATTTATATTATACTTCAACAAAGCCAAAGCAAAAACAATACAAACCAAAGTTTTAGGAATGAATGGTTTAAAAACAAATTGTTTGAAATCTATCACTACTCATTGAGAATATGCATATGTGGCATTAATGCAAGAGTACCTTGGTTTAAAATAATAGAATTTTTTTTCACATAATAGTGCTATCTAAATGCTAAAACATTGTGCATTATAACCCCTATCTAGTGCATTCCCATCCAAAACCCCAGACTAATTTCTAGTTTATGACTTTCATCAGTGAAGAGCCTTGAAAATTAGTCTGGGCATAAGAATTATGATGCACAGCCTTCTGGAATCTGTTGATTACTAGAGTTTGCATTAGATGGTATTATTGTGTAGAAAAAAATGCTGGTGTTTTAACAGCTTCTATAAGAATAAAGAAATGATGGGCATATGATGTTTTAGTGGTTTAATACACTGGTTTAATTGTACACATAAAATAAAAAAAACACATTACTTTAATATCTTTAAAAATAACTCCCTTTAATGTAATACTTTCAAGTAAAATCAAATTGAAAAGTATCAATTCTCAAAGAAATTATCTCATTGTTTATTAGCTGTCATTTTATTATTGTAAACATTGACCATCTAGTTGATTTCTATAAAAAATAATATAAATAAGAGTGACACAACAGCACAATTAAAAATATATCCTACTAAGAATTTTCCTGAAGGATTGTGATGATGGTATATAAGTTGTATTTATATATTAGACTATTTCCATTATCTAATATTAGGTATATCTTATTAAATTTTCAATTACATTTGACTGTTATTAATAGCACACAGATAAGTATATGCACAACATTTTGAGATGTATTATTATCCTATCTTTTTCATGTGTTGCTGGCCTAATCAGAAACAATAGTATCATGGAAATTGAACTTGATCCCTTAGATTCTTGAATATTAAATTTTAAGGCAATGCTCTAACCACTGAGCCATCATGTGAAGGGTAAATGGTTAGACATTATCTTAAAATTCAATACTCAAAAACCTATGCATCCAAGTTTGATTCTCATGCTAGTATTGTCACTGCAGATCAACAACACATGAAAAAGATAGGAGAATAATACCTCTTAAAATATTATGTATACACTAACCTGGCTATTACTAACAGTTGAATGTAATTGAAAATTTAAATAAAGTTAAATTTTTATAAAGACATTTAATACTTAATATTAGATGATGGAAATAGTCCAATATATAAATGCATGCCATACTAAGTATTCAGAAATAATCAAAATTATTATCTTTAATTATTTTGAGATAAATCTAATGATATCCCTATAAATAAAATATTGAAAATTACATTAATTAACTTTCAAACACACACATGTATATATTGTCTATTTATTTAAGTTAATCACAAGACATGACTTTAGCTTACACATATTGCTATTTATTAGCAAATTCTTTTATTCTTTGTACTCTTTTGCCATTTTGTGTAAGTATTAGTAATTAATGGATGCTAGATGGTAATGCTTGCACACCTCAGTGATAAAAGCTATAATCTATAGAGAGGATTAAAAATGGTAAAAAGGCACAAACTATCAAAGTGTGAAGGTAGGAATCAATAAGGAAGTGCATCAAAAGCTGGAATTTTTACACTTGCTTAATGAAATTCACGTACCACTTACTCCGGTTCTTCTCAGAATACTTGCCAAGAAATTTAGAATTTATAACTGAAAACCATAAATAGTTTGCCTATCATCAATTAGGCAATGCTTTTAAAAATTTACATAAACTGCACAATAAGATGGATGTCCATAGAACCTGCTGTAGAACCAACTATTGCTTAATTGTTAGAATTAAAATACACTTTTAAATCTCAAGATTCTTAGAAAAGTGCTATTCATATGAAGTATTGTATGATATGCATTTTGATAAGAAGTATGTTACCTTTCATATATTTGAAAAAATACAGCACATGAATTCATCTTTTGCATCTAACAATGCTGATAAATGCATGAAATCAAATGAGAGTAATTTAATAGATTTGAAACAAACATTGAAGAATTAAAAGCCAAGCCAAAATTATTATTGCTTTGATGAATTGTGCATGAAGAAGTAATGTCAAAAGTTTTTATTATATCTTTTCAAACAAATGAATCAATGACTGTCTGAAAATCTTGAACTTTTAAAGAACATATTTCTCTCCATAAAAATGTTTTTTGGGTTGTTAAGACTATATATTTCTCAATCAATTAATGAAAACCTTAGGGACCACAATTTTTAACATATCTTCTATACAATCACAATTTTAAATAATACATTTAATAAGATGGGAAAATAATACATAAACTAAGAAATTTTGAATTGAAGTACATCTATATAGGAATGCTTCTGGATGCAATTCTTTTCAAGAGCTTTCAGACTGAGCAATAGCAACTTTGATACCTCACTCCAATAAACAAGTTCTTAGAAGTACACATTAAGATTAAATGCATTTGAAACTCATGCATGCAATTTTGTAATGTACAAGTTTAATGAAGCATAACAAATGTTACTGCAAAAATAAATATAAACTTTCCAAAAAAATGCTTAATCATATTAGAATATTAACAGCATATGGACAAATTTACTGATGATGATGATACTTTCAAAGTGGACACAGCAACCCATATTTAAGGCTGGAATGTTAATAATATTAATAAGTTCAATTTTAATATAATTTGCTTTTTTTTTTCAGGAGCTTTAATAATATTTTTAATAATCTTAACATATTAAGGACTTATGTACAGAATTTTTCTTTGATTCTGACAAGAATAATACAAAATCAAGCTAATGCTAGCTATAAATTATGCCATATCTAGGTAAAACAATTTATTTGGAATTGGCAACACTACTTGCAATGTAACTAACAATTTGCTAAAAATAATTGAATTTATCAAGTTCAAATGATGAACACTGACAACACTTGTGCAGTATCTGGTTAACACATCATATCCTTTTAATAAAGACAGCACTATTGTTGTCAATTTAACAAGTCTACAGCTTCCAGAAAAGAAACGCAGTAGCAATTATACATATATGTTGTGCATATCACTTAAAAATTTTGACCAAATGTGTTAATTTAAGCATTATTAAAATGCAATAAACATCACATGACCACCACTTCTTATGATTGTGTATAACCATTGTTAAAACAGGCAAAACTCACTATATGTATTGCCACACACAGCAAGCTAGAGTAATCAATGGATGCCAGAAGGCTTGTGCATAAAATCCCATCTAGTGCCTACTCATCCAATATCCCCAGACTAGTTTCTGGCTTGTGGCCTTCATCAGTGAGGAGCCTTGGATCTGAGAGCACTGCACCTAGATCTTAGAATCCAATGCAACCCTCCATCAACCACCTTTTATCCCCATTTCACTACAAAACTATGAGTCTTAAACTGAAAACACCTTAATGTTTTCAATCCAAGCCCATAAGCTTATATAGTCATATGAGTCTGAACTCAGTTCAGCAACCATACATTTTGGCATCTTTGGTTCTTTAATAACCATAGCCACCACAATCCTATTAGGCAGGATTGGTTTTAAGCCAATAAACATCACATGACCACCACTTCTTATGCTTGTGTATAAAATGGAGATAAAAGTGTTTACTGAAGGGTTGCATTAGATCCTAAGATCTAGGTGCAGTGTTCTCAGATCCAAAACTCCTCATTGATGAAGACCACAAGCCAGAAACTAGTCTGGGGATATTGGATGAGTAGGCACTAGATGGGATTTTATGCACAAGCCTTCTGGAATCCACTGATTACTCTAGCTTGCTGTGTGTGACAATATGTATAGTGAATTTTGCTTGTTTTAACATTATTAAAATGCTTACAAAACTGTATAGATAAATATAAAGTATTGTACTGGGAAAAAGTACTTTTCTCTTAAACAGGAAACCTAGCTACATATTATTTGATAGAAGGTTAGAAAAACATCATTGTATTTTATACCAAAAATAAACAATTTTGAGTAAATTAATTTGCTAATTGATTTGAACATAAGCATATTGCTATTGATTTAAAGGACATGTTAATGCAAATAATGTTATATTTCCTTCAACAGAACTGCTAATAGTACATAGTTATTTCATTCAAATTATGGAATTCTATGAAGATATTACGATCTAGACAAATATCAGATAAGATTCCACTCCTAACTATACAACAATCACATATACCAAAATGTTTCAAGAATATTTAAAAAAGGGCTAAAAAATAATTTTAGTTATAGCAAAAATTTTGCTTTAAATTTTTTTCCTTTCTTCTCAAACATGTTTTCTTTAAATGTTACATAATGCATAAATCCAAATGGATTTTGTTAGAAAGAAAAATCATTTGCCTGAGTAATTTAAAGTTACTTAACATTAATGTTTAACTTGGTATAAAAAAGATTGTAATTAATATATTCATAGTTATATGTTGTATTGTTTTCATCTAGTTTAACTGTTAAATATTTTTTAAAAAATTCAAATTTTATTTATATTTTCTAAACTAACAACACACAAATTAATAAAAACACAAGTATTCTTTTCTTTTCTTCAAATATTGCTGAGATACAGCATTAACATTGTATTAATAACAGTGCATTCAATTATTATTACTAACAGTTGGATTTATTTGGAAAAACATAAAGTTTTAATTTTTCTAAAAATATTTAACACTTAAAATAGATGTTGGAAATAGTTCAACATATAACTAACTATAAGTAAAAGGCTTTCATCAGAAATTTTCAAACATAAGCATTAATATTAGTTTTTGAAGAAATTATTTAACTATTAATTTATACTTGTAAAGTAGATAGAATATAGATATATTTTAAACTATTACGAATCCTAATCTGTATTGTTTAATGTTATATATACACATGAAAATTCATATTCATCTAATAATTATTTTTTTTTTTCAAATTAAAACACTTTTAAGCTGCTATTTATATAATCCAGTTGTCCAGAGAAATAATAAAATCATATTTTAATTTACCTTCTGTAAGTTTGCCTATCTGGATATGTATTAGTATATCTATGTAATCCAGATAAACATCCATTTGAATTATATGGCTTTTGTGCATTGTTATTTGATATTAAAATCAAGAGAATGATGTATGTTCCAATATTTCAGCATATAAATTTTTGTAATTTATTAGTTAATCCAATTATTACATATCAATTTATTAAATAATTATTTCTTCATATAAAAAATAACAATTAACAATTTCAAACTATTGTCAATGCAACCTCTTTTTAATAATAAAGGTGGAATACACTTTTATTTATGGTTCAATATATTTATATAAACACTAAAGATTGCAGCTTGACCACACAGATTGAAATTATTGATACAAAGAAGTTTAAATAAACCTACCTAAACTGATAAGTATAACCTGTTCTGAATGCAGACTAATAAATAGTCAGTTATAAAATTACAAACTGCAATTATAATTTTCAAGGTGCACCCAAAGTATTACTTAAATAATAAGCATAATAATGCTCAGGGCAACATGAGTTTGTAAGTAAGCATTAAAAACTAGTCAACACTTAGTGAATTCCAAAATCAATACCAATCAACATTTCAAACTGTTGTCAAGGCAACCTCCTTTTAGCAATGAAGGCGGAATCCCTTCTTTATTTATAGTCCAATATATTTATATAAATACTAAAGATTACAACTTGACCACAGAGATTAAAATTATTAATACAAAGAAGTTTAAATAAACCTCCTTAAATAGATAAATATATAAATATTTTGGACCATAAATAAAGGTGGGATTCCACCTTTATGTTAAAAGGAGGTTGCCTTGACAACAATTTGAACTTGTTGATTGTTATTGATATTGATTAGGGGATTGACTAGTTTTTAATGGTTACTTACAAACAAACCTATTTGGCCTAGAGTATTATTACACTTAATAGTTAAGTAATACTTTGGATGCATTATGAAAATTATAATTGAAAATATATTATTGATTCAGATAAGAAGGTTTATTTAAACATTTTTGTATCAATAATTTCAATCACTATAGTCAAGTTGCAATCTTTACTGTTTATATAAATATGTTGGACCATAAATAAAGGTGGGGTTCCACCTTTATTGTTAAAAAAAGGTTGCCTTGACAACAATTTGAAATTCTTTATTGTTATTAATGTTGGGATTGTCTAAGTGTTGACTGGTTTTTAATGATAACTTACAAACCCATTGAACCTTGAGCATTATTACATTTATTATTTAAGTAACATATATATATATTGTAAT
Organism: Epiperipatus broadwayi; assembly: GCA_028023455.1. NCBI lineage: Eukaryota > Metazoa > Onychophora > Udeonychophora > Euonychophora > Peripatidae > Epiperipatus > Epiperipatus broadwayi. The sequence continues at coordinate 2,818,199 of JAQFVV010006241.1, read as the reverse complement.
GGTATGGAGTGATAGTGGTTTGAAATGATGGGAAAACATCATTATCTCCTCTGAATACCTAAAATATAGTCAATGAATAATCATCAACAAATATAAAAGGTACGTGAGAGAATCAGCATGGACTAAGTCAAGTAATTACACTAATATAAGTTACATCACCAGCAATGAACAAGAATAATCCATGGTCATTCATTGTGACAATCTAAAAGAGATTAAATAGCAAACATAGCCAAATTCAAACTTAGGACATAATATAAAACAATCATCTGCATACATATACTTAAATGCTAATCTATCAATCATAAAATATTCTGGCCATATAGTACTAGGAGTGTATAGACCAACTATAAACTAATTTCTAATCTGTATAAAAAATAAAATGCAGTAAATGAACTTTAATGGTGATTTTGATATTTCTGCCAACAAGACAACTATCTGGATTTTCAAACACAAATATATATCCCTACATATATATAATGTAACGAGCACAGACGTTCATTACATTGTTGTTGTTTTTTATTTATTAAACATGAAAGTAAATTTAAAAGTTCGCATTTAAAAATTTTCTTTTAGAATTAAAAATTGAAATTAAATATCATCTTAAACTCTTATATATTAAATCGCACAGATAATGAAAAATTATTAAAATAAAACTTTATTAAAGAAAAAGTATTTTAAAACTAAATTTTAAAAAGATTTGGAGATGAAATTATATCTTTAAATTTATCTTTAAATATATTTTTGATTTGGAAAACAGGTTAATTAATCAGAAATGGAAATGATTGTTAATTAGTTAAATGTAAACCAGCCTTCGGCATTGAAATGTAAAAACACTAGTCAGATAGGAAAACAATAGAAACTGTTAGCAAATAAGAAGAAATCCCTATGGAATCAGACCGCAGCGAAAGGACCATCGCATCGGTGACGTAATGTAAATTCAATCCTTCACATTAATATAAAAGGAAAATTTGGAAATTATTAATCAGTGACTGGAAATTGATTATTACGATGTGACTCTATGTAGTAGTACGGAGTTGGAGGTGATGGAGTTGACAGACGCCCTGTCAATTCTTTCAGCTGTTAAAGAAAGGAGAAATGAACTATCGTTTCCTACATTGAGGACCAATGAAACTAAAAAAACCTCCGAATGAATAAATAAAACAACGGCTAAATGGATACCAATCTTAGGACGGCGTGGGAATTCACGTTCATGGCAAGCAACGGATAAAGATGAACTTTTTAAACCGTAAGAACTTTATAAATAATGAACATTAAATTAAAATTTTCCATATTTAAATGATTGCAATATTATCCTATCTGACCAACTTAATTTATTAATAAGGTTATTTGATGTATTTTTTATTTATTTATTTAAAATCATTTCCATTTATTTAATTTTGTTCTTTAAGTTTTATTATGATTTCTGTTTTCCGTTAAGTTAAATTATATAAATGTTAAGCTTAAGTCGGGCGTGAATGGCTGTATAGATTTGTAAAGTTATATTAGGGGAGGGTAATCTTAGGTTATTTGTTTCGTGGTTAAATTGGGTCAATGGATTGGATATATTGGTGTGATTAGTAGATGTAATATTGATTTGCTACGGGCAGAATCGCTTCATACGCCGCACACTTCCGTTTGCCTATGGAAGGAATTATAAGTCAGATACCGCAGTTCCTTTCTATGGAGGTTTTTGTTTTATTGCTCTTCTTTGCAGATAGATGTAATATTCCTATCTCATAAGAGGCAATTTCTTCTTTTAACCTTTTGTGCTGCCGTATTTTATTACATTGAATACATCGATGTATCAGATGAATTGATGCCAGTTTGACTACGAATTTTAGCCTAAGGTTAAATAGGGATAGAATGTTTATTTTCAAAAGCAAATTTATGTGGTCTATTCATACCCGACCCTAAATAAAAAATGCATTAAATTTAAGTTGTTTATAGACGCTTGCATGGATTGTTTATTGGTTAACTATGTTTTGCGTTTCATATTTGATCAAATTGTAACGATCTGGGGAAATGGCGACTTACCGTAATCTGCACTACGGGGCGCCATCTAGGCATTTGAACCTAGAAAAATTTATAAAGTAGGCAGATACGTAAGTCAAAAAAAAAAAATTTTTTTTTTTCCTTTTAAATTTTGCATCCGGTCGTTAGCCCATGTCACTAGCTCAGTGGAATAGCAGAGATTAAATAATATAAGATCTTATCTAATTAGATTTCATCATTAAAAAATAAATAAAATAAGCCACTGCCAGTAATTAGCATACAAACATTTATTTATGCACATATATATAAGATTTAAAATTATTTTAGTATTAGTTTTACATTTTAACATTTAACATTATTTTTAACTTTGATTTTTGACTTTAATTTACATTTAATTACTATTATATTCTAATTTTACATTTTAATTAAGTTCGCACAGATAAATTTATGAAAGCTTGTTTATAATGTTGAATATAGATCGGTTACATAGATTTCACGGTCAAAAACATTTCAAAGTAAACATAAACGATCAAAATACAAAATTATTGATTACTGACAATTGCGGAGGGAACTTTATACATAACCCAATAGTATTCACCATAAGATACTTGCATTGTCACCAATAACTTAAAAGACATCCGAATAAATACATTTTAGATACTCATCGTAAGGTATCATTATTTATCGAATGTCTATATATTTTGATCAAATATGAAATGCAAAACATAGTTAACCAATAAACAATCCATGCAAGCATCTATAAACAACTTAAATTTAATGCATTTTTTATTTAGGGTCGGGTATGAATAGACCACATAAATTTGCTTTTGAAAATAAACATTCTATCCCTATTTAACCTTAGGCTAAAATTCGTAGTCAAACTGGCATCAATTCATCTGATACATCGATGTATTCAATGTAATAAAATACGGCAGCACAAAAGGTTAAAAGAAGAAATTGCCTCTTATGAGATAGGAATATTACATCTATCTGCAAAGAAGAGCAATAAAACAAAAACCTCCATAGAAAGGAACTGCGGTATCTGACTTATAATTCCTTCCATAGGCAAACGGAAGTGTGCGGCGTATGAAGCGATTCTGCCCGTAGCGAATCAATATTACATCTACTAATCACACCAATATATCCAATCCATTGACCCAATTTAACCACGAAACAAATAACCTAAGATTACCCTCCCCTAATATAACTTTACAAATCTATACAGCCATTCACGCCCGACTTAAGCTTAACATTTATATAATTTAACTTAACGGAAAACAGAAATCATAATAAAACTTAAAGAACAAAATTAAATAAATGGAAATGATTTTAAATAAATAAATAAAAAATACATCAAATAACCTTATTAATAAATTAAGTTGGTCAGATAGGATAATATTACAATCATTTAAATATGGAAAATTTTAATTTAATGTTCATTATTTATAAAGTTCTTACGGTTTAAAAAGTTAATCTTTATTCGTTGCTTGCCATGAACGTGAATTCCCATGCCGTCCTAAGATTGGTATCCATTTAGCCGTTGTTTTATTTATTCATTCGGAGGTTTTTTTAGTTTAATTGGTCCTCAATGTAGGAAACGATAGTTCATTTCTCCTTTCTTTAACAGCTGAAAGAATTGACAGGGCATCTGTCAACTCCATCACCTCCAACTCCGTACTACTACATAGAGTCACATCGTAATAATCAATTTCCAGTCACTGATTAATAATTTCCAAATTTTCCTTTTATATTAATGTGAAGGATTGAATTTACATTACATCACCGATGTGATGGTCCTTTCGCTGCGGTCTGATTCCATAGGGATTTCTTCTTATTTGCTAACAGTTTCTATTGTTTTCCTATCTGACTAGTGTTTTACATTTCAATGCCGAAGGCTGGTTTACATTTAACTAATTAACAATCATTTCCATTTCTGATTAATTAACCTGTTTTCCAAATCAAAAATATATTTAAAGATAAATTTAAAGATATAATTTCATCTCCAAATCTTTTTAAAATTTAGTTTTAAAATACTTTTTCTTTAATAAAGTTTTATTTTAATAATTTTTCATTATCTGTGCGATTTAATATATAAGAGTTTAAGATGATATTTAATTTCAATTTTTAATTCTAAAAGAAAATTTTTAAATGCGAACTTTTAAATTTACTTTCATGTTTAATAAATAAAAAAAAACAACAATGTAACGAACGTCTGTGCTCGTTACAATAAATTAACAGTTATTGCCCTAGAGCTAGCTCAAAATCACAGATATTAGGGACTATTACTGTGAACAAAAGAAAATATAAATGTATATGCTTAATCTACTTTAATTCAAATAGTTTTACTGGGATAATATATAAATTCTTTAAAACACTATACTATAATGAAATCAAGTCACACATATTATCAATTCATAGAACAGATATTTAGAGAAATAAAGTCATAGACATTATTATTTTTTTAAACAATTATTTAATGAAATTAACTAATAAATTAATAAATTCAGAAAATCTAATAATTTTTTAATAAAAAAATATAATTTCATGTAACAAATAAAATTAAGACATTGATTCTTATTATTAGATTAATTAACATTTAATTAACAGAGTTATTTCCTTTTTCAATGATTATAACTAAAAAAACATTTCACAATAAAGAGAAAATTAAGATTAGTTAAAATCTTCATCCCTTCTATTTTATAAACAGTCACATACTCTTCTTTACAATTTTGAAGCAAAAATAAAATAAATAACAAAATATGTTCCAATAAAAAAAATTAAATTAAAATTATTCTTTATTAACAATTATTATTAATATCAAAAAATTATTTGAAAATGTAATTAAATAAATGAAAATGGGTAAATGAAGATAAGTACATCAACTATACCCTATTTTACCATGGTTTCATTCTTTTAGTCTTTGGTTGTAGTTATAACTTTTAGTTTTTCCATGCTAGTTTTCTTTTTTTAAAACTTCAAGTATTGTGTTTAAATAATCCTCCTTTTTAAAAAAGAAGTTTTTTCATTAACGTTTTCCTTTTATAGGCTCAAATTTCAATTCTGTTAACTTCCATATTATCTATTTTATAATATACTAATTTTGAGCCAGGTTAACACAGACTAAGACAGTCATGCTTTTGAATGAAACACAAGATTTCTTGCAGATTTAATATATTTGCATAATTAGATTGTGAAAATAATTTGGTTTAAAAGTTAATTAATAATTTAAATATTTTATATTAGAATACACACATGTGTGTACATTCTAGATACATTTAACATTTAATTATTTATATTTGGTTAAAATGAAATAATATCAGCCTATATAGACAATGAAAGTAATAATAATAATTGGAATATTTTGTATTATCAGGCACATGCACATAAATACATTCAGATGTGATCTTTATGACCACTTACAAAGTTTTCTATTTCTCTTTATTACAATTTAAATACTATTATATATATATATTATGTAAGTCATAATCAGAATAATCTGTTTGTAGAGTATTTATCAGACCTCCTAATTTAATTTTTTATTGTTTTCACTTTTAATTAATCAATAAATTTATTAATCACTATTTTACACTATTCCAGTGATATTATTTAATGCTAGAATAAATTGAGTATATATATTTTCCTTTGCTTATGGATTCCAAATGCATGATCTGAACTAATGATATATAAAATATGTTTTGTATAATTTTCTTTAGAATTATTTAAATGGTGCTAAGATAATAAAAATCAACTTTGAAGTTCATTCACTTCATTGTTAGCCAGTACATGCATGGTATCAGTAAACCCTGAGTATTGGTGATCAACATTGTTATATAATTTCAGTGTTTTTGGCATGTGTTTAATTTTATGATTAATTTAGCATTTATGCTAATGCATTAGCAAGAAATATTTTTGATTGCCCTTTATTATTATTATGTCCCAAGTTTGACATTGGCTTGAGAAAAATTAATGTGATTTTATATTATACCTCTTATATCCAGCTACAAAATTGTCCATCAATTAATTTGGTGTCAATATTCTATTTGACTATTGTTAATTATTTGATGCAGAAGTTGCTTATATTGACACATAATGTATATTAAATAAAAGCAATAGACCAATGGAAATACATGTTTTAAGTGAAAGCAATTCATTTAAGAAATAATTAAAAATGTATACATCATTAAATATACAGAGTTCACAGCATTTTAAAATTTATCATTCTTTATAGTTTCCCATAATATTAAACATCTTGACATCATTACATTCTATTTGTCAGCAGATATAGCTTCATCATTTTTTACATAGCCATTATTAGAAAAAACTATTAACATCTTTTGTAGATTTTTGAATGACATTAAAAATACTTTCCTCACATGAAATCATGTTCCAGTATGAATGGTCACCTTTTTTTTCACTAAAACTTAATTCAGTTTTATGCTATTATTTGATAGACTTCTTTTTGTAATTAAATTTCTTATGGATTTGCTTTTGGCTTCATATTTGCATTTAATGAAGTATGGAATTATTTTTGCTTTAATTACTCTGTGGGTTTTCTTTTGATTTAATATACATTTTGTTTTCATTTGATAGGTTTATTGCCATAAATGGTCTTATTACTGGAATTTCATATATTATAAATTTGCATTTGGCTTCACATCTGCATTTAGTTTATTATCTATTGCTTTCATTTAAAATAGCTATTATCATGTACTACCATTTACTTATTTTATACACATTTTATAGATTGACTAACTTTTGTTTTCTTTTATTTAATAATACACATTTTTAATGCAATTTCTTTTTCATTTTATTAATATACATGTATATCTATAAAATCAGTGATAAATTTGGACATCATAAATTCAAAAACAATGTGGAGATTTTTTATAGATTTGCATTTATTCATATATATTATTTACTATGGATATATTTTTTTTGTTAAATAATAAATATTGTTTTGTAAATAAATGATTCTTATTGCAATATATATATATATGCTTTTCTTGATTTTATTTAATACACTCTTATAACTATAAATTCAAAAATAAATGCAGACATTCTATTTTTTATTGATTAGTTTCTTTTTCATTCAGTAATAAGTATTACACAGCTTCTCATTTTATCAATAAGAAGTCTAATGGTATTAAAACTTGTGTTGCACAATAGTACCAATGCTCATGTTTTAGTGGTTATGTTCCAACATTCAGAAAAATACTTTATCCTTGTTGGATAACATTATTACAACAACACTATCAAAAGATTTTTCTTTCTTAAAGACTTTAATGCACATGTTAAATTTGGCCAATGTTTCTAGTAATATTATTGGTAGTGTAAATTTAAATGGTTTCTTGCTATTACATTTTTTTACAATACATTGATGATTGACCCAAACATTTTATTTAGTTAAAAAAATCATTGCAAAGGAACATGGAATCATTTCTGCTCAAATTAGTGGCATTTAATATATTACATTTTAGTTAGGAGTCAGAATATAAAAATTATTATTATATGAGGCCTTACAAGTATATATTGTTTTTCATATTATAAATTAATATACTTTAATATTAAAATAATAGTTGCTTCAAAAAGTAGATCTTTTTCCGATCAGATTCACAAAAAGTTGATATTAAAACTGAACAATCCTTTTTTCTTTTTTAAAAAAATATTTGTTAACAAAAATTATATTTATTTGTATATTTCAAATTTTGTTTAATTAATAAAGTTCTTTTGGTACTGTTCTATTAGCCAGTGTCAGCTGCTTGATGGATTGTTGCTATACAAAAACACAAGGCCCACCCCATTATTTGTGAAATAATAATCATAAAGGTCAATGTATTTCATTTATTTCCTTAATAAATTACTATAATTTATAACAATTTTACATTAACATACATTATTGCAAATATTATATTATAATATAATTCCCTGTGTATATGAGCACTGGCAAAACCATTCTCCCCCTTCCCACAAACTTCACAAAGTCTACTATCATTGCTTGAGAGATAAAAAACTACATCATGGTGGAAGAATGATAATGCTCTAATTATTGAACTGTACTTTACTTTTTTTTATTTTTGAAAAGGACAATTATTTATTACAATAGCTATCTTTGAAAAAAGATGTGTATGGCATACCTATTAATAATGATTAATAATTTCCAACCTGATTGGTTATTGTTTTTGTTTTTTTTTTAAGATTAATAAATGCATTCTTTTGTCAATTTCTTTGGGTCTCTGGATAGAACTACAAGAAATTTTACAGCCAGACATTTTATCCTACGAGTTAACATAATTCATTGATTTCTTTAAACAATGACTGTAATTTATTTGATAACAATTTTATGATACAAATTTTAAACATTTAATTACAAGTACCTACAAATTTCAGCTTAGTCCTGAAATGTAGGGCAGATGGTATGATTTTTCATATCTGCAAAATAAATGTATTCTTTTTACAATTTCTTATAGCTCTATATAACTATGAGAAATTTTACAGTTCGACATTTTAATTCTCATAGGTGTTTTGGTGAACCATGACTGTTTTGGGGAAAACAGTAAAATTGTGGTTTCCCACAACCTTTTCTAATTATTTACACCTTACATGTTGTGTTTGGAAGCAGAGTAATGGGCTTATAATTATTACTTTTTAATAGTACATTAGTTAAGTTGTACCATAGTTACTTTTGAATGCAGATTGCAAGAGTTCTGCAAACTTTAAATCCACTCACCCTAAAATGGTATGGTAGTGAAGTGTTAATATTGGTAAAAGATTGATTGTGTGCACTCACACAAGCTAACAAAGCAAGTCTTTAGTTACAACAGAAAAAAAGATGTGTCTATTTGCTTAAGTTTTGCATGGTGGCCACGTAAATGGCATATTTATGTGTTTTTGCATGTAAATAATGCCATCAAGTGGCTGACACTGGCTAATAGAACAGTACCATTTTTTTTACTTAAAATAAATTAATAATAATAATAATAATAATGAGGATGATAATATAATAATAATAATAATAATAATAATAATAATAATAATAATAATAATAATAATAATAATAATAATAACAACAACAACAACAACAACAACAATAACAGAGATTTGTATGACTAATAAAACAAATACTACTGACTAGAAAGCTTTTACAAAATTTGAAGTCAATAGGTAAAAATTAGTCATTTTCATATTTTTATAAAAGAAATAAAATTTATAGAAAATATACTGTAATTTATAATTATAAGAGATGAAAAAAAGGTAGATAATTAGATTAAAAAAAGAAATAAAGTTATGGAAAATAAATATGATTAAAAAAGTCCCTAATTATACAAAAATATAAAATACATAAAGTATGAAAGAATATATGGCAACACTAATGGAAGTTTGTTGTTATTGGGTTCATGGACAGAAGATTTGAATATTTCTGAATGAAGATTGAAATGAGATAAATTTGAAGAGCATATGTGGTTTATGTGGAGATGGAAGAAAAAATATTGAGAATTTATTTTTGAAATGGAGGATTTTGAAAAAGAAATAGGATAAATTGTAATGAAAGTGGGAAAGTATAAAAGAGAAAAAAGGTAGACCTTTTTTATGCTTTTGAAACAAAAATGGACCAAGATTGTAGAATTAATATAATAACTTTTATTTATTAAAATGAGTAAAAGAAAAAAAGGAAACATCTTGGTAATTGTTAAAATTATTTGGTAATTACAGTTTATGAGAAGATAATGGAGTGGATGAGAAGAAGTAGATACATTTAGAGAAAAAGATTTTAGAGAGAGAGAATATTTAACATAACCATCGGAGTGGTTCCTATAATGAAATTTTGGATTTCATCTAAGAAGCAGCCATTTTAGATCATATTAAATTTGTGTAATCTATAAGCATATGGTTATAAACTTTTGTAGTTATTTGTAAACTGTTTTTAAAAAAAAAAAACAGAATAAAATCATTTTTTACTAACTCCTATGTATGATTTATTTTTCATTTTTACAATTACTTTATAATTAATATTGTTAATGAATAATTTTTTATTGCTTTTATTTTTATTTTTTAAAAGAGACACAGAACTAAAGTTAATATGCCATAGAGAGATTTATATATATTATAAAAAAATCAATTGGAAAAAACTTAAAAAAAAAAAAAATGTAAACAAAACTTTATTCTAATGTCAATGTGTTAACATTATGTTCATTATTTTTTTTTTTTAATTATTATAATCTTAAAGTTAAAAATGCATTTCAATTATTGATTAATGTCTTATTTTTTGCAAAATGCTATACAAAAAAGCAGTATAAACTTTAATTTCTCTCTCTATAAAAACAATGAAATTATTTTTGAATATAAAGACACGAGTGTGAAAAATATTGCAATATATAATATACTTCTAAGTAGCTATTTGTAAAACAGAAATTTCTCCAGAACATTCTTTTGTTTAAAAAAATAATGAACCCAAAGGCATTATTTATTGAGTTTGTTGCTACTTATTGAAAGATTTTTTTTTTTACTTTCCACTTTTACTTATCTTCTGCAGTTAAGAATAACTAGATATTCATTTACCAATCAATGTTGAAGAGATTGTGATCTGGGTCAACTAGTGCACGAAGACAAGTTTTTTTTTTTTACATATCTTTGATCATAAGTTTATAATTATATCCACCACAAAGTCTTAAATGTGGATAGAAATCAGGTAAGGTAGTGAAAATGAGACTACAGAAATCTTGAAAACTATCAAAATTAGCTATAAGCTAACTGACAGGAGAAAAATTCTGTCTATTTGGAACCTGAAAAAAAGCTTCCAAGTTTCTGGATTTGAATTTCAAATCATTGTACCATAAAATCATTTGTGCAAATATCATATAAACAGACCCCCTCCCCCACCCACGAACATTTTTCTCCTTATATATTTGTGTGCGTATATATATTATTGATGTAAAGATTTTAAGATATGACTGTAAATATTGAGATGCAAGAATAAATTATGTTACGCAAATGTCAAAGAATGCCAAATTACTATTGATGATGATGATCTGTCAATATAGTATATCGTTTCCAAGTTACTTCATTTGCTTTCAAGCATAGAACATACATATATCTTTTAAAAAGTAATAGCATAATACATGTAATAAAAACTAGAGACTAGCAATAACAGTTTTGAATAAATCAAGTAAAATAATGGATTGTTACTGAAATGTTGAGATAAATAGACAATTATTGATTGATTGATTTACTGTTACAATAATTTTAACGTAATACATTTTAAAAACATATTTTAGTCATGTAAAAAGCTAAGTACTTCATAAAGTGTTTTATAACTAGATGATCCCAAAAAATTATATTAATATTTAAATAAAAGCCAAAAAGTGAAAGACTGTCATTTATGTTTGCTTGATTAATCATTCTTATACCTATATAATCATTCGGGGAGAGGGGGGCTGTATTTTATTAATAATTTTAATATATTAAAAAAAAAAATTTTTGATGCATTTGCATTATTTATGATATATTTTATATCTCAACATTAGCTTATGGCAATTTCTTTCACTTAACAATAATGGAAATAGTATGAATAATTGTTCAAAAAATCACGTGATGTTTGAGCATTCAAATGGCAGTTGATCATAACAATTTCATTCAGGTAACTTTAGTTTTTTTTTTTTGGTAATCGATTTAATCATTTGAGTCTACCTATATCTTTGCATCAAAACTTTGCACAGCAATATAATAATTAATATTAACAACCAAAATAAAATAAATTATTTAGTCATTCAGGAGCACTAAAATATTCAATATTCTTGAATCTGTTACAGCACTAAATCATGCATAGCATTAGTTATGTATATTTAATAATAAAGTATTTCCAGAGATGTAATGTTTAATTTAATATCATGCAAATTTTTTAATTAAGAATTATTTAGGAATTCTGCTATATGATTATTATATTGTATATAGCTATTTGGTCTTTTGACTGAAGCTTACATATCTAATGATTTACCTACTGGATTAAAAATAAAATACTTATATGTCCACACTAAATTTTGTACAAGCATGACAACATTGATGTTATTATCTTAATAAGTCTAAACTTTGTTTAATTAAGTTTCTTTATAAGTATGTACAATTAATAGTATTCAACCCTAATTATTCAGCTTAACCAGAAATATCATAAATATGCTTCCTATATATAAAATTTTAAAAAAAATAAGGTTCGATTGATTATTATAAATCTTTAATGTCAATTACTTTTTTTTAGTAAAAGCAAAATTTTCGGAATTTTACTTCAGCAATCAAAAGCCATATAAAAAGTACCAATTGCTACCTTTGGATCATGAATTCAAGATTGTACTACAATGAAAAATATATTATTATTTCAGTTAATATTTTTCTTTTTTATTATATGAAATTAATAAACACTGAGAAATAATATAATATTATTTGAAATAATATTTCAATTTTAAAACACTTAAAATGGAAAAAAAATCACTACTTATAATGAGAACATATATGCAATAAATATGATATGCAGAATGAGGATAAGACTATATGAAGGCATAATATATATTTAATACTATGTATTACTTAATATGCACATATCAAATAATATGTCATCAAGTTTATAAAATATACAGTTATACTAAGTAAAGACACATCATGTTATATAAATTAAAATTTAGATCCTGGGATTTTCATTGCCAAAATTTATTATGTGTTCACACATGAATTCCATAAAATCATTCTGCTTTAAATTCAATTCTAAATAATTGAGAAACTATATTCCACAGAAATTTACAAAATAATCATCCAAATCGCAATATGAAGAGAGATTTAAAATTAATCAGTCCAATGATATTGCAAGTTATGAGCAAGTGAATTAACATCTACAAATTATTTTACTTCATGTCTCTTTAGTTACAACTTTAAGTTTTACTTCAAAATTTTCTGTCAATCTAAAAATGAGAAAATATAAATGTATAAAGTATCCTTTCTGAATTTGGCAAATTTTTTTGTCTACAACTCATTTTTAGAGGAGATATAGAAGATATCCATAGAACAATTTCTGTAAAGAATAAACAGTGACCCTTTGAGAAAACAATTACTAGACTACATTAATATACAATTTTAAGGAAGCCATAAATTGCGGAATCACTAATTAACTGCTTCTAGAATAAACTGATAATTTTCTGAAGGCAAAATTAATAGTATCAGTCAGATGAAATCACATGCACATATGTAAAACCAAGATTTCATGACAAAAGAAGATGACAGTTAAAACACACTTCAATAATAATTTTTATATAGGCTATGGTTGTAGTAAATTAGTCCACATTATACACAATTATTTTAGGAGAGTTCAGCACTACAAATTTTCAAAAAAAAAAAATCCCACACATTAAAATGATGTGAAAAAATGATAGCATAGCCATAGCAAAAATAAAATAGAAAAAAGTCCAATCCTAAAATAAGATCCAATAAAATTATAGATCAGTGCTAAATCCGTGGAAGTGGATAACATATTGGGAGTATCATTAATGGCAGTATGTGACTGAATTTCCATTGTATCTAAAAATAAAAAACTATCAGCATATCACAAAAATCAAATTAAAAGTATTAGATGTAAATGGCGATGTTATTAAAATAAAAGAAATGATAAAACTTCTTGTTGGAATAGAGAAACAAAAAATGCATAAGTTATATCTATATAATATAAATCCACTAATTAAACAAGAGTAATTTAGATAATCTGAGTTTAAAATTACATTAATTAAAATATTTATAAAAAATATATCAAATATTAATTATCTATGAAACTACTAGTAAAAATACAATAAGATATGTCCAAGAGACTTAAAGTAATGTAACATATTCACATGGACCTGGATGATCCTTTTAATGGCAATCTATTCTTATTATAGATTCTTTTTATAGGTGAGTTGAATGTCAGGTTTATTAATAATATAATTCTGAAGAGATTATTGCAAAATTATGTAAAACATTTTTTATCGTGGCCTCACAGAAATTTTATTTTCTGATATTAAAAACTGATTTGTTTACTAAAATAGAAAACAAAACACATTTGCTTTCCTCCTTATTATTCACAGTCTAATGAATTCACATATGTGATCCAATGTCTAAAATAACCATTGAGTTAAGTAAAAATATGATGATACAGAAACGTATATTTACCAATATTCTGCATCACTTTATGATATCAGCATTACTAGAGTTATATTTAGATTGAAAGCTACAGATAAATTTGTCTGATTTATATACAAGTAGCGATGATGGAAATCAAATAACAAATAAAACACTTAAATTTGTTATTACAGATAAAAATTGGATCAAAAAGAATTTTTAAATATTGGATGTAAACCAAAATTAAATAAATATTATTTGATAAATAAAGCATAATAGTTTTGAAAAGCAATGAAAAAGAATTATGGAAGCACATAAATCATTTGTGTAGAAGTGAAAATTTTGCAGTCCAAAAGAGTGTTAAATCCGAACATTTTCTAGCTGACAAAATTATATAGAACTAAAGTGAAGAGAAATGATGACTTTCCACAGACTAAACCAAGTGTCAGGAGATGAGTTAAACAACTCAGAGAAACCATCAAAGAAGGAAGGTATTAAATCAAGTATTAAACCATGTTAAAAGAAGAAGAAAAAAACCCAGTTGTTTTCAAGATTTTATCATTACTTCAATGTTTCTGACTGTTATATGTGTGCTAAAGATATGTGTTCAAAGAATATACACAAATAAAAATAGTGATATAAATGTGTAATGTAATGCAAAATAATTAGTTCATATAACTTAAAAAATATATTTTATGATAAAGTGAAAAAGGTTAAAAGCCTTTCTCTTTTTAATTACAGACTTAATGTTCACTTAATAAATAATCAAAATGTTATATTAGTTTCTATATTTTCATTAAAAAAATCTTAAATATTAACTTATTGTAAATTGTAAGATTTTGCATATGTTAATTTGTGAAAGGAAATGGTGGATTAAATATGAAAACAGTAATATCTTCATACTCTCAAATCATGATTCTTCAGATTGTCCTACATAAATAAGAATTTAGGCTAAAGATAAGATGAGTGCTCTTATCTTTATAAAGTCCCCACCTTGTATTGAAGTTTGAGTGTTCTCTCTATAGTCAAAAACTACATTATTTGACTATTATACAAATATTTAAGGCACATGTGAAAAAGATTAAAAGCCTTTCTCTTTCTAATTGAAGTTATAATAGTAAATAATTAAAGTTATGTAAAAGTAAAAAACTAATTAGTAAAAAAATTTAAATAATTTAATTAAAATGAAAAAATTCCCATCTTATTTAGAAATAGGTAATATGCAAACATGACTTTGGAAATTGGATGTCATTAAATTTATTAATAAAACTAGTTATCAATAAATACCAGATATAAATTCATACAACCAGTCTGGACTAATTTGGAACAGGGAATCTCTGTCAATTGGTTTTAAAAAATCTACTTTATTCAAAGGGAAAAGAAATATATGCATAACATAGATAGATGCTTAATGTCTTCTTATATTAATACATTTATTATTACAAAAATTCAAAGTAGATCTAAGATTAAAAGCAGGACACATAGATTTTCATTACCTTTTTGTAAGACTTAGGTCAAGATTTTGTAAATATTTAAAAAAATTATTGATATTTATTTACTAAAGTATGTTATATTAATGTATTTAATCATTTTATGTGTTTTACTTTTTATATCTCATGCAATGTATTTATTTTGTTCAAGATCAATACTACAATTAATTTTTAAAAAAATTATAACCAAATGCTAACTGCAGTGCAGATGGGGGGAAAATTTGAAAAAGAAAAAATAAATTGTTCAAATCCTTTTATATTTTTTAAAACTAATTACATTGAATTGTTATGTGGAAAGAAAAAAGAAATCATTGAATAAACTGATTTCATTTCAAACAATGAGATAAAAAAAGATTAATAAATATAAATAAATTATTGCTTTAATAATAGTTGTATAAATTGCTTATAAAATATTTTGAATTTTATGTTGTTTTACTAAAACAAATTACTATAGTATACACAAAGTACTTATGTATATTAAAACTATAGACAGTGTCCTTAATATTTATTCAAATTTTCAGCAAAATTTGAAAGTTTTAAAAAATTAAGAAGTTTATAATAAGATAGTGTAAAGGTCTTTTGTTAAAATATGATTTAAAATATTCTAGCTTTACTGCAAGTATAATAATTCATCAAATGTGCTACATCAATAAAATTATTTTGAATAAAAGATTTTTTAAAACATATTTTAATGATAAATCTATTATTAAATCAATTTTTAAACATGTGCATTACATTAAAACACTTCTGTATGATGCCACTTTAAACATAATTTGTGTGTGTCTATATATATATATCACAAACAAATATAAAAACATACAATCTAAAAAGTTAAGATAATTAATTAAATTACTTAAGTATAAACTTACCCTGCAACAACAATAAAAAAATCCAGCCTGTTCCATGTATCTCCCATGTAGGCATGTTTACCAATAACTCCCATAGCAATCATCTTGATGACCATTTCAACAGCAAAAAATGCAAAAATAAAATCATCAAAGCCAGCTAAAATCTTGCAGCGATCAGTTGAACAGATCTCATCACTACATGGTTGGTACATTCCTAATGTTATACAGTTGAGTAGGATCACAAGCATGCTTATGTGTTCAAACCATGTGATAATTATTAAAGAAAATAATTACAAAGAAAAATTAATCAATATCAAAAATGATAATAAAACTACCTTTTACATCTGTTACAAAAAATTAATCTATAATTAATATAACTATAAAAAAAAGTGTAAAATATTTGCAAATAACAGTAGCAGGACTCTCTGTCATTTCTCATTCCCTCTCCCTCCATTAGTTTCATGTTTTATAAATTTCATTGCAGTATTAATTCTTTAAAAATTAAATTTAAAACTGTTACCAATAATACTCTGCACTATTTGCAATAGCACTTGGGATTAAAGTGGCAATTATTTTTATTGTGGTTAATTTCCTTAATTAGTTATTCTAAAATCATATTTTTTGATTCAAAATTAGGTGAGACAATGAAAAACCCCATTAATATTTAGATACATTTTATTCAGTTTTATTTTAATTCAAATTTCATCCCCCCCAATTCTTCTTTTAAGGCTCACAAAACCACTTATCAATAAAAGGTATTAATCTTGAATTGAGTGATATACACAATAACTGTACCTAATTATTCTTTATTTTACTTTAATATTAAAAAGTTTATTAAATGTAATTAAATATTTTTAAAACAATTAATATATTTTATATGCCACCATGAAATACCAAACATTATTTGAAATGTTTATTTGCAAGAATACTCGAATTCCTATGATAAGTTTTAAATCTAAATGTACAGATTAAGTTGATTATTGCTATTTAATAACAATAATAGTAATTTTATTATGTATTATATATATAACCACACATTTTAAAAATTAAATTCACTAAAAATATAATGTTTAAAAATGTTCAAACAACTACCAATAATGATCAAGTGTTACTTCTTGTTCATAGCTTTCTTT
Source organism: Epiperipatus broadwayi (assembly GCA_028023455.1). NCBI lineage: Eukaryota > Metazoa > Onychophora > Udeonychophora > Euonychophora > Peripatidae > Epiperipatus > Epiperipatus broadwayi. The sequence continues at coordinate 2,800,607 of JAQFVV010006241.1, read as the reverse complement.
TTCTTCATTACTCAACTTGCCTTTGAGTGTAAAACAGCATAAATTCCGTATTATGTATATATTGTGATAGTATAAAATGAATTGGCTGATTATAAAGATCAGATGATCAATCTCATTTGTACACTAATTATATTAAAGTGACATCTAATGGCATTAGCTAAGTACACACTTATGTGTACAGTAGGATAACAAAGTATTTTGATTATTTATACATCCCTAAAATAAAGAAACATATTCTGAAAAGCTATCTACTCCCTGAACATGGCAACTAATGCAAAACATGCTCATGCTTTTATATTTCTTAGAACTGTGTTGAACAATTCAATGTAAGTAGTTTATTCTCACAGCTTATGAAAACACAAATTGAGTATATCAATCAATCATGGCAAACATAAATAGAAAAATTTATAAACCAAAAACAAAACTATTTAAAAAACAAAAACTTCTTAATTGATAACAATGTTTAATTACTAAGCAAGTTTGTAAATTATAAAATAATATAACTGAATTAAGTATTTTTATTGATTGGCAGAATTAATCATCAGAATTTAAAAATATTTTATAAATTGTGTATATTATGTAGCATAAATATTAAATACCTTTTATTGAATATTCATCATTATTAAAAATCAATAAAATTAAAAAAATGGTTTAAAAGAAGAAGAAAAAATATTAAATTATTTCTTTTCATATTTGGGTACCTCTCAGAACATCCTTAAGAAAGAAGTTTAACATAGTTCTGCTGTAATTTGTTTGTACCAACTTTGCATGTGATTAAAAAAATTTTTTTTCAAATAAAAGTGGCAGTAAGCTGATAGCCAGATTGAGATCTATTAAATACACATGATTTTTAGTTTTTGCTACTAATTCATGCAAGAAAAATACTCTGTGTGTTGAAATTATTAATTAAAAAATAGCTTTTTTCATGTATGAAATGTAGAAATTATTCTTCAGCCAGTTTTTCCTTAAGTAATATATTAAAATTGAAATGAGATTTTTTTTGATGGTTTTGATAGGCCACTTGACAGGACCATATGCAAATGATTCAATATGAGTTCTTCTGATCTTTATTATTGAGATGTGAATAATAACTCACTAATGTGAAAGGTTGTGACTCATTATTGAATCAATAAATCCTCTGAATTGATACAAGTTCTAATAAGTTTTTTTTTTTTTAGAAACTACATAAAAAAATCTTTTAAAAAACTTTTGAGAAACTAATTTTTAAGTCTAAAAGTGCATTATAGTATCTAATTTTTTAAAATAAAATCAATAAAAACAAGTTGCTGGGCTTATTATTAAAAAAAAACAAATTAGATATTATTGTGCAGTTAGAAGATTTGCTAAACAATGAATTATTTTTTTATCAAAAGACTTTCCAAATTAATAACATATCATTAAATATATATATTCTTAACAGAAAATTAAATACACTTTTAAAATTAATATTTAAATGAAATAAACATGGTTTACAAATAATATGATAAAAAATCCATTAATTTCATTTTTTCAATCTAAAAATTAAAACACAATTGTATAAAAATTGATAGTAATTCACAGCAATAATCCACAAGACATTTCAATTCAAAAAGGAATCCACTTTTATATAATAATTGATACCAAAAAAAGCAATAGCATTAACATTTTATATTTGCAAAACATACAAAAATAATTATATTTGTCAAAAAAGCATTAAGTAAACATTTTCATTTAAAAAGTTGTACTAGAATTTGGCTATTAGTAGTTTAATGCTGCAAATTATGAAAATTTGTGATAATTTTCAAATTAAATTTTATTTTCATATTTTTTGATGTACTATTTATTTTTCATTTAATATCTATTTTGAAAATATATTAATTTTATGTTTGATTTCTAAATAAATAATTTAATGTGTCAAACGTATATATATTTTTTATCTTTGTTTTGTTTTTGACTTTTTATACAAAAATTAAAACATATCTGTTAATTTATGGTGATTCCCAATAGGAAGAGTACACATGTAAAGAGCACATTTTTAATATTTAAGCTACTCATTTTCTGAAAAAAATTTTTTTGACAAAAATGAATTTATTTTTATATATATGTAATAATCAATTTAGATTCAAGACATCAATGGAAATAAAAAGAGATCTTATTTGTGATTATCCTTCTTCAGATAGGAAATATTTGTTTGAACTGCATCCATACCATACCATGATCCATCATTTTCTTTTCTTGTGCTATTTAAACCAATATCTTGAAATTCACAATATTCTATGATTTTAAATTCAGTACAAATTGCTTATGTAACTATTTAAGAGATATTAGAAGATAATATACTTTAGTAATCTTATTTGTAATATTACAGCAGAAATGTTTGGAGAAAATATAATATAAACTAAAACAAAGTCTCACAAGCATGATTTTTATTAATTACACTTAATTTCTCACTTAATGCAAGTTTAAATAAACAATGAACACCTAATGGTGAATAATGATCTAATGCTTGTATTTACTTATGCTTACAAAAAATTGGGTAACGAATAGAAGAAAAAACTGCATTACTATTCAATGTAAGTAAGATAAGTCATTATTCCAGAATAAAAAGTGTAAACTTTTATAATTTGTAGAAATTAATGCATTAGGTGAACATAAACTTGTAATATTTTATAAGCACTTAAGATATTTTAGAAAATTTCAACAGTTTTAGAAATACTTATACAATAAGTATATAATAAGAGACTTTCACTAATGCTGAAATATTTTTTTCATTTCCCATTCTCTGTATTAACTAAAAAACAAGTGTACAATGTATAATTTCTTAAATTAATTCTTGTAAATTCTTCTTTCATCTCATCTTATCTTTAGCATATTTGACTTTAAGTCTAATATATTAAAAATTTTATACTAAATTATTAAAAGGATTTTTAAATTGAAAGGCTGCAAACCTCTCATGCTTATTATAATTATAATACTTATCTGACAGCCAATCAGATGTTATGATGGCTGTATGAATAGTGATCAAATTGTAAACACCTGACAAAGAATTTTACAAAAAAGGGGCAGTCCATCCTCTTCTATACTTGTCTCTCTATATATCTAAGCCAGTATGAAGAATTTTTATTAGATTCATCCATTTTCTTAATTCTAGATAAGCTCAAGTGCTTTATATTATATTTTTTTATATGTTTATACAATTAAATTCTCTCTTGCTCAATATTAACCTTTATTTTTCTAGTAGTGATTTTTTTATTAATTTGTTTGAAAAACCATTTGTTACATTATTTATATTTTTTCTTAAATTGTAATATACATTGTATTTTTTGTTTTAAAAACATTTTTGCTCCTTAGGATGAAATTAAGCATATAGTGAAGTTATGGTATGTTCTATAACAATATAAATTACTTCAATTATATACTAATTAAAAAAATAGTTATTAAACAAAAAATGAAATCATTAAAATTTGTAAATTTAATAAATTTTACAACATGGCAGCAGCCATTTGCTGTCTCGAATGCCATTTGCAATCACATCAATTAACAATGTTTCTTTGAGTTCTATTGAAAGCACACACATTTTATTCTTTGCTTTTTTTATCTGTTTCAAACTTGCTTTAGTATACTATTTCACATAATAAAATATTTTTAAATCTAAAAAAAGTTTTATAAAATTAAAAAAAATCTGTAAAATAACTTTTTCAAGTAATAAAATGAAAGTTATCAATTTAATAGTAGCAGCAAAAAAACTTGTAAAATGTCCTTGTATTATGTGAGAATGCTTAAAATTTGAAGAGTTTAACTGAGAGTGTGAAATGGGTAACATCAAGTAGGTTTGGCTGTATAGATTTCAAACTTGATATAGATTTAAAAATATCAAACTAGAAAGACCATACTTTGCTTATAATAAAACTGCTGTTAAGTTTTTATAGAGGAAAAAGTTATTGAAAAAAAAATGTCTCAAACTTTCCTTTTTATTTAAAAAAATTAAGTAGAACATGTTTTTTTTAATTTTCTGAGTGAATATGAATGAATAAACACACATACAATAAATAGATATGCAAATGTGCTCCTCAGTTTATTATCAATAACCACATTTTTTAAGAATTATATATATATACACATAAAAAGGCTTCTCTGTTATAAATATGTGCTTGTGGAAATGTATACTTGCAATTCAGGAAAAAATACATATTCTATCCTAATCAAAGCTTATTAATAAAACTTGAGCTGTTATACGCAATGTGTGACATCCATGAGGGTGAATTGGAAAAGAATATAGTGGATATGGTTGCTCCACTACATAAATTATCTTTATACCATATCTCACTCTTTACAATTTTAATGATTAAAGTTTCATTTAAAAAATGAGCCAAGATACCAACAACAACAAAAGTTTTATTCTTTTTCTTTTTTTCTCCATTGGGATGTATCAATTTTTTAAAAATATACATATTTTTAAATCCTGTTTTTGGTAATAATCTCATAAGTAATTTACATCTTCAGCATTATGTTAAAAAAAGAATAAAATATTAAATGCCTTGGGAAATGATTTACATATTTTAAAGAAACTTTCCCCCCACATCTTACTTACAGACTGTTGCAAAATTATCTCTTTAAAAAGTTTTTTTTTTTTATCATTATAACAATCTCTTCTAATACAGCTATTTAAAATAATGTTGTTATGAATATGGTTGGGATTTTTTTTTCATTAATGATCCTCATTTTAATACTTTTAATCTAATCTCTCCAGTTTATGATCATTTTATTTTACGTTTTCATATCAAAAGTATTTAAATAGTCTTTGGATGAAAGTGGGAGGGAGGAAGGATAAACATAGTAAATATTATTAAGCATAAAAGAAATATATTTACTTTGTAATTAATATAGGAAATTTTTAATAATAACTATAAAAATATATTTATATTAGTAACAAACATACATACATGACTGATCTCCAGACAGCAAATCATTTTTGATAACAACTGGTATATAAACATTGCAATCTGAAAAACAAATATACAGAATATGTACACAATGCACTATATATCAAAATAAATATTTTAAAAATTATTCATCATTTTAGCATATAATATTTTTTAATATATATTTTAGTTGGAATGAAAAGTATTAGCTTTTATATTGTTTGCAATATTTTCAGGAATGCAATTTATATGCAGTATTTGATATTTTAATTAAATTAGTTAATGATTACTATTTTAAAATTCAGCACAAAATCAATGCAAGTTTATAACTTTATCATTCAAAATGAAACAATATAATCTTATATTTAAAATTTTTAATAAATAAAATGCATTTTATATTTTAAAAATAAGTTGTCTTATAAACCATAACTAAAAAACTATTATATATTTCTGTATTAATTAGTAAAACGAATGATTTTGCCAATAACGAAAGATATGATTAGATTGAATATATATATATAATTAAAGATTTGAACCCAGACTTTCAAACTCCCTACAGTCATTCACTCTATCCAATATAACCGATATACATAACAACATACATGTGAAAAAGATAAATGATCTCTAATATATATATAATGAATTTTTAATATATATATATAATATTGATTATGATGAGTTAGAAGAAGTTAACAGCTATAAACACCTTGGACAGATTATTAATACAGATGGAAACATAATGGATGAAATTAATCATAGAATTAATCTTGTTTGGAGTGCTTTTGGTAGAAATAACTTGATACTAAAAGAAAATATGCCTATGTGTTTGAAAAGGAAGGTTTTTAATAAATGTGTTTCACCAGTTCTTACTTATGGATCTGAAACTTGGACACTTAATAGAAGAGCAATACAGAGACTTCAGACCACTCAAAGAAGTATGGAGAAATGCATGTTGGAGTAACAAAAAAAAATTGAAAATGCAATATATGGGTAAGAGAACAAACAGGTGTTACTGACCTCATTGAACAAATTAAAAGACTGAAGTGAAGTTGGACTAGACATATTGCAAGAAGAGACGATAATAGATGGACAATTGAAATCTTATACCGGATTCCAAGAGATTATAAAAGACCCAGAAAGAAACCACATGTGAGATGGATGGATGAAATAAGAAAGTTGCAGGAGTGATGTGGAAGCTAAAAATCAGAGAAAATGGATTGAACTTGGAGAAATCTTCATCCTGCAGTGGATTGATCATGGTTGATAATGATGAATTATAACAACTATGAATTAAACATGTGGCACTAAAAATTTATAATAACATTTCTGAAGAAATAATTTTTATGTTCATACTTTAAGAATTTTTGATAAATCACTCTGCATACAATGCCTTCTTATGTTAATCTGTTGATTAAAAGAAAAAGTAACTTTTTGTTAGCCAATCATTTTGGAGTTGTGAAATGTTATTTTAAAAGTGATCTTAGTAAAGCCTCCATCTAACAAGCACATAGTTTTAGTTTGTAATGCAAATATAAATTCTATTATTTTTAAAAACCATATAAATAGATATTGATTATTAAATGTATACTGCTGAGAATATATAATTTTTATGAAGAAATAACTTTCATATGTACATTAAATCGGATTTTCTAGAAACTATTTTAATAAACATATACATAATATTCTTACATATCAACGTATTAGCTAGATGAAAAATGACTACTGCATTATTATTTGAAACTACAAGTTAGTTAAATCAAGGCTTGGAAAAACATCAATATTAAAGTAATGTTTCATCTCTTTGAAATATCAATGATTATTTGACTACCTATATTAGATTGTAGAGACTAGTAAAAAAAAGAGTGAAAGTTGTCTATTGGAGAAACATTATATCCAAAAAGTCTAGATGCACTATATCCAGACATAAATTCTTCACTGACTAAAAACATAAACTAAAATCTAATCTGGAATATGGATGAGAACATTCTGGAAAGGGATTTATTAAGCACTACCATCTAATATCTACTAATTATTTAAATTTATACTAGGTGGTAGAATTGTAGTAAAAGAAATACATTTGCTACTTAAAAAGTATTGTAGAAGCTGGGATCATGTGGTATTTTTCTGGTTTTAAGGTCTTAAAATTTATTTAAGGTTCATAATTGGTAACATTGTTTAATTTGATATATAAAATAATGGTAGCAACTGTGGACATCCTTTTAACTTGTTAAATCCACATTTATTAAAATAAAAACATTTTCATCGATTGAATTTTATTTATACATCATTCCATTTATATTAAAATTCTAGAATAACTTGTGTAAAAAACATATATAAAATATCTCATACAATTAAGTAAATAATAAGACAATCAATTTAGATTTTATCTTATCCAATGTATACTATTTCAAATATTTATTTATTAACTAATAAATACTTAAATGGGAATTAATATACATTTTCATACCAATTTAACTAAATAGCTTCAATATTGAGAATATATTTTATCCTGACAGTTTTTAAGTGGATAGAAATTGTAAACTGACATGGTATTTAATGAAAAAAATAGTTAAATTTAATTTATAATTTATTAATTTTCATATTTTAATAATCTTCATTAAATATTTAATCAGTTAGAATATTTATATTGTTTATTTATTATTAATAAAATTTGTTTTAATTACATCCAAATCAATTAACAATATGCTTTAATTTTTCACATTAGGACCTTAACTAAATATTTCACTTAGTTGAAGGTGAAAGAAGACAACAGTGAAGATAAAGATATGATTTAATTATTTATTAAATAATATTTAATTAAGCACTGAGTACATTTAGTATTTTATGCATTAATAAAAAAGAAATATTTGTATTAAAATATATATGCAACAGATATGCTTACTCCATGTTAGTGCCTAGAGTGATGGTAATTCCTGAAGTATTAAAATCCAAGAATCTTTGGAAATCTAAATAATCACAAGTATCTGAATAAAAAGATAAACCTAATGATGTATTTAATATTATCATTATAAATATAATCCATGAGCTAACAAACCCATGATCATATTCTTCTATTTTTGAAAATTGGTTTGACAACAGCAGTCATCACTTTTATTTCTCTATCTATTGACCATTACAATATATATATATATATTGAGAAGCAGTCAATATTAGCTTAAGATTGTGTTTCATGTTTCTACCTACTAACCTGTGTTTAAATCCCTATTTCCCATCCCGCTCCTTTTGTCGTGTATATATATTTCATGTATATATTTGAGATGCACGCCTAAATTATAAAATTTAATGTTTCAATAACATGTTTTAAAATTATTATTAATTCTTTTTATTAATTATTAGTTTTTTATTATTATTAAAGTATTATAGATGCAGCTCAAATATATACATAGGAGCAAAACTTACTAACAAAATATTGATGCTTTTAAATATTTATTATATATCATTTTTAGCTTTTTCTTTTAAATGGCTTGTTTTTCTATTAAACTATATATTTTTTTTATAAAATCCAATATGGAAGATGTGACTGTTGTTAATTGTCCAAAAATAATTAAAGGGAGGTATTTTTTAATTAAAGTTTTACTTAAAATAAATGGGATTAAGTAGATTAAAGATTTTCGTTTGTTGAAAACATGTTGTCAAATCTATTTCTAATCTGGAAATAGATTTGAATTTATTTTGGACGTTATCTAACAATTGCATCTTTCAAAAACAACTGATAAAAGAAAAAGTATAAAATGACTGAATTTTGGAGAACAGATTAGATTAGCTACTCTAGTGAAAATGATTGTTAATGTCGCTTGAAACTTAAATAATGTAGCAGTAAATCCATCACTTCTCGACCCTTTTGGGGTCATCATCTTTCACGGCCTTACCATCCTGCTGCCCAAGAGTGCAAAGCCCAACCTAAGAACTTCAGTGTGCATTTAATAGAAGCTTGCTGCCATAGGAGAACGTGCAATATTTTAAATTGAACTCTTAAAACTGCAAGGTAATTTTTCAAGCCGTCACCTCAAACTAAATCTAGCCTAAATAATCTATCAAGATCTCTTCTCATGTATTCTTTAACTTTGCATTTTATATATATATCTGTGAATGTAATTTTGCTCTCAAATGATTTCTTTATATCTAATCCTATCTCATATGCTTTTAACCTTCCTTAACTTTGGTGCGGTCATTATTTATAGTTATTTATTACTTGATTTTATATGTATACTCGTATTATTATTAAACTGCCAATCTCACAAGCTGGCGAGCTCAATTTCTAAAATCTTTTCTGTCATTTTTTTAAACTAAACCTTCATGCAAAGTTTATTAACATCCCCTTAAAATATATATGTATACGTTCACCAGATTGTTTTATGAATCAACATTTTAGGTTCGTTTTTAATATAAAAATTGATTTGTTTAACTGAAAATCCAGAACTCAAGCTAATTAACGCTCTGGAACATTTATTTTATAATTATTTATTAAATTCTGAAAGGATGACTTATAATTTGTTTTCTATATAACTGCTAATCTTATTTCAGTTTTCATATTCTTAAAATTTCAAATCTTGTATTTAAATGTTTCAGTTATTGTAAAATCAACAAAGATGGGATTGTTTTATTTTAAATAGCAGAAAAAGGGATAGGGAAAATCTTAATGTTTCTTTTACTAGGTAAAATCTTAATGTATATTTTATTAAATGAAATATTCTCTCTCTATACATATTATAATTGCATGGCATATTATAGTATTCAAACAGGGGTCATTTATTTTAAAGCAGTAAAATTTAGTCAATGTTGTTAGAGACATGTATCATTACTGCATTTCTGACATTTGGCCAATCTTCGTGTTCTATATATATGTGCTTCTTAATCTGGGGGTTACGACAAGTTTGAACTCATAGATTTCTTCTCAAGTCTTCGTATAAAAATGCCTCTGGCAGTGACCCCTAAGTCTGGCACACGCTATGCATATTCTTTCTTCATATAAAAGGGCCACTGGCAGTGACCCCTAAGTCTGGCACATGCTATTCCCATCCATTTCTTCATATAAAAAGGCCTCTGGTGGTGACCCCTAAGTTTGGCACACGCTATGCCCATCCATTTTGTTTTTCATCCAGAAGCATGACCTTTTCCTCTTAGTTATTTTAGGCTATTATGTCAGCACCGCAAACTTCTTCATATTATTATTATTTCTTTTGCTTCATGGCCCAGTTTTAATGCTCTAATATTAAAATTAAGCTTTGCTTAAAATATATATAAATGCCAACTACTTCTATTTTATTAATTAAATTTATTTCAGTCTTATACAGTCCCACCATCGTGACTTATATATCTATTTAAGAGTATCTATATGCCTTGGGGAAAATAAAGCGTTCATCTTACTATTGTTTAAATGATTTTTCAATAAATATTTTTGTCATAGTTTCAAATATAATTTTTCAACTGTCTTTTGTTTATTTTCATGACCTCAATGGCATGAAAATAATTTATATCATATGTATAATGAATTTCAGAACGCTCCCCTAAATCATATGTTAGTCACCATGTTTCAGAACCATAACCCAAAGCGTTAATAGTAATTTTATGTAAGTTCTTTCTAATACTGATTGGCATCTTAATATTGGACCCACCAAAGATGTGCATTTATTTGTAATATATTATTTAGCTAATAAAGAGCATATGAGAAATAATAGCGTGAATGACAATATGTAATCATCTACTGCTTGCTCTGTCACGCACATACTAATGTACTTAATTTATAAATGTATATAAATAATTTTTCATTATAATAAATTATATTTTATTGTCTAACTTATTTGAGTAGTTCGAATTCCTTTTCCTCCACTTCCACATATTCCAGCCATGCTTGTGTATATTTTAATATAGTCATAGTTAATAGATGTCTCATTGTGTTGCTCAGCTTTCCTAGTCGGCCAAATTAAGGTTAATTCTCTTATGCCATCACTACTATGCTATTCATTAGGTGTTAGATCTGGGGCTTAGTTGGTGGGTTCGAATCCAGGCTGGTCCCTGACCTAAATCTTGGGCTTGACTGGGTTGGAAGTACATTTTGTGAGTTCCAGCTCATGTTAGATGGATAAACATGTTTTGACTGGCACAATATATATATATATATAAACAATTCTATTATTTAAATAAAGAGTCACTTTAACACACATCCCTATATATAAATTTAAATATCCTTAAAGTTCCATTTTACTACAGATTTTTGAAATATATGAATAGAAGACATATGAAAAACATAAATAATCTTTGCAATATCTTTCAAGCTGAAATAGCTTTCTTCTATTACCCCAAGTTACAACCTCTTACACATATCTTCATCATTTGTTCAATATTGATCAATTATTATATTTTATAAATAATAAACTTCTTGCAATTACAACTTCAATTTTATTCACTTTAAGTAAATATTAAAGATTATTAGCAATCATTTCTTAACTTAGAGATTATCATATTATCCCTCACCCAGGTTTATACTTTAAGTCAATTAAAGATTAATGTTTGTTTTATGTTAAACATAATCACATGCTATCATTAAGGCATTTTTTATTTTCATTTTTTCATATGTATTTACTCCAAACTTCCATTCTATCACATATTTTTGAAACATATAAATAAGGTCATCTAAAAAATAAAAATAAACATCAAAATGTACTTCATTCTGAATCTACCCTCTTCAGTTGATTTAGGTCATAAATTCTTTTATATGTGTTCCATCATTTATTTAATATTTATTAATATCAAACTGCCAAAATTTCATCTATTCATGAAATTTTTTTGCATTAACACTTTTCACTGCATAACACATTAAATAAATACATGAATGATGCTTACTAATCATTTACTATAATATAGTATGTGAGTTTTTTTATTCTACTTAATCATAACTCTGGACAAATATATGAAAGAGGATAGTTAGAGGATAAATATGCATGGTGCCTTTAAAATAATTACTCAAGGATGCAAATATGGATAGAGCCCTTAAAGTATTGTTAGATTAATAATATTATATAGATATTTCATGTTAAATAAGTATATACAATATTTACATTTGCCTTTCACTCATGGAAATATATATAGCTAACATATCCTCTTCACTTATTATATTATTCAAACTGTATTGTTATTCATATTTTGAATGATGATAATGATCATCATCACTAATAACACCATCAGATTACTACCTCATTGAATTTCTCATTAATTTTAGAAACATATAAATAGTGCACCAATTTATGCCTATATATGTGTTTATTTACTAAAAATTTCATTACATATAAATGATACTTAACTATAAAATCTAAATGGATAAGTCTGAAGTTATTATTATCTCAACATTAACTTCTTTTCTATCACAACAATGAAGAAAAAATATGTCCTTTCTAATAATTTTTATATCTTGACTTCAAACCATCCCTCTGAACTTGAGCAAACAATAAATACCAAGTTTTCTTTGTCATAAAAAATCAATAATGGGTCTCAGTAGTTATGAATTACTTATGTTTATTGAAATGATTTTGGAGTGAACAGAATTATCACTATAAAATGCAATCAAGGTAAAGTATAAATTGAATAGACAACATTAGATTTCTTTCTTTTTTTTCTTAATACTTTATAAAAAATGAAATACCAAGTAAATTACATTTATAGGGTCTTATACAATTTTGTAATAAACTTTTTTTTACAAAATGGAGACAAGATTGAGAAAAATGCTTACGAAACAATAGTTTATTCAAAACTATCATGGTGGTAACATCACAATTGTCAAGGATGAAAGAAAATAACAAAATGGCTCAAATGTTGGGGGAAGGGAAATATTAATAAAAAAGCATTGAAGGTGATTAAATGTAAAATTATAAATTTAAAAGGCTTATTTAAATATATTTCTTATCCACTCTACATCATTTCTTTAAAACTTAATTAAAAACTATTTTATTTATTCTATTGCTATCCATAATCTGCAATCTATCAAACATTTTAAACTTATTTTTCAATGGGAAAATTTGATCTTCCTATCTTTCCTCTAATAGTTTTATTTGGTTCCCATCCAAAAGATGCTTTTCTGCTTCTCTTTGAATTCTCTAAAGGATATCTTCTATTCTTTTAAAAATATACCATTTAAATCTGATACCATAACTATCTTTGATACAAATCTTATTACATTATAACTTTTGCATAAAAACAGTGCTAAATTCTTTATTGTCCCTTTATAAAAATATTATTTATCAATATTAACTACAACCAAATAATTCTTCTGATACTACTCAAAATTATTTATAAATAACTACATCTATTTATCTCCATATTTATCTTCTTTTTTTTTAAAAAAAGTCTTTTTTTTTTTTTTTTGGCATTTCTTAACATTATTAATTTTTTTATTAAATTAAATCTCTACTTTTTTATGCATTTCTGAACAAGTCTTTAAATATGTTTCCATATCTTTTCTATTTTTCTCTACACAAGAATATATCATCAGCAAAAAAAAAAAAAAGTAAACGTGCAATCTCTTATTAAAGATAATTTGACATCCCTACCTAATCTTTCTATTATCAATTCCATTTATTTCAAATACAATAATAGCAATAGATAACATCCTTGCCTTAATCTTATAGTAATTGTAACTCTAACTGATTCAATATTTTTTAATTGATTACTTTTTTCAATTAGTATTATGAAATTTTCTAATCAGTTCCACTAATGTTCCATCCATTCTTATATTTAACAAATTTGTCTACAATATTCTGTCATAAACCTTCTCTATATTCATACAAATCATATATAAATGTCTGCCATCTTTCTTTTTCATTTTTATCAGATTTGTGATTATATGCATCATTTCTATGCCAATTATGTCAAATTTTTCCAATCACCATATAAACAAACTGGCCATTAGAACCAAAACTGGTCTACAATTGCTGACTCTTTTATAGTACTTCATTTTTCTTAAAATAGTAACATCATTTTTGTATTTGTTCTAACAATCTGAACTTTATTTTGATAATAAAGTATTATCATATTCTAATAAAATTGCTTCAATTCTAGCTTTCAGATTAATCAGCATCTCCTATGCTCATCCATTATTATTTGTTTACTGCTTTAATCAATTCATTTTGTAAATATATATTGTCATGTGTTTTTATAATTAATATCTCATTTTCTCTTATACTGAAGTGTTTTTTAATGTTCATTATACGCTTTTTAAAATTATCTGAGTCCTTCTTTCTATACTTAATTTTTTTCTCATCATCAAATAATACTATTCTTTATGACATTATATATATATATATATATATTTATGTATTTCCAAAAATTTTACTTTCTTTTCCAATTTTAATAATCTTTTCAAATAAGTTACAAATTAATCCCACTCTCTTCCTATAATTATCCAGCTTACCCCCTGCCTTTTAAAATTCATTTTTACTTTCCTTAAATTTATAGCATATTTATATTTTCTACATGCTATCATTCTTTTCTTTATACTTTAGGTAATTCTAATTTTTTTTACTATATCTTAACCAAAAACATATTTGCCACTTATTCTATTTCATAATATCAATTTTTAAAATATATATTAAACAAATCTTTCATATTTTCTTTCAAACCTATTTGATATGCATTAAGTTTATTTTTATTATTTAAATTATCTCAAGATCTTACTCGATTCTTTGCATTTACATTATTCTACATTTTCAACCAATTCTGTTATAGAAAAATATTTGAATGCTACATGTTACTATGTATAGGGATAAATTATTCAATGCAAAGAAAAATGGCCACATATATGTGAAAAAGGTTAATGATCTCCAATATACGTATTTAATGCTGAGCCAGCACTCATCAGTTCATTCAGATCATCATCTCTCACACATATATTTAATCAGGTTCAGTTTATATTAAAATAGAGTTTGAAAGTCTGAGTTCAAGTCCCTTATAATCACATTAAGTCTAGTATTGACAATATATATATATATATATCCAGCCTGTATTCTGTCCATCCCTCTTCTGTTTAATTAAATAGATATATTAAGATTCTATGTGTGAAGGATCAGATTAACTTAAGGCCAACATGGGTGTGACAATAATATAGGCAGCAATAGAGGCTTTGGGCATTCTATTCTCAGATTTTTCAATGAGATGGATGGTTGAAGAGTTAGAGAGTGGAGAAGATTGAAGCTTGACTATTAAAGTTTGAAGATTTTTGCTATCTTAATATAAACTGAGCACTGATTGTATATATGTATAGGAGATGGTGATCTGGACCAACTGATGAGTGCTGGTTCAGCATGAAATATGTATATTGGAAATCATTTTATCTTTTCCCCATGTGTGTGGGATTGGATAGATATGGGGAGCTTGAAAGTCTGTGTTCAAGTCCCTTATAATTACATTAAGTTTAGTATAGACAATATATTTATATTTCAATATTATATATATAGAATTAAACTAATGGTAAAGAAATGTTTTTAAATAATCAAATAAAAATATAGAAATATATATCTCCATATTTGCAAAAAATAGTTACATTACTTCAAATATTATAATCTTTTATAAATAGATTTAATGAAATGAATAAATAGGATTGAATTGAATTTTATCAGAATTAAATAAAAATTTGTCAGAGAAAAGATTTACGAGAATGAATTTTAAAATCTACATGTTTGAATTTGAAAAAGTTCTAAACTTGATTTTAAATTTATATTCTACAGAACATTGTTGTTATTATTTAAGCTTTAGGACAAATAGGTTTTAATTATAAGTAGAGTAATTTTAGTTTTATTAAAAATGCTTAATTGTGGTAAATTATAGTAATTTTATGCTCATAGTAAACAAAAAAGATAAATATTCAGTTGCTTAGTTATTGTGATTAGTCTTTCTCTAAATTCTTTTTAGTCTCTCAATATGAAGAATTACTCTTTCAGTCATAAATAGTAAGCCAAAAATGCAGTATAGCAGAAAATTTGGCCCAGATATAAACTGGAGATAAACTGGATATTATTAATTAAAAGATAAAAAAAAAAATTAACATTACATTACCACATTCTTTTTAAATTATATGAATGAAGACATATTAAAAGACAAATGATTTCCAAGATATATTAGTTTGACATTTGTAAATCAAAATATAATAAAAAAATAAAATAAACAAATTGTTAGACCATGCTTGTATAATAGATTTCAACACAAGTAATGGCAATAAAAGGCATATATATATATTGTTAAACGGAAGTTGTTTAGACAACAGTTTGAAATTTTTGATTGTTATTGGGATTGCCTAAGTGTTGACTGGTTTTTAATTATATATATATGCGTGTACAGAAATTAATTTTAAATAAATTGTGGAAAATATCACAAAGATTATATATAGCTTTAATATATTTCATAAAAACAAAATTTTATAGAAATAAACAAACTATACGATCCTAAAATAACAGAGTAATTCACATAAAAAAAATTAATAGAAAAACATGGTAGCTATTTTAACTTTAAGTTGTAGATATATTCGTAAAATTATTTATTAGAAATAGACATCAATTAAGAAATAAGAAAATCTCTGAATATAATATGCGCTTTGCAATTTGACTGAAATATATGTGTAATATGAATTTCTAATGGAAGCTCTTTTCAAATGATTATTATGAATGTTTGATGCCAAATTCGTGATCTATGAAAAAGTGATAAAGGAAATAACTTTTGAGATAATAGTAGATTAGGTAAGTAATTTCTAAAGCATATATATATCCCAAGACACATTTAAAAATAACGTTTGGGACTATTAGGTAAAAAATAAAAATTGAAAAACTTATATTAATTTTAAAAAAACTTAGATTGGATATTAGGAATGAGGAGTAAAAATGAGTGTATTCATTTTTGAAATGGATATCAATAGCTGTAAATAAAAATAAATAGATAATATATACTGTAGCAAATTTAACAAAAAACTAATATAAGTAATTGTCAAAATATATGACATATTTTTGAATATTGCATTATTGTATTGTACATAACTCATATACAATGGTAGTACAATCCAAATGATGAGGAAGATGTTTTTGTCATAAGCTATATCATATTATAGCAAAATATTAGCTGAATAGGAACTGATCATAGAAGCATATATAAACAGAATATTGAAGCATTTTGAAAAAATTTAATGGTGAGTCTATATGAAGATAAAGAAAAAATAGCAGTAACAGAGAATAGATCAATTTTGTAAACAAACAAAAAGTTTTATATACAAACTTAAAAAAATACATAATATGCTCTCTCCATTCATATTATATTATTTTAAATGGTAGTTGTAACTTATTCCCCATGTGGCCACATGAGGCATTGTTTCTGCACCAACCACAGAAGTATTCAGAGTAGGGGGCAAAAGCAGAGATGCAAATTCCATCCGCTAGGTGGGCTGTTTACTATGTGTATGCACAGGAACCTTATGCCAACTAACTGCCAGCATTACTGCCTGCTTGGTGGCACTGATAGCCATGTATAAGCACATTTAGCTTACATCATCTGCTACCAGCAATCTAGCCCACTACATGGCGCTGTTTCTCCATGCTGTGCATGGAAAAATGCACCATTTGTTAGCGATATTGATACCCACTTGGTATAAATGCTATTGGTCTTTTAAGAATGTGCATAGAAAACAACACTACCAAGTGGGTATCAATATCGCTAACAAATGGCACAGGTTTTCCATGTGTAGTGTGGAGAAACAGTGCCACATAGTAGGCTAGAATACTGGTAGCAGATCATGTAAGCTAAATGTGCTTATGCATGGCTATCAGTGCCATCAAGAGGGTAGTAGTGCTGGCAGTTAGTTGACATAAGGTTCGTATGTGTCTGCATAGTGAACAGCACTACCTAGCAGCTGGAACTTGCATCTCTGCTTTTGGTCCACTACTCTGAATACTTCTGTAGTTGACACAGAAACAGCACCTCATGCAGGCACATGGGGCATAAGTTACATCAGTTTATTATGGTGGCACAGATTTATTATGAAAATTATTAATTGATATAAAAGTAATGCTTAAGTTAGGAGAATAATTTTACTAATATGAATCAGAAAATTAATGTGACAGAAAGTACAAGTGGAAAATAAAAAGACTCAATATGTATAAAAATATATTATGAGGAATAAGCCATTTTATGACAATAGTAAAAAAAAAGTAGTATATATTTTAAATCTTAAACTGAGTACCAGCAGCAACACATATATTTATGAATAGAATAACTTGGGGAAATTTGTTTTAAATATTATATAATGAAAATATTAATCATTTATTACTAAAATGTAAACACTTATAAATAGAAATGAAGTAAGTAATAAATTTATGGGAAAATAAGTGCAGATTAATTATTTATACAAAAAATTAGTATTTTGGTCTTTATGTTCAGATTGGCTAATGATAATAACAAGGAATTTAAAACTAAAGTTGTTGAATAGACAAATATAGAATTATAGAAATGTAATAGAATCTAAATAGATTTAAAATTTTAAAAATAGTTAATAAATACACTATAAATAATCTATTGAGGGTTTAGTACCCAAACCAAAATAAAAACAAAAAATAATTTAAAAGTAGTTACAGCACTACAAAGCAAATACAAGAATTAAAAAAAAATAGGGGGAAAAATTAGTATAAATTGTAATTTTGTATTAGATTTGTAGATAATCCATCTGTGATTAAAGTTTTGGAACATCATGATACAGGATGTCAAATTTTAAAAAATATTTACAAAGAAGCAATGATTATACTACATGGTGACATTAAAAAAATAATTAACAGAATTGTGAAGGATGATTTCAACACTTCAAAAAAATTTTTTAGTTGTTGGTTCAGAACATTTTATGAACTAAAGTGATAAAAAAAGAAGAAGAAAAATAGAGATTTTATACATTATTTATATTTTGAAGATATATGGTTGTTACACAAACAATACTTCAGATCTTCAGGATATATTATAAGAACCAACAGATGAAAGAAGTAAAATAGGATTAAAGACAAATGCTAAAATAATTAAATTAATACTGGACAGCTTTTCAAAAAAAAGTACAGTAATTCATTTAATAAAGATAACAACTATAGATGCCTTTGACAAATTACTAATGTAGAAAAATACAATGTTTTCTAAAAAAAAAAGATGATAAAATATGATTAACTGAAATTCTAAACAGAATTTTGAGAGACTTAAAAAACTTAGAAAGAAACTACCACATGTAATATGAATAAATAAATAAAAAAAATTGATAAAGTATCATGGAAAAGAAAACCTATGAATTGAAAAATTGAATCAAACTTAGAGAGACTTTCTTGATAAGAGTGAGAAATGGTGAAACAAATATAATTTATATTGGAAAACGAAAATATTTAAAAATAGTAAAAAAAAAATTGAAATATTTAAATTTACTGATTAAATATTTAATGATTTAAATGTTTAAATTTTAAATTGCCAAGCTATCTTAATGTAATATTAGGAAAAGTTCTAACAATGATTTCACCTCATTTGAACTGCTTGGACTTGCCATATTACTAAGTTCTCATTTTACTATATCATTTATAAAATACTATTAAAATATATTATTGTAATATTTATAATTTCTTTGAAATATTGGCATTTTTTCTCTGATTTTACAATGATTATTTTCAATTAGTAATAAAAATGCATAACTTTTTATGCAGAAATTTTTATTTAAAAAATATTAATAATCAAAAGTGTTTCTTTCAATAAATGAAAAACTGTAATATTTATATTTTCTTTCAATAAATGAAAAACTGTAATATTTATATTTAATAACTAAATACTTTTATCATTACATTGCAAATTCTTTAAAGTATACAATTTTTAATAAAATGCTAACATCACAGTATTATATATTTAAAAATTATGATCACTCTGACTTTTATATTACAAGCACAGCATTATAGAATTTTGGGAGGAAAGGTTTCTACTAGATATTTCAATTATTTAGAACTATTCAATGTTTCTTCTTATGGAATTCATATTCTGTTGAATTATTTTTACAGTTAAAATTGCACAAGGACGTTTTAATTTACTTTTGATTGCAGTCAAATTATTTAATTAAAATGTTAACAAATCTTTGTTAGCATTGTAAAGAATACTTGCTACTATGAATCAAGTTAGAATCAACAGATATTCAAAACAATGAACCAATGACATCGATGACTGATGACAATGAAAATATTTCATGATAATTCAGATTTTTTTGTCCACTTAACTTCACAAAATACTACATATTGTTGTTCTATAGCTGCTATTTTAGAAAAATTGTATATACTCATAGCAATCACTTTATTATAAATAATTCAATGATCAGTAATCAATTTTCACTAAGAAAAAATTAGCATACATCATTTAATTTCAGATTAGATGTGAATGTAAATAAATTTTAAATATATATTCATATTTTCTATAGGTACATGATGATCTTTTACTTGTAAATTCACTATTTTTCAAGTAGGGTCTCTGATCAAAAATCGTTATGTGAGGGTACAGCAATAGATATCGACTTAGGATCAGGAGATCCCAGAATCGATTTTGGCTTTCACAGTTCTAGCGCTTGAATTTTTTATGAATTTTCGAGCAATAAAGCCATTAGCCTTTTTTTAGTTTTTTTTTCTCATTTTACAATAAAAAAATTTAATTATTAAAGTATAAAACTCTTTTAAAAGATCAATTATTATAATGTTTTATTTTTATATGTCATTTTTGATAGAGTAGATTTATTACAAATATAAACTTTATAACATAATTTACTATTATTTTGCATAAATGAAGATAGGAGGAAAATCAATAATTATTAAAATAAGTAAAAGAAATGATCAAAATTAAGACATTTATTGATTCTACTATCTTAAGTGCTTTACTTTTCTTTTTGATTAGAAGCTGAATGATTTTTTAAAAAATTTCATTCACTTTGTTTCATAGATTACACTAGATCAGAAGTTGAGAAACAAAAAGAATTATTTGCAATTATATATATATACCATTCACTTATTTTTAAAAAATATATTTTATGATATAAATCACTTCAAATTTAAAATACATACACACAGACTTCTCTGAAATGATTGCATTGAGCTCTTGCTATTTCGACTATCCTAGAATGGAAGACTCAAAATGTAAAGATTTCTGGATCAATTCTTAACTGAATAATGTAAAAATATATATGACGTCAATTAAATGAAACTGTTGTGTTCAATCAATTACTTTGATGATCAAACATCACGTCTTCCCAAGTAACTGATCACAAGATTATTTCTTTTTGATATTACAATTATTGTTTATTTATTAAGATCTGGAATTACTGGCATACACATACAGAAAAAATATGCTGATAAGAGATAATTTGGTCTGCCATCAAGTGCATACTATTTAATTTAAACTTTGATTAAACCAGTGATCTTTACACAAATGAATAATGAATTTTAACTGGTGGTCTAAATCAACTAAGCCAGTAAAAATTTATTTACTTATCTATGAGAGTTATCTTGATTTCTCCATTTTAAATTAAAGACAAAATTAATTAGTTATTTCTAAACATTAATTCCATTCTAAGTTGATTTCTAGAGTTATTTTCTATTGTCATTGTTGCGTCTTCCAATTGAACATATATATATATATTCATTGGTTAATACATGGACTGTCACTTCAGACATTTATATTTTTTTCCTTTTTTAATAGGGCAGCTAGTTGCACTTTGTTCTTCCTAATTCATATAAAATTTCTTATACAGAATTTTTATTTTTTAATATTTCAACATTAGGCTTTGCAGAGATTGAAGTCCTCAATGTGTTTCATGTCTTTAAAAAAACTGTTCTGATAATGTGTTGATTTCAGATTTTTCCTAGTTTCTTTGACATCCCTAGTTTGATTTTCTTTTGATATTTTTTGTTTTTGTTGTAGCCTATTCAAGTATTTATTATTGATAACTAATAAGTCACCATTTTTCATGTGTGTTTATATTATTCAGATCAATGGTTTCGAAACAAATTTATTTTGCTCTAATGAGAGTATAATATCATTTTTGTATGTTTTTGTCATGATGTATACAATAAGTATATTTCTATGTACATAAGTTTTTTTGTAAAAAGTTGATTTGTCATGAGTATAAAGATTAATGAATTTTGCTTTTGTTCTAATTTTATTGTGAATTTAATTGATAAAAATATATTGTTGCTATGCATTTAAAATTTTTATAATACAGTAAATGCATGATCATAATTCCAAATTTTTCCATGTAAATGTTGTTAATCAGGAATAACAAAACTGCTCTAATATAATGAAAATATATTATTGTCATGCATAATGTTAAGAGTTCCATTGTACTATCAATAAAAAAATAATTTTGTTTTTACGGTATTGTTCTCATTTTATCTTTTTCTTGCAGTACTTTAACACTGGCTCCATTTATGAATAAATTTTTTATAACAAAGTTTATTAAGATGTCACTTTTTCTATTTTCATGCTTAATTAACTCCACAAAAGAATCCATAAGAAATGACTATGTCTTATATCCCAAATAACCAAAAAATTCAAAAAAATACATCTTGACATATTTTGATAAATTTAATTTCTAGAATTTAGAACAGGTCTAATGGAATTTGGTTCCTATAGCTTTTAAATATTGCATACAAAGATGGAATTTCTTAAAATATTTTCCCTTATTTTTTGTAGAATCAGTGAAATACCTGTAATACTTTTTAACAATGCTTGTAATTTTAGTTCTATAGCTAAGATTTTTTTCTCATTTTTTATACAGGACTGCTATGAGAAGCTCTTTCATTTTGTTGTCATCATCAGTACTGTCCATGTATCACTGCTTTTGTCAAAAAGATTATAGATATGTTGTTTGTAAAATATTTAATAGCTTCTTTCTCATCATTGACAAAGGTTTGACTTTGGTTACTGACATCTCTCAAATATCGCACCTTATTCTCCAGCAAAATCACACACTTGTTGCAGAAAAATTTTAGAAAGTATCACATATATTTTACCGATTTTAATAAAAAAAATTAATAACATGTTTCAGTAAATTAAATCTCTATGATTCCATTAAGACCATCTGTTAGTTCTCAAAATTTATCATGTCAAAACTTTATCAAAATGTCTTCTTAAGTTGTAGTCTTTTTGCATACAAGACAGGTCTTTGTCAAAGATTTTAAGCAGTTTGAGGAATTAATAAAAAAACATGAAAATTGAAAAAAACAAATATATTGCTAAGTTTTGATATGGGAAACATTCAAAATCATTGCTTATTATAAAAAAAAGATTAATAAGAATAATAATTTATAAACCAGTACAAATCTTATCAATCTACATAACAACAATATACTTTTGATACATTACAGAATTCTTCCAATAAAACAAGAGATGGTCATGGATTTTCCTCTACTATCTCCTAATAGCAACATTTATATGGAAGAACTTAAATCCATAGTCAAAAATACTATTCCAGCTTCAACTAACTTTATTATATTTTAAATACAAGTATATTTTATATACGGGAGTGTAGATGTAAAATAAAGGAATATAACTGTTTGTAATCTTTAGTCCATAAACTTCGAGTGGTTGAGATGCGTTTAAAAGGAGTCTACAAATTCTTGAAAATATGTTTCAACTTTTATAGTTGAAATAAAGAAAAAAAAATGAATAAAAGGAAGAAAAAAAAGTTAAGCAAAAATATCTCAATTTCTCTTGTTTGTTGGAGTAAAACTTGATTTTTATAATTGACTGTCTCTATTAATTACTTAATTCATTTAATATCTTATCTCCTTTTTTGAGAAAAAAGAGATAAAAACTAATTATGGAAACAAAACTGTACTTATTTAGAATTTTAAATTTTGGAATTAAATTCTTGGTGCCCCATCTCATTTAAATTCTACTCCTGATAATGCATAATATTTATGTAGCCTTGAACATAAGCATAATTTACAATAAAAGAAACTTTTAATTTCATATTACTAAATATTTCAAGATATCTGCATGAAAATAATATAATGGGAAAAAACCATACTATGGAAATGATTGAAAACTACTAATACTTTCAAATCTGATTAAATGAAAAAGCTTTTGGTAGTTAATTTTTATATTGCATATTTACTAAAATAAAATTACTTCTACATGACTTCAAATATAATTTTTACTCACAGAAAAATTTCATCTATTTTAAAAATTTGATCTTAATAATTCTTTACTTGGATAGCATTTACTTAGTCAGAAATATACTAGAAAAAACAAGAACATGAATGATAAATATTACCAAACATAACTAAAGTTTTTGCCAAAAATCATAATTACATCTCTCTTTATATATATCATCATAATAATTTTTTAAAAAGACTTTAATGAATAAAGCAAAACATACTTACAATATGTACAAAAAGACCATATTAATGTGAAAACTAATTATACTCACTTTGATCCATAAAAACTTATGGAAAAATATTTATACTTGTAAAAAAAAAAAATAGGTGGGTTACACTATGAGTAAAAATCTACAATAAATAATTATATGCCAATAAACATCACATGATCACCATTTCTTATGCTTGCTTATAACCGTTATTTAGATAAGCAAAACTCTCCATACAGTATTGCCACCAATGCAAGCCAGACTAATCAATGGATGCCAGAAGGCTTGTGCATAAAATTCCTATCTAGTGCCTACTCATCCAATATCCCCAGACTAGTTTCTGGCTTGTGGCCTTTGTCAGTGAGAAGCCTTGGATCTGAGAGCACTGCACCTCTGGAGATATTGGATGAGTAAACTAGATGGGGATTTTATGCACAAGCCTTCAGGCACTCATTGATTACTCTGGCTTGTACTGAGTGGCAATTCTGTATGGAGAGTTTTGCTATTTTTATAAGCAAGCATAAGAAATGGTGAGCTTGTAATGTTTATTGGCTTAAAACCAGTCCTGCCTAATAGGTAGTGGTGGCTATGGTTATTAAAGAACCAAAGACACCAAAATGTATAGGTACTGAACTGAGTTCAGACCTATATGACTATATAAGCTAATCAGCTTAGATTAAAAATATTGTGTTTTCAATTTAAAACTCTTAGTTTTGTAGTTAAGTAGAGATAAAAGATGGCTTCTGGAGGGTTACATTAGATCCTAAGATCTATGTGCAGTGCTCTCAGACCCCAGGCTCCTCACTGATAAAGGCCACAAGCCAGAAACTAGTCTGGGGATATTGGATGAGTAGGCACTACATGGAGAATTTATGCACAAACCTTCTGGCATTCATTGGTTACTCTGGCTTGCACTGAGTGGCAATACTGTATGGAGAGTGTTGCCTGTTTAAATAATTATATGGTTTATTTTTTGGGAGTTCATAAAAAATTTGAGTACTGGAAGTGATATATCTGAGTTATGATCCATGAATCTTGAGCTTTAGTCTGTCATTCTAACTGGACTAAACTATGGTTAAAAATAGAACATCTATCTATAATTCATAAAACAGAATTTTTACTTCAGAATATGTCCACTAAGAATACATCAAATATGTTTTGACTTTATATTAATAATATCAAAGAACATGGATTATTCACTAAATTAGAATATTTCAGAATGGAAGCAAGGCATTGTAAAGCATTATACTTTTTTGAGACTATTTGAAATTTCATTGGGTTGTGTAAGATTACTTATTGGTGAAATAATATTTAGACTTGACATTTTGTTCTTTCAACAAAAAAGACAAAATTAAAAAAAAAAAATTACTATACATATGTGTGAATTTAGATCAAGTTAATAATTTCTGAAAAAGTTAACATTTGAAGATGCAATTTTAATTATATTGTTTCATTCATTTGTTACTAAGTATAAATGCTACCTGGTAGAGTTTAATGTTTACTGCTTAATTATAATAAAGGAGGCTATGTCAACATTTAAATTTGATTTGAAATCCATTGTGAATCATATCACTTTCAAAACATTAAATGATAACTATTTCATATGCTTACACAGTCTGTTTAAAAACAGTACATGATGTGACACAATATGGCTTCTCGTTTATTGAAGTCAGTATGAAATAAGATGCACTCTCAGCTACCATGCCTGGAGAAACTTGTTAGCCATTTTACCTTCATTTTACATTCCACACCCTAAATTTTCCCATATTCTTCTCAATCTTGCTACACATCATAATCATTGTCAACTAGATGGCCTCTATATTTAAATCTCCCTTATCTTTTTCTAAACCCAGCATAAAAACCAAGAATCCACTTTCTGTATAATCACCTTGTTTAAATTTATTTTCTCACAAACTTTATTATTTGTACCCTTTCTGCTTGCAGACATTTACAGTCAATTAACAAATGCCTAATATTTTCTTTGCCTTCCCTACATAACTTACAGACTAAATCACCCATAAAAAGTAGTCATATGTCACATGACTCCATTTCTTTTTTAAGCTTGTAAAATATAAACAAGGAAGTTTGCTAATTTCCCAACAAGCTTTGTGATTGGTATTTTTAGATTTAATATGAAATTACCCTAGCATCTCTCTGAGGAGTGCCATAGTATGAAACCATTGATCAGAGGATTGGGTGTGGTTTTCTGATAAAGATATTTTAAATGCTTTCTCTTGTTAAGCATTTATCACAAAGCTTGTTGAACAATTTACAAAGCTCTTTGCTTATATTTTACAAACTTAAAAAAGAAGTGGAATAGATATATGACTCTATTTTTTATTGACTATTTATACTCTTTGTTTTAAGTCTTAAGTGATGTTATATTTCTAAGACTACTAATATATGGTTTGGCTGAAGATCTTTCAGCCCTATATAGCTATTTCAGTTAGATAGCTGGGTTTAAAGACATTTAAGTGTTTGAAAATTTCAGATTTTCTACTCAATGGTTAACTCTTAGATAAATGCTGTCTTTGGGTTGGTATTTTTAGATCTAGTGTCTGAAACTACCCTAGCATCTCTCTGAGGAGTGCAAAGCACAAAACCATTGGTCAGGGAATTGGTTGTGGTTTTCTGATAGAGATATTTTAAATGCTTTCTCTTGTTAAGCATTTATCACAAAGCTTATTGAGCAATTAGCAAAGCTCTTTGCTTAAATCACCCATGTTTTTTCCATTTATGTGTATATTCCCTTGTTGCTAAAGATCCTGCTTGAGCCTTAAATAATAAAACTACTTTCCTTGCTATTATCATTAATTCACACCCAATATTCTGCTTACTTCTATATATATTTAAATTCTTTTTACTCTCCATACTAGTTCTCCATCTTTCTAACTCCCTTCCTTGCAACTATAACACTAAACAATTCTCCTAACACAATCATCCCATCTTTTGTATAAGTATACTGACATAAATTCTTTATCCAAATCTTCTGCATATCATACTACCATTTTTACCCATCTTGTTGCTTGCCCTTAACTCATAACCCAATTAAATACTATTTTGATGATTCTTTTAATATCCATAAACTGCAATCTACTGAGCATTTTCATTTTGCTTTTTGCATCTCTCATATAAAAACTTGATCATCCCATTTCTCTTTGAATTGCCTTCTTTGCCACCCACACATCTGCATCTAATACATATCTTCCTACTTCTCTTTGTACTTTTTCTATGTAATCTAACACCCCTTTACTAACACAATGCATTGTTACCATATGTTAACCCGGCTATTGTCACTCCCATAAAATTCTAGCTATGTCATATTTATTACATAAAAACACTGTTAATTTCTTTATCATTCCCTTTCTTTTCTTTGCTTCATTTATCAATTTCTCTCCCACTTATTACTTAAGATGATTTCTAAATAGTTATGCCTATTTTCACCACACTTAACTTTATATCTCCCAATAAAAAAAAAATGTCTTCTATTTCTCCAGTATTAATCATCATTACTTTTAAATTTTCTTCACTAAATTTAATCCCCATCTCTTTATCTATCCTTGCACATATCCTCAGCATAATTGCTTCCCTTCTTTCTGTGCCCATCTGAATATCCTTGCACATATCCTCAGCATAATTTCCATATCTTTCCATCTTTCTGTGCCTATCTGAAAATAAAAGCCCTGATATGTATATACTCCCTTGCCACTTATTAATGGTATTTCTATCCCTCTTTATAGTCCTTCTATGGCTCTCTCCATTTCTCTTAAATACAACAAAAACAAAACAGGTAACATAGGATATCCTTGCCTTAGCCCCACCCCATTTTTAACTTTAACTGATTCTATACTCTCTAATTGATACTTATAGTAATTATTTTCATACAATTTCTTAAATAAGATTCACTAAAGCTCCATCCATTTCCAAATTTATTAAAGTTAATGATAATCTATTTTGATTTACTCTATCATATATCTTCTCTATATCTATAAAAACTATATATAACTGTCTACCTGTTTTCTACTCATATACATAAGTTGTGTAACTACAAATAAACTATCTCTTATATGCTTATCTGATTGAGAGCTTCCTTGCATTTCTCCTACTATATTATTTTCTTCCATCCATTTTGTGACCCTTACAGCCACCATATACTATCCTTTAAATAGTAACCTTACTCTTGTATTACTTCAATTATCCAGAAAATCTTTCTTTTGTGCTATCTTATTATATCATGATAATAGGTTTAATTTTGCCCTATGTCCCAAATTCATTACCATCTCTGCTGCCCATACATCTAAACATCTTGCCTTTCCACTTCTCAATTTCTTCTCTGTCTCATACAGTTCATTTTCTGTAAACCTAATAATTCCATTGCTATATGTTTTTATGTTTGTTACCACTCTGTCCTTTCATAACTAATATCTTTTCTGTATCCATTACATATTTATTTAAAATTGTCTCTAATTCATCTCTAGTGTTCTTCTTTTAATATATTTTCAAAATTT
This sequence comes from Epiperipatus broadwayi, assembly GCA_028023455.1. NCBI lineage: Eukaryota > Metazoa > Onychophora > Udeonychophora > Euonychophora > Peripatidae > Epiperipatus > Epiperipatus broadwayi. Next base: position 2,771,790 of record JAQFVV010006241.1, on the reverse strand, counting down.
TTTTATTCCCATCTTCATTATTTTTATTAATATCTTCCAACAATTTTACTATTTAATTTCATTCTCTCTATAATTATCTATTTTGGCCAACTTCTTTTTCTTTAAACACTTTTCTTGTTTAACATTAACATGTTTTTCACTTTCTTTGTTTTTAATAGCACACTTATATTCCTCTATGTGCTTTTTTACTTTTATTCTTCTGAATATTCTCACCTAAAATCCTATTTGCCACTTTTTCTACTTCACCATCCCCAACCTCAACCAACTCTTCCATAGTTTCTTCAACTCATATTTTATATTCTTCTAATTTGAGCTCATCATTTGTTCTCAATCCACATCTTTCATGAACCTTTCTACTTTTATTACTATTAACAACTCTCTATATGGTGGTATCACCAAATGTAAGTTTTTATCATCTATGGATGCAAAAAGGTTTGTACATAAAATCCCTATCTAGGATCTACTCATCCAATATCTCATTAGTGAAAAGCCTTGGATTTTAGAGCACTACTCCTAGGTTTTAGGAGCTAATGCAATCTTCCAGCCAACTTTTACCTATTTGGTTAACTATAAAACTAGGAGCCAAAATGAAAACACAATGTTTTTAATCCAAGCTCATTTGCTTGTATAGTCATATAGATCGGAACTCAGTTCAGAATCTATATATATATATGTAAGCATGTGAAATGGTGATCACATGATCTTTTGATGGTTTTATACCTATCTTGCCCATGGGATAATAGTGACTGTAACTTTTGAAAAAACTAACACCAAAATGTATTGATATTGAATTGATTTCAGATCTATATGATTATACATATAAATGAGTTTGGATTGAAAACATTGCATTTTCATTTTGGACTCCTAGCTTTATAGTTAACCAAATAGGTAAAAGGTGGCTGCTGGAGGATTGCTTTTGATCTTAAGATGTAAGTGCCATGCTCTCAAATCCAAGGCTCCTCACTGATGAAAGTCACAAGCTAGAAACTAGTCTGAGAATACTAGATGAGTAGTACTAGATAGGGATTTTATGCTCAATCTTTCTTTCATCCAGTGATTATGAACGCTTGCAGTCAGTGGCACTACTATATAGAGAGTTTGCTACTGTTAATCATATCACTTGTTAAATTTGTTGTCTTTATAAATTCCAAAAAAAAAAAAAAAACAGTCACCTTCTTGGCAATTTAACAAAGAGGGCATTGATATTTATAGCAGGTAAAAAGTTGGTCACTTCTGGTGCTGATTTGAAAATCTACATTTATTAAATATTATATACATGTATATTGTTGTAAATATTTTCATCAATAAATTTTGAAATGTTAACTATTTCTTCTGTTTTTTCATGTATATAGCCAATCAAAAGACATGATTCCCAATCACTACTGTACTGTCATGATAGAAAATATTATATGCTTCTAAATGCAGTGCTCTTAGATCCAAAGCCCCTCACTGACGAAGGCCACAAGCCAGAAACTAGTCAGGGGATATTGGATGAGTAGGTATTAGATAGGGATTTCATGCACAAGCCTTCTGGCATCCATTGATTACTCTGGTTGGCACTACTGTATGGAGAATTTTGCCTGTTTGGATAACAGTAATGTGCTAGCATAAAAAATAGTGATCATGTGATATTTAGGGCTTTATAAATATAGTATGTGAAACTGAAACGAGAACTGATGAGCAAATTTAAAGAGGAAGAATCTAAAAAATTAGCCTTTAAGAATCAACCTCACATTATCAGTAGTATACGACCAGAATATTAATATGCTCAATCTAATATTAAACAATGTTTTATTTGCCTATGTAAAAATTGTAAACTTTTTAATATAAAACGATACACACACACACACAAAAGTATAAACCTGCTTTTTTATTCAACATTTTACATGCAAGAAAACAAGGTATCATCATATTTGGTAAAGCATGGCAGAATATTTTATAAAAATTATATAATTATGATGTAAATAAATGTATTATTTAAATGTAATATTGAACATGGTACGCCTGGAAATATTACGTAATTTTAGTACGCCTGGAAATATTACCTAATTTTATTAAGCTATCGTATAAAGGTGAAAGTAACTCTGTCATTAGAAAAAAAAAGGAAGTAAATAATGCCAATTCTACTATCAAAAATTCATAGTATTCAGATTTCAATGATCAATTTCCTTTTATCAGTTAAGTATGAGAACTTAATATCTATACAACATACAGTTGTATTATATATATGAATAATCTTTCTTTTGGATTCTAACAACTGTTTTTCATGTTCATGTAATATATTTTAATCTAAAAAAAGCAGCTTTTAAATTAGAAAGTTTTATTGTTTTATTTTTTTCAGTTGACCTCAACAATAAATTCAGACAAAAGGAGTGGGTAAAAAAAACAAAAGAAGAAAGTTGATCCATTTTAATAAATATATAAAATTTAAAAAGCACTATATTTTAAGTTATTAAAAGTAATGCAGAAGTTAAAATAAAAACAAATTTTAAAATGTATTAAATGTTAAATGAATTAGAAGGGATTTTAACTCAGACTTTCAAGCTCCCTTCAGTTATCCGCTCTATTTTATACACATAACCACATACACGTGAAAAAAATCTCCAATATAGTTATTTCGTGCTGAATCAGCACTCATCAGTTGGTACAGATCATTATCTCCTACACACATATATGTAATCAGTGCTCAGTTTATATTAAAATAGCAAATCTTCAAACTTTAATGGACAGGCTTCAATCTTCTCCACCCTCCAATTCTTCAGCCATCTATACCGCTGAAAATCTGCTGGTAGAATGCTCAAAGCCCTTATTGATGCCAAGCTTATTGTCATAACCAAGTTTACTTTAAGATTGAAGCCTGTCCATTAATTAATAATTAAAGTTTGAAGATTTGGTAACTTATTATAAACTGAATACTGATTATATATGTGTGGCAGATGATCTGGACCAACTATTGAGTGCTGGTTCAGCATGAAATAAGTATCTTGGAGATCATTTATTTTTGACACATATATGTAGCTATGTGTATTGGTTGGATAAAATGGAGTGGATAACTGTAGGGAGTTTGAAAATCTGAGTTCAAATCCCTTCGAATTTCATTTTCAGTATAGACAATATACTTGTATTTAAATATTACATATTAGACTGTATTAAGCCCATCCCTCTTCTATGTATTTAAATGGATATATTAAGGTCCTATACATGAGGGATCAAAGTGACTTAAAGTCAACATGGGAATGACAACAAGATTGGTATCAATAAGGGCTTAGAGCAATCTATCATTAGATTTTTAATGATATGGATGGTGGAAAAGATTGAAACCTGTCCATTAAAGTTTGACTGATATGTGTGTGAAAGATGATCTAGACCAACTGATGAAGCCTGGTTCAGAATAAAATAAGTATATTGGAAATCGTTTATCTTTTTCATATATGTCTGGTCATGCGTATTACTTGTAAAAGATGGAGTGAATAATTATAGACAGCTTGAAAGTCTGACTTCAAATCCCTTCCTAATTACATTAAATTCAGTACAGACAATATACCTGTAATTAAATATTAAATGTTAAATTATATAAATAAACTTTACTAAAAGGAAGATAAAAAATTAATTGAATTAAAAACATTTTTCTCCTTCCTTTTAATTCAGAAAGAGCAACTTTATTTCTGAAACTACAAATGAAGGATACATGGTTATATCATTAGAAAATTAATCTTAAAATCATTTCTAGAAATTAAATTATTATTATAGTTTCAATAAACATATGGATATGGCATGGTGAAAATAATTTTACAATCACTCTTAACATTTAAATTAATAATATGGTTTCAAAATTATATTTAACATTATTTTGTCAAACATAGCATCTATTACATAATTCCTTTGCCTAAGAATTTTTCACTTGATAACAAATGTTTTTTTATATATATATAATTGTGACAAGTTTTCGCTGTTTCGTGGAAGTGATTTAAAAATATTCTTAATAACGAATCTGAAAAATGTATTTACGAAACTCTTGGGATTTGAAAATTGCTTACATTAAATGACAAGTTCATTTGTATTAAAAATAAATTGATTTTAGTACTTTTAAATATTAATAATCAAGCATCTGTGATTTTTTTGCTTAACTTAAATTTGTCTTTTAGAAGCATATTGACAGAATATATATCTTTTTAAAAAATAAAACTAATAATGAAAAGAAGTATTATAATATATACAAAAGATATTCACTCACTATGTGACTAACAAAAATGAAACCACACTGACTTTTTTTTAAAAAAAAGTTTGAACTTTATATAAGCTGGAAACCATTTACTTAAATTTCAATTTACTTAAGTCATACCCTATATACTACATATATAGACACAGGTATATAATAAGCCTGTATGTTTCAGTTATTAAGTCAGGAAAATATAAATAGAAGACTGCAAGTATATCGATTTTTGTTGTTGTTTATTTATCAAGAATTTAACATACATACATAATGAATTTGCATAAATTTTATTTTCAAGTTTTAGTTTTATGCAAATTATGATAATTACCTTAGATATAGCATATTAACTAATTTTACTCCATATTATTTGAAATAATTTATGAAAATGCATTTCAATAATTATTATTTTATTAAATAATACATATATTAGTCATGGATCATGAATGAACATATGACAATTAGTTTGCTTTCAACATATTCTTATTAAAAGAGGCTTTCAAGTTCTTATATATAAATTAAAAGTCAATTTCTGTAAAAGTACACACATAAAAAAATCAAAGGAGATAGTTTATTAACAAATGTATTATTTCAAGAGTGATTAAGTCACATTCTATTTCCAGATTAGCTTCAGTTCTTAGTTTTTATCAATAAGAAAAAACTGGAGTAGAATAAATAAAGTGGATTATTGCTTTTAAAGTAAATATAAAAATGTATAATGCTACAATTACATATACTAAAAATGAAGTGTTCATATGGGTAAAATGGAATATAAACAAATATATTTCTCCAAATAACAGTAACTAATCGAGGCAATGAATATTCCTATTAAACCAAACTTTCATTATGCAGCAATCTGGAACTTTGGTTCGACTGTTTGAACTTAGTTCGAGTAGTTTAATTATATACAATATATATATAACAAAAAAAGTCTTTAAAACTTAAATTATTCTATTGTTTAATTACAAAGAGAAATTAAACTTTGATCTAATGTTGATTTATAAATTTTCAAGATAAAATTTTAATATTTCATTAAATCGCATTAAAATTTTTAAACAAAGTTGCATTAATACTAAAGTACAACTTTTGTTTAAATTATATATATATATAAATTATTATAAAACTTTTTTTGATTAATTTTTTAATAATTTATGAAATCTCTGATTCTTTTTTAAGTCTATTATTTTTTGGTTTATTCTCTAAACTACTTACTAAATATATTTAAAAAAATTAAAATATCATTAAAAAGGATTGCATACTTATAAATTTTAATGTCTGATTAACAAGCTATAATGAAAAGAATAACATATAAAAATAATTAAGAAGTAATATTTTTACTTTTTAAAACCTGCAAAAATTCAAATATTCTATAAAAAATTATGTCATAAAATTGTTTGACTAAAAATAGGTTTATGTAAAATATGCTGCAAATTAATATTTGAGTATGACTATGTTTATGTGACTATTTTAATCATAACTGACTTTTATAAATTGGCATATTTTATTGTTATTAATGTTTATTTTTTAATAACTTCCATTGCATTTTGTTCAATGCATATCACATATATACATTTTAAAAAAACATTTAATACTACAAGATTAGATTATAAAACATAAACAATGTTTTAATAATGATGATGTGACACTAGACATTTATTAATAGAGTAGAATCTTCATCCAGTTCTGGTATTGCCATTAGTTTTTCTTTAACTTTTAACCATGAAGTTTATACTGTTGATTAAAGTATTTTTAGCATCAACTAAATTGAAACTATTTTAATTTATGCTGTCAATTTGCTGAAGTTGAGTTTACTGGAGATACATAAGCATTATTTATTTATTTTAATTCCATTACAACATTTAATATCTCTTAAAAACATCAATTCTTTGTTTGAATTTACACTTTATATACTTTATGAAAATATCATATTTTAAGATTATTCGTATTATCTGCTTAGCACAAAAATTGCACTATGCTACAAAAGTGATATGCAGATATAAAAGTAGCCAGGGTAAGCCAATACATAAAGTATGCAAATTATCAAATTTAATAAACAATTATAAAAAAATGCATAGCACATAAAGGCAAGCAAAATTCAAAAAAATTATACAATCTATATTTCATATTAAACAAAATGATACAGTTAAAAAAATTAATACTGCTATTGTATGTTCAAATTGAAAATGTCTAGTAAATTGCATGACTGACTTTATAATTTCCTTTTTTTTAAAAGATAAGGTATACTAATATTTAAAAATATATTGAACATAGACAGAAAGAAAAAAACGTATAATAAAATAATGAAAATTGAAAAATTAAATCTGTAATATTTTAAAAAAATTAAATTAAACAATTCTAAATATATTGAATTTTAAGAAATGCTCTAACCAAGTGACCTTGCTTCAAGGCAATAGCTTCTCTAACCATCAATCCAACGAGTAACAGTGAGAGAGAAAACAGTTTTCTAGATTAGCCAACTGCTGATTGATGAGGTTTTGAAATTTCCTATTTTGTTTTAGTCAGTTTCATTTATCTATGTATCCATTTTTCAATTTACATAAAGTTGTTATCTGAGTTGTTTTGAGCTGTCTACTTGAAAAATCCTAAACTTATTTGAAAATCTTCATCTATCTGAAAAAACTAAAGTTCTACTCAGGTCCAAGCTTTACTTAAGGTGATCTCTCCTAGAAACAGTATTTCATAAGGTACTATGAAAATGACATTTTTATTTTTTTTTTAAAAGATATTAAATGTATAGCTTAAAATATGAAAACTATTCCCAGAATATTTAGTAGTTAATCACAAATATTACTTTTTAACACTAAAAATATGTTTTAATTTATAATATATTAAATTTATATAATTTATTGAATTTTGATTTTAACAATATGTACATCAATTAATTTTTCATAACATCCAATTATAAATAATCTAAATTATTATTGGATATTATTATACGTATGAATATACTTTTTTTACTTTCAGTCTGTGCTTTTTTTCTTTGAAAGTAGCATTAAAAACATGCTTTTTAAAATTATCTTTCCTCTTTAAATATAAATGTATATATTTTTTGCTGTGAATGTTTATAAAATTAATTGTTTATCGATATTTTTAATTCCATTTATATTAAGATCAATCATAAATTTAAAAATATCACAGTTTGTGTCTATTACACTGTTGTCCCCCCCCCCCCATTAAAATCTGTTATTATGTAATTTTTATTTTAACTATAATTTTGTATATTATTTAATGTTTATTTTTTATAATTTGTTATATAAATATATTTATTTATTAATTTTTATTTCCATTTATTATAAATTACAAACATAAGTTTAAAATTAATTAAATTTTGTTCTTTGTTTTATGTATCATTTTGCAATAATAATATTATGAAAATGATTTTATTACAAAGAGTTTTGCATTTTAAATTTATAATGCATTTTGTAAAAATCTATTTTTAGTCTTTTTCAGAATATTTTTGTTTTATTTTATTAAAATATCAATTGAAAATTCAATGGGAATTCTGGGGAGACAAAACAGCAAAATCAGATAATGACAGATAAATAATAAAAGCATTGGAAATTTTAAATGCATTTGAATTAAAATTGCTTTGATTTTTATACAGAGCTACAGAAATTGATGTATATTTTCTAGAAATTTTAAAATTTGTCATTTAATTTTTATTCTTATTTGATAAAAATATTTGTTTTGCAAAATGAAAAAACTAAACAAACAATTTGTCATTTGTTTAACATTAATTTTGATGTTAAATTATATAGTTTTTTTAATATAGAAAATATAGATGAAAAAAATATATCTTGGTTGTTGTTAATAAAAATTTATTTATGTATAAATAGATAATTTAATCGTATTTAGTTGATTATGTGTTAACTAATTTACCAGGAATAGAAGCAGATTTATTTACTAAATTTTGTTGTAATAAAAAGTTTAATGTTTAGAAATAATGTATTTCAAATAATCAAAAGAATAAGCAAAAGTTTTGTTTTCAAGAGTGAATAAAATGATACAGATATCATCACTTTAATTACAAAATGTTTAGATTTAAAGAGTAACATTAAAATTGGTAATATGAAATGTTTGAACTATAAATAAAGTTGAAAATGTAGGAATATGCTATAAAGATTAAATTTAAAAAGTAATTATTATAGGCAACTATGAAACAAAATAGTAGATTATGAAGGTGAACAATAAAAGAAGTGTAGATACTCATTATTCTAATGATAAAAATATAGATAATAAAATAGCTGTAAAAAGATATAATAAAATAGCTATTATATTAAATCAAATGGTAAAGTTTTATAAACAGGATTATAGAAGTTTAAAAAATAGGGATAAAAATGAGAGGCATGAGTTGGTACAAAAAATAGCATAGTAATAATGTAGATATGGTTATAAAAAAATCACAAGGTTTGGATTTACACAAAAAAATTTGAATATATGTTATTTTAAAATAGACTTAGAAACACTGTTAATAATGTATAAATATATTCTGGAGAATCAGGCTACAATTTAGTAGTAGAGTAGAAGAAAATTTTAAGAATATAAAATATTTTGAACTAAATAAGAGAAATGAATCATTAATAAATTAAAGAAGCATGCAAAATATTCTGAACCAAAAAGAAATGAACCATTGATCAATTAGAACACATATTAGATTACATTTTTTAGATTTTTTTTTGTTTGAAAAAATGTAGACTATATATATATTCTTTTGTACATATAGTTATTAAATGATGATATAATTTTAAAATATCTATACTTATTTCCACAAAATGTTATGAAATGAAATATGTTCCTGTAGTTAGTAAGGTGTTATCAGGTAAAACTGATAAAAACTGTTTATTGAAAAACATCTGTTGAATACAGCATACAGCAATAGATGTGAAAAAGGTAGGATAGAAATGTCAGAAATGAACAACTATGGCACTTTAGTCTATTCTGCTTCAGACTTTAACTCAAGAAGCAGTACTGCAATGATCCTATGAAGTGAAGAGTAATCACTGGTGAAATTAATTTTTTTGTAGTTTGTATCACTATACTTTCTAATACAAATGTGTTTTTTACTACTAAGATCCAGCAATAGCAATTATGACATTGACCAGTGGAAAACCATATAGTATGTGTGGCTAGAAATCAACAACCACGTCAGGTAAAACAATCATGCAATCAGATCCAGAAATTAATGCTGAAGTTTTCCAAAACCAACCAGTGCCTGCTTTAATCATACCATGAGGAGAGAAATGCATTGTGCTTCATGACCTATTAATGCTACTATATTCCCTAACTAACATCACTAATTCCCAGAGGACAATTGCTGTCCTGGATGAACTTAATAAGGCATTTGCAAATATAGTAAAAGAATGGACATCTGCAGAAAAAACATGGTTTCAAATTTTAAACTTGATAAGATCTTATTAATATAATTATTCTAAAGTCTTAAGTTTAAAATATCTATAATGATTATTATTTTATTCCTTTTATTGTTTTGTATTATATTTATTATATTTAATAATAATTAATATAGTAATCAATCTAAATAAAACTGAAACAAACAACTAATTATATTTACAATTATTTAATTATAAATCCAGCTTTCATCTCTTATTGAGACCTAGTTTTTACCTCTTATTGAGATCTTATATCTTGAAAAGGGCTCAATAAGAGATGAAAGCTGGGTTGAAAATTAAATAATTGTAAATATAATTAGTTATTTGTTTCAATTTTATTTAGATTGATTATTATATTAAGTATATATCTATAGCAACATTGTGGACAAATAATTTTTATATTGGATGTTTGACCATTGTATATATCTTAATAATAATTTCCTATATTTAAGCAACAATTATAGATGTCTATTGTTAATAAATTGTTAAACTTATTATTATTAATCAATTTAGCTTGCTTATCAAATTCACTTCAAACATTATGCTATTTACATACATTAAAGCCATTAGTATCCACAACTCTGAGAATTCAGGCAATCCGTTGAGAAGGGGGATAATGGTAATAATTTATAAATGATGATGACAGAATATTAATGACTTTTCCATAATTAAATTTCTATTTAGAAGATTTAATGCCTTAAGTTTCTTTTTCATTATTATTTATTGAAACTAGAAAATTAAATTAAAAATACTTTTGGAGTAAGTGTACTTAGTTTAGCCATTAGTACTAGGTTATAAGTCATCATCATCACCACCACCACCACCACAGATATTTGTTTAATAGTATTGTATATATATATATTTGAATTTAATAATTTTTATTGGATATATATTAACAATTTTATAAATATTAAATAAATATCTATTTCAGGTATATTTGGAGCATTCAGTCTAAAAATTATCGTTATTTAGTTATATATAGAAATGTAAATTAAAATATTTATATGATTAATAGTCTCTTTATAATTAAAAATAGATTAAAAAAGTGCATAACATAAATACGTTGACTATCTTTTGTATTGTTCAATTATTTGTTGAGTTTAAATTGCTAAATGAAATGGCATTTTTAATAGCTCAAATCAGCAGTAAGTAAAAATACAGGCTATTTGAGCAAAGTTTGAAATAAGATTGTAAAATATTAAAAATAATAATTAGATTTAAAGTTGTATATCTGGTAATATTTTGAAAAATAGTTTATAGAAAATAATTAAAATATTAGAGAAAGAATTACAATAGTTAAATAAATTTCTAGTAAAGATCAAAGGTGATTATAACTTCCATGATTTAAGGAATTAGTTTAAAATATTTTTTGAAAAAATATAATTTTGTTTAGAAGATGAAGATGAGGAAATGAGAATAAAATATTGAAGGATTTAAAGATGTGAATTTCAAAAAGAATGATGGAAGTATGAAATTGCAATAAAGAAGGTTTAAAAAAATAAGCACGAGAAGTATTTAAATTAAAATTTATAAAATGGAAAAGGAAATAAATATGTATTTAGAATCACAAAAATTATGAAATATATATAAAAATGATCTGCAGAAGTAAAAGGAAAATAAAAAATTGATTAATGATATTCTCATATTTCAAAACATGGATGATATATTTTATGTTTATGTATAAAAGCTATCTTTGACAGACAACTGTGATTACTCTTAAAAATCAATTAAATAAATTTATTCTCAAACATTATAAATTGTGGCAAAGATTTATCTTACATTATTTGCCACTGATGTAAAATTTATAATTACATTTAAACATACAATGAAATAGTAATATTTTTTGCATACAATACACTGGATGAATCATCTTGAAGTGTGGGTGCATATGTCAACTTAAATCCATAAAAAGAAATCACATACAAGAGATTAAATATATAAACATGTAGATTTCTGTGCATACATTTTTCTTTTGTTTTGTTATCAGATTACAGGTTAATAATCTTATACATTTATTTTTCAATATATTTAACAACATTGCAGAAATAAGCAAAAAGTAACCTCTTTGTCATGCTGTTTAAATTTAAACTATCTTTATTCACAAGATAGCATTGCTGAATAAACATAATGTTTGGAGAAGTGATTTGATATTTTATATATGCATATGTGAATATGTTCAATGTGTATATTCATCCATAATAAAATTCTACTTTTGATAAAAACAAAATGACGTAGTAGATATACATTGTTTTTAAAATACTGATTCTATTACTAAGGAAATGTTACACAAATTGGTCTAAATGATTGCATATTATTCACAAAAAAAGTACTTCACTCTTATTCAAATTGCTTTAAAAAGAGAGAAAAAATCAATTTCTGGTTTGTTTACTTATAAGAAAATTTAAAGAAAATTGGTCATTTTAATTTTATTTATTAAGGGCAACAACAGTGATTTAATTAACTTTGTAAAGGAATACTAACTAACCAATGCTAATACAAAAACATTTGAGTCAAAATCTGACTGAATTCATCAGACTATCAGAATTATAGTTTAAAACAGATTTGATATCATTTTGCTTTCCATTACAGTATCTTGGTTTTTTTTTTTTGTAAATACTGTAATATGTAAAATCAAAAACAAAATAGTTATTTTTTTAAGATTAAATGTATTAATTCAGTAATAGTTATAATTCAATGCTGATCATATTTCTTATTTTGTAAAGCAGATTTAATATTTTAATTCCATGAGGTATATTAGAATACAATTAAATGTTGGAGGAATGCAATGTGTAAGGCTATCAACAAATGCTGAAATATTTTCTGTAAAACCAGGGGAAACCTAGATTATACACTTGGTGTAGGAAAGTATGTTTTTAAATAATTTATTTGCTATAGCTTGTGCTATGGATTCATAGAAATTGTTGTCATTTAAAAGAAGCAAGGTTTTATTTATATAGTTATCTCCATTCTTTCTTTATCAGCTGGTTTTATAATATATTCTCTTTTTTCTAAATTATATAAAGATATTTTTTATTCAATGTTAATTGCTTTTATGTTTCATATGTTATTTAATTCACGGAAGTGTTCAATAATTTCACATTTTATTAATGGTGTTGCATATGTTTATCCCCAACTATGTCAATTGTACAAGTGTAAATTTAATATATTTAACAGAATGTAACAGATGTTGAAACCATTATATAGGTGAATCAACAGGCTACATATTAGAATAACTAACTATAGATTTGACATTTTACATAAAAATGAAATCAGACTAGTTTCTAAAAACTTCAATTTACCAAATCACTCAATTGATGATTTAAGAATGGTCATATTGCAAATTATTTTTTTCCTCCACAAGAAATAGAGAACAAAAACAATATTTGTTAGTTATAAATTAAGACTTTACATCCTCATGGTATAAAAAGAACATAGCTATTATTAAATCCTCTAATTACCTAGCTACTTAATGCTCTATTATTCATTCAATAATTATTTTTGTTCAATATGTTAACCAATAAGTTATACATATTTGTTTATATTATTTTTATATGCATTTTTTTAAAGATATCTATATTTTTCATGTGTATATATATTTAAATTAAGGAATTATTATTTTTATAGTTAAATATTTCTTCGTCTTTTTTATTAAAAAACAAACAAACTATAATACATTTATTATAATGAATCACCTTTTAATTGATTTAAAAGATTTTTTTTTTAAATGGATTTTTAACCTACAGAATTTATTGCGTTATCATATATACATTATATTAGACAGCCTATATACTTACTTTGTTTTTTAATTTAGGGATTACTATTATGAAATTATATAAAAAAAATTAAATATTTTGTATTATTCTATGCACTCATAGTGTATCATCATAGAAACATAAATTGTGCAGGAAATTAATACTATTTTGAATATTAGTTATCTTAGAGCATTGTTTTTTTATTATTTTTTAAACAAAAATATTTATTAGTAAGCTGCATATTTCACTTTATGTTGTGTATCTGAAGGACAGCTTATTGACCTTTAAAATTTTATTTATTATATCATTACTATATATGTGTGCTTCATGCACAGATAATGAAGCTAATGACACACTCATAGCCGGTGACTGTCCATGCTCTAAATTCATTTATGAATTTCTAAAGTAGCTCAACTTGAACATAGTTGCAACATTCAGGAATAAATGGTTCAAAATGATCAACGGTTGGCCAATGGATCTACTACTTAGTGATATAATCTCTAGCATAGTACTCAACCATCATGAAAAGTTCACATGACCGAGATTCTTCAACTCAACCCCACATCTCATTGTACTGGTCAAAACATGTTTATCCATCTAACATGAGCTGGAACTCACAAAATGTACTTCAAACCCAGTCAGGCCCAAGATTTGGGTCAGGGACCAGCCTGAATTCAAACACACTCTCTAAGCCCCAGATCTAACACCTAATGAATAACATAGTAGTGATGGCACATGAGAATTCATTTTAATCCAGCCGACTAGCAAAGCTGAGCAAAACAATGAGACATCTATTAACTAGACTAAACTAAAATATATATATATAAGCATAGCTATATGTGTGGAAGTGGAGGAAAAGGAATTCGAACTACTCAAATAAGTTAGACAATAAAATATATATTTTAATATACTGACAAATTATTATACATTTATAAATTAATTATATACATTAGAATGTGCATGAATGAGCAAGCGATTACATAGTGTCATTCACGCTATTATTTCTCATATGCTCTTTATTAGCTAAATGATACATATAAATAAGCACACATTTTTGGTGGGTCTAATATTAAAATGCCAATCAATTATTAAAAAGAATTACATAATAATGCCATTAACGTTTTGATTTACGGTTCAGAAACATGGTGACTAACATATATTTTTCTAGGAGCATTCCGAAATTCATTATACATATGAGATAAATTATTTTCATGCCATTACAGTTGTGAAAATAAATAAAATACATTTGAAAACATTTGATTATAGTTGAATCTATGACAAAATATTTAATGAAAAATTATTTTAACAATAGTAAGACAAACACTTTATTTTCCCCAAGGCATATAGATACTCTTAAATATAGATATATAAATTACGACGGTGAGATTGTATATGATTGAAATAAACTTAATTAATAAAATAGAAGTAATTGGCATTTATATATATATATTTTAAGCAAAGCGTAATTTTAATAATAGAGCATTAAAACTGGGTCATGAAGCAAAAGAAATGATAATACGAAGAAGTTTGCGGTGCTGACATAATAGCCTAAAATAACTAAGAGGAAAAGGTCATGCTTCTGGATGAAAAATGAAATCTCACACCCCCTTCATGGGTAGTGCTTAGAGAAAAGTGGATAGGCATGGTGTGGCCCAGACTTTTGCTGGTATAACTGACGCAAGAGGCCTTTTATCTCAAAGTGAATATGCATAGCATGTGCCAAACTTACGGGATCACTGCCAGAGGCATTTTATATGAAATAAATATCATTCTGGGAGCTCAACTATCTATGGAATGAGATATGAAAAGAAATCTATGGGTTTGAACTTGTCGCAACCCCCAGATTAGAAGACTCGCAGTATGAATGAATGTCTCTAATGATATTAAATAAGATTTACTGCTTTTAAAATAAACGACCCTAGTTTGAATACCATAATTTAGACAAATAATACGCTATGCAATTATATATATATATAGAGAGAGAGATTTTACTTAGTAACTAAAATAGTAAAATATTAAAATTTCCCAAATACGTTAAGATTTTATTTAATAAAAGAAACATTAAGATTTTACCCATCTTTTTTTCTGCTATTTAAAATAAAACAATCCCATCTTCATTGATTTTACAATAACTGAAATATTTAAATACAAGATTTGAAATTTTAAGAGTACGTAAAATGAAGTAAGATTAGCAGTTATATAGAAAACAAATTATAAGTCACCCTTTCAGAATTTAATAAATAATTATAAAATAAATGTTTTAGAGCATTAATTAGCTTGAGTTCTGGATTTTCTGGGTAGAAAATCCAGAGTTAAACAAATATATTTTTATAATAAACCAACATAAAATGTTGACTCGTAAAAAAAACAAACTGGTGAACATATTAATTTATAATGCATTATATATATATTAAGAGGACGTTAATAACCTTTTCATGAAGGTTTAGAAGAAAAAAATGAAAGAAAAAGATTTTTAAAAATTAAGCTTGCCAGGTTGTGAGATTGATATTTTAATAATAAGCAAGCAGATATATAAATCAAATAATAAATACATATAAATAAATGACTGCACCAAAGTTAAAAAAGGTTAAGAGCATATGAGATAGGATTAGATATAAAGAAATCATTTGAGAGCAAATTTATATTCACAGATTTATATAAAAAGCAAAGTTAAATAATACATGAGAAATCTTGATTAGTATAATTCAAGATTAATTAATCAAGCTAGATTTAGTTTCAATGGTGGCGGTTTGGAAGTTACCTTGCAATTTTAAGAGTCCAATTTAGTACGGCATGTGCACGGCAATTGAAATGCAAGTTCTTCGATGGCAGCAAGTTTCTATTAGCATTTTTAAAGTTCCCCATCGGGCCTTTACTTGATTTTAGGGTAGCTGAATATTATGGCAGCAGAAGATGACCCACAAGGGTCCAGAAAAGCTTTTACTAGATCATTTTTAGATTCAAAACAGCATAGTGTCTAGTAGCAATCACTTCTCTCAATAGTAGCCAATCTCTCTGTGATTCAAAATTCAGTCATTTTATACTTTTTCTTTTATCAGTTGTTTTTGAAGACGCAACAGTAAGATAACATCCAAAAATAAATTCAAATCTATTTCCAGATTAGAAATAGATTTGACAACATGTTTTTAACAAAAGTATCTCTAATCTTAATCCCCTTTTAAGTAAAACTTTAATTAAAAATACCTACCCCAGATTAAAATAATAGTGCTTCCAACCCTTAATTATTTTTAGACAATTACTGTAGCATCTTCCATATTGGATTCTATAAAAATATACAGTTTAATAGAAAAAGTACTTTAAAAAGAAAAAGTTTTAAAAATGACGTATAATAAAATATTTACAAAAAAATCAATCTTTTGTTAGTTATTTTGCTCCTATATATATATATATATTTGAATCGCACCTATAATACTTTAATAAAAAAACTAATAATTAATAATAGAATTAATAATCATAAAATTAATAATAAAATGTTATTGAAAATTAAAATTGATAAATTTAGGCACGCACTTCAAATATATACATAACATATATATATGACAAAGGGAGCAGGATAAGATATAGGGTTTAAACACAGGTTAGTAGGTAGAAACATGAAGCACAATCTTAAACTAAGATTGACTGCTTCATCATATACCTAAGATATGTGGATGATATATTCATTGCAGTTCCTAAACACATTATTTGTGAACTATACACCAGTCTCCAAAATGTCTCTAAACTTACTTACACCTAACAGGTCAAATACCTGGACATATGTGCAAGCAGAAATAATAATAACCTAGATTACACTATGACAGTCAATACAGTTGTAGTACAAGGTATAACACACCCTAGATCATATGCACCCTACTCCCATAAACTAGCAGACATCCTCTTTCTTGATTAGTAATGTAAGTACCAAGCAGACAAAAAGTACAATCTTACCCAATACATGGCTGATCTAATTAAAATAGGTTAGTTACAATTTTTGAGCAATGGGAAAGTGAATAAATTGTATCACAAAATCAACCACAACCACACCAAAAACAACAAGCCAAGAATCTTCATACCATATATCCAAACCTTAGCCAAATATCTCAATAACAAACTAGCTAAGAACTTCTCCACCACATATCAATCACCTTCTAATAAAAACAGACTTATCAATAATTCCAAGGACAAAAAAATCACACCTGAACTCATCCCTCAAGTCATGTACAAAATGATCTGCCCACAAGCTAATTGCCTAGCCACATATTATGGAGAGACCAGGACCAATATTGCCAACAGAGTGGCTCAGCATAAATATCTTTACAATAAAACTAAAACCAAACAGGAAGGCAATTCCATCTTTGTTGAGCATGAAAAAACAACAGGGCATATATTCGAACCCATACCTGCTAATATTGTTTGCTCATTAAGAGATGATGCTAAATGCAAGATCATAGAAACATTACACATAGCAAGTGATCCTAAGTCCATCAATCGAAGAGAAGCCTGTTTTGCCTTATCCTGAAAATTGCAGTTATAACTAATTTGCAATATTTTGCATAAATTTTTCTTCTAACAATGCACTTTCTAACAAAATAGTAGCTATGAGTATGAGAGCAAGAAGTCTCTCAAAAGCACTTAGCTAAAATAGCATTTTTCATTTGCTTTTGATTATATATATTAGCTTCATTATCTATGTGTGCAGCATATATATATATATATAGCATTTTACAATTTAATGAAGTAAAAAATTCATTCATTTAGTATATCATTATAAAATAATTCTAATTTGTCATCTTTATTAGTTATTAATAAATATAAATCTATTGAATAATTAATAATTCTTAGGTATACCTTAATACATTTATATATGTCTAAAAATTATTTATTATACAATATATTTCTATTCAAAAAACTTTAATAGTTTGAATATTTTTTGTATTCTGGACGTTAAATAATTAAATTAGTTTGATTTAATATTCTTGCTCTGTGAAAAAATTTACTACAAGAGAATGATGGACTAGAGAACTAAACTTCTTGAATTAAAGGCCAGTATGTTACTTTTGTTGTTCAAACATCACATGATCTTTCAATCAGTTATTTATTTGATTATTTTATCTTATATTTATTTTATTCAATGTAATGATTTACCATGGCATATATGTTTTGATCTTTTATTTGTAAATAGAAAAGAAAATTATATTTCAAAAAAGTGTATATAATATTAAATCACTTGTTAAATACAATTATATATATATAATGTATTATTATTATTTCTTTATTTGCACCTGTCTAAATCTACAATTAAATTATGTTTTATTTAACTTTTTTTTTCCATGTTTTGATGTTTAACATGCAGGTTATCTTTAAGGATATTAAATATACATATTATGATTAAATAAACACATCAAAATAATGAGAACCAATAATGTTAGATTATCACCACATCTACAAATATTACCATTTACAATTATATTTTCTACACATTATAAAAATTCTTGTTATTAATATTATTACATTTAGTGTTTTCAAGTATAAATTACAACAAATATATTGCATTTAAAAATTCTTAATTCTTTTCTGAAAAAACTTCCAAAATATGCTAATTTAAAATATTTTATTTAAATCTATTTTATTTTTTGAGTACTTCCCTCTTTTAAAAATTTACTATATTATTATTATTTTTTAAATCTACTTTTTTATAAATCTATTACATATATATTATTTATACAAATATAAATCTTTATAACAGTGAAATGTTTTCTTTATAATTTTAACAATCTGATTTTTTGTGATTTAAATGTTGTTATAATTTAATATGTAGTTTTTATTTAATTATTATTTCTTTACTTTCATAGCAGGTTTTGTATTTTATTTTGTATATATACTTCCAATATTTTTTTCATTTATAGTTTTATTAAAATTTAATAACTTATTTATATTAGATTTTTATATATATACAAATTTGAATGTTATATTTTGTTTATAATGTTATTGAATTTTTGATTTTATTCATTCATGTATTTTTGTTTATTTTTAAACTAATCTATTTATTATTCCTTTTTGAATTTTTATTATTGCTATTATTTTCTCTATTTCTACTTTTTATTTCATTAATATATTTTTATTTGTACATTTTTTCTATGATGCATTAAGGAAAATTCTTAATTGTGACTTCTTCTTTAATGACATCAATTTCATTTTTAATAACATAAATTTATAGTTATGATTTTCTATTTTTTATTATATTTTCTTTATGGATATTATCAGTGTCTAATATCTAATTTGATAACATTCATAGAATGTATTTTTTCTATATATATATATTAGTTTTAATATTTGTTTGGTTGTATATATTTTAGTTGTTATAAGTGTTTTTTTTATTTATTTACATCTTGAATCTAATGTTTTCTTCTTTTTGATATATATTATTATGAAAGAATTTATCTTTGTTTTTACTGTGTAAAATAATTATCTATGTATCTTTTGTAAAACAAAGACTTATATTTTCAAATTATGTCATATATATAGTAATGGAGACAGCATAGTTCATTTATTTATGTTTTATTTATGGATGCCACCTGGCTTTAAGCATTAGAACATAAATGAACACTTGTACATATTGTGACCATGCCATTTGCCACAGTCATTTTAAGTAGAATTTAAAAATAGTTTAAAAAAATTTAAAATTTTTATTAGTTCATAATATTTTGTATTGATTTTTGTGAGTAAAATAAGCTTAAACTTGTTGGATAAAGAATTTATAAAAGTATTTAAAGTATTTTAAAGTTGCATTAATATATTTCAATGATAAAAGTGAAATATAATGTATTATTTGAAAGATAAAATTATTTAATGTTTATAATATTTAAAGAATATAATGTTAAAATAATAATTACATTATTTAATATTATATAATATTGCTAATCTATTTTAAATAATTTTATTAATTTAAGTTATTATTTTAAATAATTAGTAATTAAATTATTCTAGAATGATCTAAAGTAGTATCACATGTCTTTAAAGTGTGTTGTCCTTGAGCTTATATGTGTTAGGCAGAAATATTAATTTTTAATTCCTTGTTAATAAAAAATTAATACATTAAATCTTGTAAATAATTTAGTAAATTTTATTTTAAAAGTAGCAATTAATTTTTATTGTGTTTTATAAAAAATATTTTATATTTTAAAATTAATATTCAGGTTATTAAAAATATTTTAATGTTTAAATAAAGGTATTTTATATTATAAAATATTAAATAAATTTTATATAATAATGTAAAAAATAATTAGTCATATTATTTCAAAAATTATTTTGTAGACACAAAAGTAGTTGATATGTAAATTAGTATCTAAGAATAACTTGGACCAACCAATGAAATCACTGGATAAGAAAAGTATAAATATAGATGTTCAATCAGTCTAGACAGTTTTTAATCTGGTCTAGTCTTGTATTATCTTATCATATCTTTAATCCATCTTAATTTAAGTTTTAATTTTTATAAAGTAATTTTTAATAAAGTTAAAATCATCCATTTAAACAATTATTGCAATATATCCCATGAGCAGGTAAATGAGTTAATTCCTCTCAGTAAAATGTTCATAATGCAGCTTGATGAAACAACCATGGTAACTTTATGAAGACCAATAGTTTTTATCTTATTACAGGCCTAATGTCTGGAAGAAGCCATAAGAATTGCAACCATATTACCAAGAAAAATCTAAGGAATTGTAAGAACTTTATATTTAATGTAATTTGCACATGTAAAGTGAGAGAACATTTACATTCAACAGTTAGGATAAGTTTTCATAAATATAAACTGTTGTGGAATTTATATCTTATTATTATGTTAAAGATAAATGTTGAAAGATATTTAATAAGTTATACACACTTTAAAAGGAATAAAAGAAAGAATAAAAATGATATTATACAAATAAATTAAATGTGTATAATGGAAGTTTATAAATGTAACTATATTTTATATTATCTGCAAGTGTGTCAGTAAAAATGTTTTTTATTATTATTAATTCTTTTAAAAGAGAATAGCCTGAATGAACATTATATATTTTTTAAATTGTGCATGTCAAGCTGAAGAGAAAATGTTTTTTTTTTTTAATTTTACATTTTAAAAAAAATTCCCTGTTTAAAAGAAAAATGAATTTCAATATTATCTTTAAAATGCCTTTATATCTTTTATAAAACATTATCTGGGTAAAGAGACTATACAATATTGCAAATAATTATTTAATTAATGTGTACATGTTAGAAAAAATAAAAATCATGAATTTTTTTAAAGAAATGTCATGTTAGAAATTATTGCTATCTAAATACAAGCATATACATGGGAAAGAAGTTTGAATGAAAATTGGCAGCTAAAAATTCATTAACTGATAAATAACATTATTCTTTGGAATGTTTATAAGTGTTTCCTGATAAAAATATTAATTTTTGTCATATTTTTTGCCATAAGTTTGAATCAGCACATAAAAAAATAAATATATGGGAAAGAAATTATGGCTTAATATAACATTTATTTTAATGAATGTTTTCCTCTGAAATATCTGTTCTACTTGAAATGCTAAGAAAGTGGACTTAGATAGATGATTAATTAAGTATAGATGGATAGTATTTCATAAAGATTTTAAATGATTTAATTTTTTATATTACAGAGTTTGATCAGCATAGTGGAGGAGAGAGAAATTTTGTTCAAACTTTTTCCACAATCAATAGCAATGGAGCAAGCTCTCTTATTTTTTTTATTTTTTATCGATGGTCCTGAGTTTTAAGATTTGAATATTTATATAGAAAATAAATGAAAATAATAGGTATCAGAAAAATTTAGTTTTTCTGAAAGGTAACAAAATAAAAATATACTTATAACTTGTGATATGTTTGGACATCCAAGAAGAAATTGCCATATTTAATTTCAATAATTGTTGGGCTTAAAGGTAAATTATTATGGATTTTAATATTTTAATGTATATTTTAGTTTGTTTTTTATATTACTTGAGTATTAAAATCAGATAGAATCATATTTATATGATTAAAAGTATATTAATTGTTTTGTGAATGCAATATAAAGGTAGAAAATACTGGATGTGTTATCTGAAGGTATTTAACAATTTTATGAATAATTAAGTATGCATATTTTAAAATATGATTATGAGTTTTTAAGATATCATTATAGACAGTACCTGTTTGGATATAATAAAAGAAAACACTGATCTCTGAATTATTTAGTATTATAATATAAATGAATGAATGTGTGATAATGATGGATATTTAATGAAATCATTTGTGTATACAATGTTTTTGAACCTTCTTGACTTTTATTCGGTATTTATTCTTGAAATGTAGTTTGGAGATTATTTTATGTAAAATATTTAGAAATTTCTTTGCAATGTTGAAAGAAGTATTCAGAATGTGGAAGATGCAAAACTCTCCATACAGTATTGCCACTCAGTGCAAGTCAGAGTAATCAATTGATGCCAGAAGGCTTGTGCATAAAATCCCCATCTATAGTGATCTGAGAAATTAGTTGTAAAATGAAATCCTTGAGTGCTAGGGATATCAAGGAGCTTATATTTAAATTATATTATCGAGAATTAATGAATTAAATACAAATAACAAAGTTCTCTATTTTTAGAACATGGGCAGTTGCATTCTTTCCATAGTGCAGTAAGACCTCAAGTAGAAGTCCATGACTGAAATTTAAGGTACATAATAAATATGTGACCTTAAGCACTGTAGCCATGATATTTCATATTAGTTTGAGTTATTATATTCATATCCCTTACTACATTCACTATTAAACCCCCCTGGATATTATATTGTAAATAGTATAGTTTAAAAGTTGGTTAGAATAATAGCTGGACTATAAAAAGTTGTCAGTATTTGTGAATGCAAAAGGAGAGAAAAATTTTATCACAAATTATATTTATTTATTGATTTTATAAAGAAAGTTGAAAGGAAATGATTTGATATTCCTAGAAATATAAGAATAATAGAGATCACTGAACTCAAGATTTAGATACATATCTAGGCTTAAGAGAGCATGATGGAATACAGCATCTGTGTTATTATGGGATAAATTTTGAAATGAATAAATATAGCATATACAAGCAATATATAATTCTTTAATATAATTTTAATATTTTATAAGTGAAGTTATAGGATTATTTTAAATAGTTTATGATAAATAATTTACAAAATTATGAATAAAGTTATTTCATTAACTATATTTTTCTTTATTTTAATTTCATATAGAATGTTAAAATATACCAGGAGGATAAAGATAAATACTTTTTTGTAATATATATTATATGCTTAATATATATATATATATATACTATATACTTAATATCTTAAGTATAATTTTACATGTTAAATTTTAATTAGTGTTAATCTTAGTGTAAATATATAATATTAATAGGCATAATTATAATTATAATTTCCTATCTAAAGATATTAAGTATCTCATTAGTTAGAAATAGAAATGTAAATAAATTTTATTTATTATAGTTGTTGTTTATTCATGATAGTGATGATGGAATATTGATATCATAATTAAAAAAGATAATAATACTATTATTACTGTAATGAATCCTGTTTTATATAATTAAATATAGCAAATAGTCAGAGTGAAGGCTATTTAATGTTTATGCATTATTTTCATAGTATTTTTTATCTAAATATTTTAATTTGATGAATTAATTTTCTTTTGTTATTTTGTAAATATTTTTAAATTTTATAAAATTATATTGTTAATTTAAACATGTTGTTAAGGAATAAAATTGTTAATGTTTTTTGGAATTCATATTGTCTTGAGAGTTTCTTTGTTTGATGTGTCCGAGTGTTTTTGAATATTCGTATCCAAACACTAGTTATAAAAATTATTTGGATCATTATATTATTGCACATGAATAACAAAAATATATTATTATAATTATTACAGAAGATCTTATTATTGATGATTGTGAAGACTATACAATGCCAATTATAAAATATTTGATATTGCAATTATATTAAAAATATAATGTTTTCTGTAAATGCCACATAAGAAATAAAAGATTTTATAGCATAATATGAGATAAAAAGTTTTTTTAGAATTTATTAAAAATATTTTTTATGATGTTTTGTAAGAATTTATAATCTTATTTATGATTATTGAGCAGTAGTATTATTTTAAGAATCTTGAAAATATTCTAATTGCTTCTTGTTGTTTTGTGAGAGTAGTTGAAAATATGTAAAATCCCTCATTATATTTGATTGCATTGTATTAATTTGTTTAGTATTAGTATTAGAAAATGAATCTGAGATGTTAAATAATTATAAAAGTTATCTGAAATGATAATGGATAGGAATTTTAGTTAATGTTAAATTTAAATATTATTTTTATAGAAGGATAATAATACTTTTATTGTTTTTATAGTAAATTTTATAAATTATTTAATTAAGATTTATTTTATGTGTGTTGTAAACCATGAAAGTATTACAAAGTAGCTTTGTTATATAAATTAAGTATGGGTAATATTCTTATGCCATTGAGAGTATATCTTTCTGGATACATTCTCAATGTTAAACCGTGTACCTTGCTAATTGTCTCATGCAAAAGTTTCATAATTTTTTGTTAGTATTTTAATTAAACCATTTTTTTAGTAATAAATAATGAGTTAATCATAGTTTAAGTTATTATCATAATAAATGAACTGGGAATCCAATTTGAACCTTCATATTTAATTTATGTTTTTTGATCATCTTAATTTATTATTTAAATAAGATAAATTATTTTAAATCTTAATTTCATTAGATATAATATGTTAGAAATATATTCTGAGCTAGTCAAAGTATTGTTTAAATAAGTATTATTTTGATAATTTGATTGTGATTTGACATGTAGTATTTTGAGAATTAAGCCGGAATGTCTTTTAATTCAGTGAGGGTACAATATGAAACAATATTTTATTTAATATAGTAATGTAACCATTACACAATCCCATTTTTTGATGTTAGGCTAGACCATGGAGAACATAAATTACTCCTGATAAATGAAAGTAGAGCAGAAACTTACATAAACAAAGTAACAAATCATGCTACAATAATTTATTTACAAATATATTTATTTGATATATATTTTCTTTTCTTTAACAAAATAAAAAAATCATGTAACAGTAATTTATTTACAAAATATAATCATTAATTGATATGCAATTTATTTTTTAACAAAGTCTTCAATCTTTATACATCATAATATTAATATATTCATAGATAATATAACACATTTTTCATACTTTTAACCCTGATTTCAATAAACTTAAATATAATTCTACATATGTATGAATTCATAAATATAAATATTTCTTCGACTTGTATGTCTCCTAGTACTTACACATACATATGTTCTATATGGGATAAAGATCAATACTATCTTTATCAAAATAATCATAAGGAGTAATCTTTATAAGATCCTAATTGTAAACATAACTGCTTATATAATAATAACTATAAAGGAATGGCTTTTAGTCCTAACTCTAACTGAATAAACCTTCTATACAATAATTATAAGGAGTGGCCTTGTGGTCTTAACTTAATTTAATGCAACCACAATTTGTACAGGGATGACTCATTCTGAGATTGATTCCTAACTCATTAAACTGATAGGAATGTATTCTCCCATATGGATGCAAACATATATAGATTACTAAACACTGAACAAACAACTGTGTATATATAAGATCCTCAATTTTCAGCAATCCAATATAAGTTTAACTATGAATGAATCAGACTAATGGAAATAGTTCTGTCATTAACTACAATTATTTGAGACTTAAACAAGTTATAAGTATGCATTGCATTTACATCATTATCATTATTTGTTTACCATTTCCTCTTACTAATAACTTACATAAAATTTATAAGCTTAGCATATATATATATGTGATATATACTTTTTTTAAATAATAATTTTAATACATAAAGAGAAGTTATACAAATTTCTTCTTTTTTTAAAACTGACAGTTTCTTTCAAAATAATGTTTAGATAACAATCAATATTTACAATTTCAGATTAATTAAAATAAAGTACAAATCAGACTTTAAATATAAGACTCATCAAAACAAAATAATTGTTCTTTATTTTTTTCTAACAAATATTAAAAGTCTGTTGAGGGTCTTGTAATTTCTAGCTGCCATTTAAATAAGCATTAAGTCTTCATTTCAGCTGGAGTTATTCAAAATACTATTCAAAAGGATTTTAGATTAGATTTAGAAAACTGTTAGTACTGCCTTTCCTTTTTATTCACAAAGCATAGTGAAAATTCTGGGATTTGAATAAAGTAATATCCTAATCTGATCAAGAGAAAAGAAAAGTTATTTTTATAAGAGGAAAAGTTACTTCTGTTTTTGCATTCATTTCATTTTTTTAAAAATAAATAAATTTAATTTTATTTTGTTTAGAAGAAGAAAAAACAATCATTTTTTTTAAAAAAAAAGATTAATAGATTGTTTATTTCAATATGTATGTATTGTAAGAATGGGTATATACACGGTATATAAGTATGTGTGTATATATATATTATTAATAAAATAAGAAAAAATACAATTATATTTCAATATTTTATTGTTTGAAAAAAGATTTAAAAAAAAAAAAAGTAAAAATCTTTGGGATTAAATTAAAATACTAATTATAACTTATCTTTATTTTCTTTTATGTATTAAAATTTAACATATAATTGAAAACAAATTTATACAAGATGTAGTCAGTTTCTGGACATAAATTCCAGACTGATTAAGTGACAATAAATTTCTGTGTAATTAAAAATATAAGGTAATTAAAATATAACTAATTCAAAAAAAAATATCAAATGAGTTGATAGCATGAGTAATAAATAATTCAAGCAGTGGGTGGAGTCGGAGAGTATAAAAGTTGCAAATACCTATTGTCCAAAAAAAAGAACAGCAGCAGCAGAAAAGCAAAGAAGCAAAAGAAGAGAAGAAAGGAGGAAGCCAGTTGGTTTTAGAAAAATAGTTGATCAAAGAATCTGCAAGCTTTTGCTAAAAATGACTGAGTCCAGCAGATTAAGCAATCTTCATACAGTCATGTTGAGAGAAAAATGCATTGTTAGATCAAAACTGAGTATTTGTTTATTTTCCACCACTTGTCTTCTAAACACCAATAGTCAGATGCAGTAATATATCTCTGATTTGCTTTTGCTGATGTTTTACTTGCCACACCAAATCTACAGAACCAGACCTTGCAGTAGTACATTGAGCCAGGAAAAAGCATCCAGCTACTACCAATAGATGCCCATGATAAATCTGATGGAATCAGAAGACAGGGTTGATCACCCAGATAGTGTATTAAAAACCTAGGTAAATGTGTCTAGACATCATTGATAGACCCTTTTACATTTTATTTCAAGTGTGAACTTTTAAATTTTATTCTAGATAGAACTTTTAAATGTAATTGCTAATGTTAACTTTTAACTATATGTAAATAAGCACATGATTGTCTAAAATATTGTAATTTGAAGAAGTGTTCATTTTTTTTATGTTTTAAATATTGCTTATGTTTTTTTAAAATAAATATGTGGTAAACTATTGGTGTGGTTTAGTCTCTCTCTCTCTCTTCATTTACCTATGGGTTTAAATCAATAGTCTTATTTAGATAGTCTGCATTATCTTGGTCTCATGTTTTAATAGCTAACCAAGAGTTGAAAACTTGAAGCATGCTCATGTCAGCTCATGACGTCCAGTCTAAGACTTGATGGTGCCCATAAGGTTAAACCTATTATAAATATCCCCATGAGATGTGTCATGCTTCTTGAATTCATGGAGGTTGTACCTTGGTCTGGAAGGTGACCATGGTTTGTATATTTTTTAAATCTCAGTCTGACTGGGCGTAATATGTAAGTATTGATTATATTTATTCCTCTGCTTGAATAACAGGGTCTTAAAATAAAATATTTAAAATTAATATGAGCTAATGACATAAAATAATAAACAAATAAGTATAATAGCCATCGAATAAATCATAAAAGAGAGTAAATGCCATTACAATATATATATGTTATATAATGAGCTTGCAAATAGCTCTCAACAAGCTTTTCAGAATATCCCCAACCTTAGACCAGTTTATACTGCTGGATTCTCAGTGATGTGCTAGAATATTCAAGCATTAGATTTAAAATATGAGGCCAAATCCAGAACTTTATCTAATGTATAACTATTAAGTAGAAAATTGGAAATTTTCAGACATCCATATGTCTTCTAATCCAGCTATCTAATTTAAATAGCCATATGGAACTGAACCAAGTTCAGATACACCACATATTAATAGCTTTAGCAAAATAAATCATCAAAGCCTTAATAACAAAAAATAAAATTACAAAGAAATCAAGTCATATGTCACATGACCTAATTTAACAAGCTTGAATTGCAAATGTTATATAATGAGCTTGCCAATAGCTCTTAACAAGCTATTCATAATATCCCCAATTTTATGTCATGTGACATATGACCTGATTTCTTTGTGTGTATATATATATACAAGATATCCACTTAAAATGTTCACCAGCTATTTTGTTTGTAATATTTTTGTTATATTTAAAAGTAACATTGAAGCATATCTATTTTTCTAAAGCTAAATTTATGCATCATCATTATTAATATTTATATAAATGCTATATTTTATTACAATGTTTATTAATGAATGTTTTTAATTCATTTGAAAACTGTATTTTTTTTAATATGGTGTTATTTTTCAAGTAATATTTTTTTAAAAACTTTATTATTTTAATGCATTTTCAGAATATGTGTTATCATTTATAATTGATCTAAGGAATATATTTTGTTTATAAACTTTTGGATATTTTTTAAGAATATAAGTTTTTATATTCATTCTTTTTATATCTATTATTAACTTATCAATAACATTTTTTATATTTAAATTTGTTATAATTTATTTTTTATTTCTATTATGCTATTGTCTTCTTCTATTTCTATAAATTGTTTTTTCTTTAATAATCCAAATTATTTTTTGATTATATATGTTTTTAGTTATTATGATCATAAATGTGTTTCATATTCTGCTCTAATAAATGTTACTTCTTTCATATATATTATATGTTTATTTTACTTCTTTATTTTTATTATTATAACTATGTCCTAAATTAATTTGATTTTTAAGTATTATGGTTTTTTTTATTTTAAAGTCATTAATTAATACTTCATTTTAAAATTGTATATCATATTTTTTATCATACAGTAAAGCCATATGCTATATCATTTTACACTATTTCAGTTACATACTATCCAAAACATATAAATAAACTAAAAAAAGTAAACAATTTAAAGATATAACAGCTATTATTTTTCCAATTTTGAATAGTCATACACTAATACATTAAAAAAAAACTATTAAAATTCTAAATTTAATGAATTTTATAATATGCAGCACCTCATTTTGATGTGATATCATGTAATAAAATGTTTTCTAAGCATAAAGGTATAAGTTTTACAAAATTTAAATAATTCATAAAGTATCTTTTTTAAATGACAAAATGAAACTTGAAAGTTATCAATTTGGTAATAGTAGGAAAAAATCTTCCAAGCATTTTTATATTGAACCAGAATCAGAATAATTAAAGAATTTAACTAATAATCTAAAATGGATAACAACAAATAGAATGACTATAGATTCTGAAGTTGTTGCAAACATAAAAACATGAAACAACTAGAGAAGTCTTAATCTATTAATAACAAAATTGCAATTTCATTTTTGTAAAGAAAAAAGTTATTGAAGAAAAAGGATATCATACAGAGTGTGTTTAATTGTTATAAAAATCTGACATTTTGTTATTTATTTTCAAAAAATTAAAATATGATACAGTACATTTTTTTATTTTTTGAATGATATGTTAATAAAAGAACACATACACAGTAAATATATACTGTATTTAAATGTGCTCTCTCAATTCATTTTGATTTTAAAAATTTTGTTTATATTATAATCTACATATATATATGCTCATTACACATAAATATTATATTTTTCTGGTTATTAAGGGGTACTACAAACAAGCAATTCAGTAATCAAACACATTCTATTATAATCAAATATTATCCAAATATAAATTATTATATGCACTGTATATGAGAGGAAGAGAGGTGGATATAATGACTCCACATTATTTTTTTATTTATACATATACTTATTAGCAATTTTGCTTTTGCTTTTATTTCCAGATTTTTTTTTTTAAAAAAATGCTTTGTGGATATATATTTGAGATTTTTTTTTAATGTTTCAATTTTATTTGTTTAAATTTATTATTTACCTTTCTTTCTTTATTTTACTGTACTTTTTATCATATTTTTCATTATTGCTTATTTCTTTAATTATTCTATATTTATAAATATTTTTATTGCTATATATGTTTTTATGTATGTTTGATTGTTATTATAGTTTTTAATGTTATTTGTATGTTTTTATTTTTCAAAGTTGATAATTTATTAATTTTTTATATGTCTATTTTTTTATTTAATATATATTTTTATAAATAAATATACTTTTAAAATCTTTTTTTTATTTAATGTGATTTTTTTTCTTAATATTTAAATATAATTTTTAGTTAAAGTTTTTTCATTGAATCATAAATTCTAACAGAATTTTATTGTTCTAACATTAAAAAATAATTGTTAATAATTTTTATTTATTTATCTATTATGTTTTTAATATTATTTCAAAATTATTGATGAAAACTTTACATATATATGTATATTTGGATTAAGATATTTGCTACTCCAGGATTTCTTTAAATCCCATTTGTTCATTATTTTAGGATATTGAATTAGATTATTATAATACTTTATTTTTTGTAACTGTATTAATGATTAATTTATTGATATGATTTTTTAAATTCCAGCTGAGTTTTGTTACACATAGATTATGATTGCTTCAAATGAAAGTACATTAAGTATAGCTAGTTAGGTAAAAGCAAATTAGACTCATAGAACTTTACACATATTATGAAATCAGAAAAGAATATAACAAAAGAAACCAAAAATATGAACTTAATTATTGTATGATATAAATATTATAAATAAACAGGATGGGAAAACAAAAATTTATTAAATGAAATTTACAAAACTATTAATTTTGTCATAACAAAATTTATAAGAATAAAACAAGCAGATTTTATAATCCATACGTGATAAATTTAACTGAATGAAAATAGCATTACTTAAGAAACACCAAATAATCAGCCAATTCTTAAATAATAATTCAACAAATGAGATCAAAATTCCTGGACTAGAAAACACAGCAATACAAAAAAAAAAAATCAGAAAAAAAAACAATAAACAAGAAGCATTATTAACTATTTTGTAATAATAACAAAAGAATAATAGGTAAAAATATAAAACTTATCAACAAATAATTAAATACTAAATGAAAAACTATTAAATTAAGTATAGACATTTTTTAAATGTTACAATAATAAAATTCTATCAGAACTTATGTCTCAAAAAAGAAGGAAAAAAATGTTTAACTAATAAATATATATATATAAATTATAACAAATAATATAGAAAAAAAAATTGCTGCTCTTAAAAAAAAGCAAAATTAGTTAAAAATATTAAGAAAAAAAATCATATTAAAAAAAAAGATTTTAAACATCATATTTATTTATAAAAAAAAAACATATTAAATATATAAAAATAAACATATAAAAAATTTAATAAATTACTAACAATGAAAAATAAAAAATACCTAACTTTAAAACTATAATAATAATAATCAAAAATACATAAAAAAACAAAAACATATAAAAATATTTTTTTAAAAAATGGAATGAATAAAAAAATAAATAACAGAAAAGTATGATAAAAATTATAATAAAGTAAATAAAAAAAAATTATGAATAAACTTGGAGTTTCAAACAAATGACACTGAAATATTTTAAAATATTTAAAATATATATCCACAAAACATATATTTTTTTTTTAAATCTGGAAATAAAAGCAAAATCAGAATTGTTAGTATATATATATAAAGTAGGTTGACGTAAGTGAAATATAATTTAAAAATAAAGTATTAATTAATAAATTAAAAATAAAAAAGACAGAATACTTTTAAATCAAATTAATACAGGGCATAATTATAAAAATAAAGACAAATAAAATAGACAATAAAAAATTAAAAATGTCAATACTTCAAAATATCACATATATATATTTATTAAAGCAGAAAAAAATAACAAAAGTATATATAATCAAAACATGTTTGAATCATTAAAAAAATAATTTATAGAAATAGAAAAAACTAATAGCAAAAATATGAATAGAGAAATAATTTATATTAAACAAATTTAAATGTAAAAAAACATTATTGATAAGTCAACAAT
The DNA here is from genome assembly GCA_028023455.1 of Epiperipatus broadwayi. NCBI lineage: Eukaryota > Metazoa > Onychophora > Udeonychophora > Euonychophora > Peripatidae > Epiperipatus > Epiperipatus broadwayi. Next base: position 2,739,026 of record JAQFVV010006241.1, on the reverse strand, counting down.
AATAAATATAAAAAGAATCAATATAAAAACTGCTACTGTAAAAGAATATTTAAAAATTCATAAACAAAATATATCTGTTAGCCCATCAACATATATTTTGAAAATACTTCAAAATAATTGTATAATAAGATTTTTTTTAAAATAATACTTGGAAAATAACACCATAATAAAAAAAAAATGTTTTTAAATGAACTTAAAATATTTATTAATAATGACTGCCATAAAAATATATATCTTGTAGAGTTTAACATTAATAGTATGTTTACAAATATTATTAAATTTGTTGCAATAAATTTAGCTTTAAAAAAATTTATATTAAAATAAAAATAAAAATATAAAAATGGATACTAAAAAACTTAAAGAATTACTTAGAATATGTTGCACTAATGCTACTTTTAAATTAAAAGTCTAAACATGGAAAGCATTTTAAGTATATGTCTAATAGATATATGCATGAAAAAAATTGAGAATATATACATTACAACTTCAAAATATATAGATGATTGTAAAACATAGTGGTAATAACAATTAAAGTAACCTATTCTGTAATGAAATAAACCAAAAAAAAAACAAAAAAACAATAACATATAATTCAAGATGGAAATAGAAAAAACACAATTATATTAACTTTATATAAATATTCATAAAAATATATTAAACAATAAAATAAATATTGAAAATAGTATACGTATATAGAAAAAATACATTTTATTGATGTTTAAAAAAATGAAATCAAGACATTGATAATATCCATAAAGAAAACATAATAACAAATAAAATAAACAGAAATTATACATTTATATTCTAATGATCATTTATTAAAAAATTAAACAAATATTAAAAAAGGAAGACATAATTAAGAATTTTTTCTCAATGTACTACAAACAAAATATATATTATTAATAAAATAAAATAAAAATAATAGTAGCAATAAACTTTCAAAAAAAATTATATATATATTACCTTAAAAGTAAGCAAATATATATATAAAACAATTAAGAAAATCATAAAAATAAATAAATATTAATAACATATAAAATTCAAATTTACACTGTAAATAATTTATTATTTTAATAAAGATGCAAATGATAAAAAATATAGGAAGTTTTTAAAAATAAAATGCAAAGATTGCTATGAACACAAAGATATTATAACTAATTATATGGGAAATTAAAAAAAAATAAACTGCACACTAGATTACTATATTGATAAAAATAAATAATTTATAAATATAAAATAAAAATCATCATCATCATCATCATCAACCATTATCAATCCACTGCAGGATGAAGGTCTCTCCAAGTTTAATCCATCTTCTCCGATCTTTAGCTTCTCTTCTCCACAACACCCCTGCACATTTCCTTATTTCATCCATCCATCTCACATGTGGTCTCTTTCTGGGTCTTTTACAATCTCTTGGAATCCAGTTTAAAATTTCAATTGTCCATCTATTATCATCTCTTCTAGAAATATGTCCAGCCCAACTCCATTTCAATCTTTTAATTTTTTCAATAAGGTCACTAACACCTGTTTGTTGTCTTACCCATACATTGCGTTTTCGATCTCTTCTTGTTACTCCCAACATACATCTCTCCATACTCCTTTGAGTGGTCTGAAGTCTCTGTATTGATCTTCTATTAAGTGTCCAAGTCTCAGATCCATAAGTAAGAACTGGTAAAACACATTTGTTAAAAACCATCCTTTTCAAACACATAGGCATATTTCCTTTTAGTATCAAGTTATTTCTACCAAAAGCACTCCAACCAAGTTTAATTCTATGATTAATTTCCTCCATTATGTTTCCATCTGTATTAATAATCTGGCCAAGGTATTTGTAACTGTTAACTTCTTCTAATTCTTCATAATCAATCTTTATTTTCATATTTTGAGCAAATCGATTAAACATTACTTTAGTCTTTTTAACATTTATCTTTAGTCCTACTTTTCTACTTTCATCTGCTAACTCCTGCAACATTTCCCGCGGCTCTGAAGCATTATTTGAAAAAACAACTACATCATCTGCGAAATCTAAATGACTTAAAAACTCTCCATTTACTTTCACTCCTTTAGTTTCCCATTTTAATCCACAAAATACTTCTTGCAGCACTGCTGTAAAAAGTTTTGGAGATATGGAGTCACCTTGTCTTACACCTTTCTCAATGTTGATTTTTCCAGTATCATTATGTAATCTAATTGTTGCTGTTGTATTTTTATAAATATTCTTTAAAATATGACAATATCCTGGATCTATACCTTGATGATCCAATGCTTTAATCACTGACGAAATGTGTATAGAATCGAATGCTTTTTCATAATCTACAAATCCAAAACATAATGACAACTCATATTCATTTGTCCTTTCTATGACTTCCCTCAATACCTGGATATTATCTATTGTACTAAAACCACTTTTAAATCCAGCTTGTTCTCTTGGTTGGTGGAAATCCAAAGTTCTCTGTAGACGAGTTGTAATTATCTTGGTAAAAATTTTATATAAAACTGATAAAAGGCTGATAGGTCTGTAATTTCTAATATCTTCTTTATCACTTTTTTTAAATAGTAATATTATTACTGCATCCTTCCAATCTTCCGGTACATCTTTATCATTTAGACATTTGGTATATAACTTTGCTAAAATTGTTTCTATTTCTTCACCTGCTTCTTTTAATATATCAATTATAATTCCATCATTTCCTGGAGCCTTTCCTTTCTTCATACATTTAATTGCATGTCTCACTTCTTCATTTAAAATTCTGGGCAATTCGGAAGATGTAATAGATATAGGAGGTACTTGTTCTTTATTACTATATAATTCTTGATAAAAATCTTCTACCAATTTCATGATATCATCTCTCTTTTTAGTAATAATTTCATCTTTTTTTCTTATTACAGATAGAAATTTCCTACCAATACCAAAATGTTGTTTAACATTCTTGAGACTTTTATTTTCTTCTACAGCTTTCCTTGCTATTTCACAGTTATACTTTCTTATATCATTTTCAACTCTTTTCCATACCATTTTACAAAATTCGAGATATTCAATTCTTTTTAATACATCATTTTTGTATATCTTCATATTTCTTCTTTTCTTCATAAATTCTCTAGTCTCAGTAGAAATTTTATTAGTCAATTGCTGCTTTTTTCTACCAGCTATCTTTGTTGCAGTTTCTAAAAGTGTATCAGTTATTTTCATATTAATTTCATTCAAATCTGAATCATGTTCAAAATATACTAACACTTGAAACCTATTTGTAAGTTCTAATTTAAATTCATTAGAATGTTTTTGAAGATTAAGAATATCAACTGTAAATATCGTTTTTCTTAATAATTTTTGTCTCTCTAGTTTTACATTAACACGTAACTTACACCTTACTAATCGATGATCACTTCCTGTGTTAAATTTATTAAGAACATTACTATCTTGAAATATGTATTTCCTGTTAGTCAAAATATAATCCAATTCTGCTGTACCTTCATTTGGATGCTTCCATGTCCATTTCCTTTTAACATTTTTCTCAAAAAATGAATTCATAATATAAAGTTTTTCTTTTTCTGCAAACTCCACAAGTCTATGTCCTCTCTCATTTCTATTACCATAACCAAAATTACCTACAGCAATTTCATCTTTCATTTGTCTACCAATTCTAGCATTAAAGTCTCCGATAACAATTTTAAAATGTTGTTTACTCTGATCAAAAGCCTTTTGTACATCCATATAAAAATCTTCTACTACTTCATCACTATGAGAACTTGTTGGGGCATAAACCTGAATTATCTGCATTTGGTATCTGCTATTAAGTTGTATAACTAATCTTGCCACTCTGTCCGATACACCATCAATCTCCACAATATTGTTCTTCCACTTTTTATTTATAATGAATCCTACTCCACTTGTATTTCCAATATGTGTGCCTTTATAATAGAGTATATGTCAACTTTTTAAATCAATTGTTTCTTCACCTTTTCTTCTAACTTCACAAAGTCCAATAATGTCCCATTTAATATAAGACAGTTCTTCTTCTAATTCTTGCAATCTTCCTTCACTTGAAAGTGATCTGCAGTTGTAAGTACCTAAATAAAAAGTCATCATCAAATGGCAGCCTGGGTCCGCAATCAGGGGATTCTTAGCACCCTCCGCCTTCGGCCACCAACCGCTGCCTTGGTTGGTGACTTTACAGCCTCCTGGGAATAAGGGCCATGCTTTATTTTTGTCTGTCATAATTGTATATATGTATTGGAAAAATATTTATCATTTACACAAACATTCATTCTGCCTTATCAGGCACTGAGAAGAAAGACCATGGTGTTTCTTGATCTTAAACTCAGAGGTAAAAAGCCAATAAACTCACCACACTGGCTAATGCGTGTTGGTGAGCAGCTCATCCATGTTCGTATATTATATGAATAATCACATAGTAATAACAGCTGCAATGACAAGAACGTATGGAGTGGACGTTAGGAATTTGCCCTGCTCGGTTCCTTTAAGGCCTCCAAGAGGAATCAAAGGGTCTCCTTTCAGTTAATAGAAAACTCCAACATCATTATATATAAAGAAATTTAATTTTTACCTTAATATTGATAAGAGTTATGGTTATATTCATATAAATAATATACATATATAATAGATTTATATAAAATATAATAATAATATTACAAATTATGAAAATAGGGCAAGAATCCAAAAATAGCAAAACAGATTTAAATAAATATTTCAATTCTACATATTTTGAAAATTTTAACAAAAAAAAATAAATTTAAATATGGTACATTTATAAATGAAAATATGAAAGTAAATTAAAAAACCTAAAACCAAGTATAATACAATTAATAATATAAATATTTATAATGTATAGGAATGTAATTATATATGATATTTTTAGAGATGGTGCTAAAAATTTGATTTAATGTTTTCACTATTTTGATTTGTTTATTTAATCATAAGATATATGTTCAATATCTTTAAAGATGACTACATGTGAAAGATCCAAATATAGGAAAAAAACCTAAATAAATCATAAAAGTTGAATGTTTTTAATAACAGATGCTGATGCAAACACAGAAATAATAAATGCATTATAAAAATATCACTCAAATGAAAATAAATCAATCTATTGCAGCAAATGTAAGATAAATTAAGATTACAATTATTGATACAAATAATATATATATATATACACACAGACAAAAACAAAATGTATACTTTTTTTTCTAATATTTTTTATCGTATTATCTATAAATATAAACAATGTTCAAATTATTAAGAATAAATTTTTAAAAAAAGTGGTCCAGAATCATTTTAATTCAGTTTTCTATCCTTTTTTAAAGTTAATTTTCATTAATTTTTTTTTTTTGAGAATTTTAGATGTGTAGAAATGATCTTTTATTAAATGTTACCATCTCAATATAAACAATGAAATAGTATGTTTTTAAGTATGCAAAAATAATTTATAATTATGAATTCTGAAATGATAATAATAGCTAGATTTCAACAAACATCGAATGATCCATTTCCAAATGTTTGAACAACAAATTAGCAAAGGAAAACTGAAATGACCATTTCCTGGGAATTGTGTATTACAGCTAATTTTTTAAAATTCTTCTAGCTTCTATATTGAGTTTTTATTTCTCCTATATATAATTAAATTTTTGCAGTTTAAATGATATACTATTCACAGTAACACATTTAGTTATTTCTTCCATATATTATTAATCAAAATTGAACAATTTTGATAGTTTTAGACTTAAGGATTCTTATTGATAAATATTGACCAATTATCTGTAATAATTGGTAGAACATTTCACATATATTAATCAATAATAGAATATCAATTTCCAGATTACAATACTTTCTGTTCTTGTTTCTTATTGTGTTTATTCCCATTTCTTTACAATTTTACCAAATTAATTTTCATAATAAATAATGACAGTAAAAGTAAAAGCAATAATGCAAAAACTGTATTTAAGAGGTAAACTAAATGATTTGCTATTTACTTGAAAAAATGAAAAGAACAATATCCAAGATTAAAGTTGATATCCTCCTCTATATTTTCAGGGCTTATATGCTTTGCAAATGTTAGTTCCACATGGTCATTAGGTAGTATAACTAGTGTCCAACATTCTTACATAAAAGAACATTAGTGAAAAGAAAGTAATATAAAGATGTCCTGAAATTTATAATTCTTTTCAGGAAAAGCAACAACCACATCAAAATTATGCATGTAAGATAGCAATGATTTTCCATACTTAAAATATATCTGCTATAAAACATATGAATTATACAAATAAGTTGTTAAAGGATATTCCCCTTGATTCTTATTTGGCTAAAAATGTGTCCTATGGTTTAACAAAGACTGTATTATAAAAAACATTATAGAAGCAAAAAATGTGTATTTCATTACTTTATTGCAACTGATATCTTCAATCACAAAGACAGAAAAATATTTCTGCTTGTTGTGAGGTATTTTGACCTTCTTAATGGTCTTAAAAATAGACTCTTGGACTTCATTACCTCAGCTGATAAAACAATCACTGTTATCTATAATTTGTTCATATCTTCATTTGATACACACAATCTAACATCATATTGTGCAGATATTGCAAGTTGAATTACAATGAGCATAATTTTGTGTTCAAACTGCTTTAAAAAATAATAAAAATATGCTTAAAGCATACTGAAAACTGCTCAAACCATACATTGCATTACACCTTAAAACATGCATCTGATGGATTATATTGAATGTTGAAGTAATCACCCTAATATATATATATTTCATTACCAGTAAAATGAAAAGAAGAATTCAGATCACCCTTTTTTTTTATTTTGTTGATGCCAAATAGATATTTTCTCTCTCTTTTTGAAATCTATCCAATATATCTAATATGTTTTTTTATTTTGCCAATTCAAAATATATTCTTTTCACATGCCCCTTCTAGCATTGTAATTATTTAATATAAAACTATTATTCAACCATATCTATTATACATAAAAAAGTCTTAAGAAATATTTTCTTAAGCCTTTTTTTACAATTAATTTTTAAATCTTACCTATCCCTATATATATTAACATTCACTAATTATTCAAATTTATTTTCAGATGCCATATATTTACCTTTTATCCCAATATTCATTTTCCTTTCTATTCTTTCTATTATCATTTTTTTTCTCCTGGTAAAATTTAAATATTTTTTATTACTTATTTTGTTTTGCACAGACGTCCAAAATTATCTCTGACAACTTTTTCCATTTTCTGAACACTCCAATTAATTTTATTTTAAATTAATTCTTAGTTCTGTAATTGCTATCTTAATTTTAAGTACAGCAAGAAAAAAAGTGAACCATTATTTTATAATTAATTCTACATTTCCCCCCGATTGATAATCTAATAGTTATATTTAGACAATCTTCTTATTACATTAATCAATCAATCTATTGTCCGTTTTCAATTATTTTTTTCTACAATCTATTATTATTAATTTTATCAGTCTTTTCAATGACAAATATTGTTTAATATTTCAAGAAAATATCTCTTATTTATATATTCGCTTGGTCAAAATAATCTACATAACTTAATAATGATGATGTAAAAAAAATATTAGTTGAAAATAAGCAAGGAATTGAATGAATAAGAAAATTGTTTCTGCAATATGAAAAAAGATGGCAATGTTAACAACAACAAAAAGAACAAAATAATAAAATATCTGAAAAAGTTCTGCAAAGAATTATGTAATAATAAAAAACAAGAGCTCCTTCAATTGAATGTGAATTGCAAATGCTTTTTAAATGTAGAGACAAAGTGCGCTCACACAATGTGCAATGAAAGCAACACACTCAGACACCAGGATATTTAAAACATATATTATTCATTAATTATATCAAAATAAATTACATTTTTGTTGAAATGTTACTTATATGTTATAGATTTGTTTTAAATAAATTATTTATAATCGTTTATTTGTTACTATTCTTTAAGAGCTTATTTTATTCTGATCCTAATTATAACAAGTAGTTTAGTGTAAACAAGTAAACACTTGAACTTGAGTGAGTTTACTGATTACAGAATGATGCATGTTTGAATCGCATTTGATCTAAACACATATAAGATCTGCTGCAGTTTTAACTTTATTCTATATTTTGCTGTAACAGTGTATGTATAGTATAATATCACTAATCAAAAAAGGGTCAGCTGTAAATTTTTGTAATTGGACATAGGCCAATAAAGTGCAGTGCATCAGTAATAACATAATAACAAGAACAGAAAGTAAATTTGAATTCGAACTAAGATCTAAGATAAGTTATTCATTCTTTTCTTATAGATTTAACATGTTTCTTATTCATTAATTTTGTTAAACTGTCATGAAAAAATTAAATTTTCATGCTTTTAGATATTTAGCTAAAGAAATTAATATATATATATATATATTTAATAATTTGAAATTTTCTTTAATATTAATTTTTATTTAAATTAAAAAATTTATACATGGAATATTCATTGTAAAAATTGTGTTTTGTGCTAATTTTTTTTATGAATATTATTAAATAAAATTTTATTATAATTGTGTATTTTTTCTTTAATTAGATGTCCCAAGAGGAAAAGAAAAATAAACTTTTTGGGTATCAAAATTTAATTTAAAAAAACAGTAAGAGGAAAAAGAGAAAAATACTTACAGAATTAATCAGTACTCCACTAAAGAAGTAACAAAAATGACTCAGAGCCAGTTACTGATTGCAGTAAGGATATTTTTGATATACTCATTCAATTGGCAAAAAATTCCTGTGAAAATAGTGAACATGCTGAAGAAACTATCAGTCATCTGAAGCCCAAAGACAATATAGAAGAAGCACCAAGTGAAGATACTGAAGACATTTTCTTTAATTTATAATGTGAAGAATCTTGAAGAACCAATAAATGTGTTTAATTTTGATCCAGACTTTGGCCAGAAACATTTTTGCATACAACAAAACAAGCCATTTTAGAAATGAGTCATAAATAAATTAAAGATTTTGATTTTCCATATGATTCTTCAGACTGAAAATTTTCACATAATACTATAAAAGGCATTTCAAAAATGGTGAAGAATACAATAGAAATTGGATAATTTATTTTTTAAAAAGCATAGTTTACTGTTTCTGCTGCAAACTTTTCAAACTTTATAATTACAAACATAATAAATGTATTCAGGGAGTTAATGGCTGACAAGATCTTGTAATGTACCAGAATCATCATGAGAAAAATTTAAATCATTTGAATAATTACAAAAAATGGACAAAATTAATTATATCCTTAAAAAATAAAAATTGTACTGATTATTTGCAACAAACAGTTTTAAATAATGAAAGAAACATTGGTATGAAATTATAAAAAAAAAATAATAATTTTTGTAGTTCAGTTTTTAGGCAAACAAAAGCTAGTTCTTATATTTACAACAAGGCAATTGTTTATAGATGAACTGACATCTTAGAAAAGTTTTATTCTGAACATGTAGCTAATGATCATGACTTTAAAAACATGCCCTCCTGATTTAACAGATAAAATTCAAAGTGAAATATCCAGTTTACTGGCATCAAATATTAAAAATAATGTTATTAACCTGTTTCAACAAAACAAATATCTTTCAATTATTTTAGATTGTATTCCAGATATACCACATAGTAAAGAATTAAGTGTGATAGTCAGATTCATTCTTTTCAATTTACAATATAAAAATGTTGAAACACATGAACACTTTTAGCATTCTATCCAGTTTTAGATATTACAGGGGCTGGATTGATATTTTTTACTGATTTACCAAAAAAAATTATATTTAGACAATAACATAAGAGTTTGGAGTTATGATAAGGGCTCTAATATATGTGGCAAAAATATAGGTTTATAAAAAAGAATTTTAGATTTAAGTCCTCATGCATTTATAGTCTATAATATGATTAATGATGCTATGAATATCAGTCATGAAACTATTGGTTTCTTCAGTAGTAAAAGAGTTAATATTTTTTTCCTCTTCAGTTTGCTGATGGAATATTTTAACTACTTATGAAACTGATTTAACCTTAAAACCATTATCTGAAACATGTTCATCTAAAAGAATTGATGTCATAATCCTCTTTACAAATATTTACCTGAAGTGTATACTGCTTTATTTGAAACTGGTATGATTCTTCAGAACTTGACAAACAATTCAAATATCAGGCAAATGGTGAAAAAACTATTACATTTACAATTATATGTTGTATTAGAGTTTGATATTATATTTTAAATAAAGTGATTTTTTCCAGCAAAATACTGCAGTCTTCATCAATGAATTTCATGCTTGTTTTAAATACATTGAATGGTCTAAATCAATTTTTAAATTATCATAGATATGATGAAAATTTCAAAGAAATTGTATAAAACTTAAAATAAATTATAGCTAATATTAGTGTAGAATCTGTAATTTATAGTAGCAGACCACTAAGGTGATACAAAAAGACAACACAATTTGATTATAAATATAAAAATATCATAGATTCTGAAATTTTTTTAAAACATTTTTTTCTCTATAATAGACTAAACATTAGAATCTTACAAAAAAAATTTACTTTATTATTAAAAGAACATATGAATTCATTTTCATTTTTGTATTTGTTAAGTACTTCTCAAAATAAAAAATATTTATTAATTTGCAAAAAATTATGACAAAAATTAACACCCAAGAATCATTCAGACATTGATGCAGATAATTTATGTGAAGAAATTTTACATTGTCAAGCATTTATTTTAATTTTAAAAATTATATATAATAGATAATTCAGTATAATTATTCAAGTAACTTAATCACAGTTTATACAAACTTTACAATTAATCTTCTGATTCCTTTGTCATTGCCAGTATCTATAGCATCCGCAGAACAGTCCTTTTCTAAATTTAAAATTATTAAAAACTATTTGCACTCCATAATGGTATAAAACAGCCTTTCAAATTTTGCCATTATATCAATAGAGTCAAATATTTTGGATCAACTTGATATACATGATAGTTATTCAATAATTTTCATTAATTAAACTAGAAAAGTTAAATTCACTAGTGATTTTTCTTTCAGTTTAAATATGTTAAAATATTTATTTATTTAGCCTATAATTTGTAAGTTTATCTGTTTCTTATTTATACCTATAGAAAGTACAAGTGACAAAGAGATTTTCTTTCCAAATAAAATATAATTAGTTTAATTTTGTATATATTTTTGTTTTTATAAAGCTATAAGTTTATCTATTAATTTACATAAAATTATAAAAGATGCTTTGCAAATGATTTTCTTATTATGTAACATAAATTACTTTTGTTATTTTGTATTCTTCTTGCATGTTTATTGTTTTTCAAATGCCTTTGTTCAATAAACTTATAATTAATATGTTTTATACATCATTTTTACTCATTGATATATTTTTATAAAGTGATTTTTATTTGGGATAGGGTATAGGGGCATCAACTAAAGCTTTGCACCAGACACTACTGGCATGCCCCTGTGTAGAAGTTGAGTCATACAAATAAATTTATGAAAATAACAAAAGGACACAAGAAAGTAATAGAATTATTATTGATATATTAAAAAAACCAAAGAAATCATGAAATTGTTGGCAAGATTATAAAGAAGTACTAGAGATCTAAAAGAAACAATAATATTGATACTTAAGCAAAGTCAAAAAGAAGATATAAATTAGATATAGAAGTCTTTTATCAGTTTGTCTATAGTAAAATTTGAACCCAAGATAATTAAAAAACAAGTTTTATTTAAAAGTTGTTTTAGCTCAGTATGTCTCATTCAAATATTAAAAGAAGATATAGATTGGGTCATGAGTAGAATTGTCATTATGCTTTGGATTTGTACATTATGAGAATATAAAATAAGATATTTTCATATCTCAAAAAAGTTCTATGACAGTTTTATGTTTAGTAATTTGTAGATTAAAACGGAAAACTAAGAAAGTAAGAATAAATGGAAATTATTTAAATCACTTATATTTTACAAATGATATGGTTATTACTTTATTTTACAAATGATATGGTTATTGCTTTAGAATGCCAGAAAATATTACAAGAATTATCAGATAAAAATAAGACAATATGAATTTTAAATGAGTAAAAGTAATGTTCAATGATTTTCACACAAAAAATATCATAATCATGAATTATAAGATAATAATTGCATGCATCTTGGTCAGATTATTAATACAGATTGAAGCATAAAGGATGAAAATAATGATAGAATTAAACTTAGATAAAGTTCTTAAAGTAAAAATAATCTAATATTAAAATGAAATATGATTATGCATATGGGAAAAAAAGTTTTTTGATAGATGTGTTTTGCCATTTCTTATATACAGATTTGAGACATGAATAATTGACAAATAAGCAATACAAAGAATTTATATAACACAATAAAATATAGAAAGATCTATGTTGGGAATTAAAAAAGGATCAAAAATAAAATATGTGAATGAAAGAAGAAACATCAATAATGTTATCGAAAGTATTAAAAACTGAAATGGATTTAGAATTGACCATATTGCTAGATGAGATTATTACAAATAGATTACAAATAGATTATTACCAATAGTTTTAAACAAGATTTCAAAAGATTCTAAAAGATCTAGAAAAAATTACATAAAAAATAAACAAAAGAAATAAGAAACATTATTGAAATGATGTTGTGGATTCAACAAACTTAATTAAACTTGGAGACACTTCACTCTACAATAGAATGGATAAAAAGAGAGTTTATTGAATTCCAGTAGTAGTGATAGAATGTGTCAGTACATACTCTCTTTTTTAAATATTTAATGTCTCTTTATTAAAGAAATATATGTATTTTTAAGTTGATACAAATAACTTAGAAATTGTAATGCAGTGAAAATAAAATGAACTAAAATATTGTTCATAGTAAAAGAAACAAATCAGAGTTATTAAAATTAATAATTAAAAACAAAGATTATCAAGGATTAAAATTAGTATTAAACACAGCCTGTTTCAAAGCAAATTTAAATTTGTAAAAAAGCAATATTTTATCTCTCTGTTTCCTTTTCTCTCTATGTTTCTTGATTTTAATTTTGAAGCAAATGAATAGTTGTTGATCAAGAACCATGTATTAAAGATTTATTTAAAATAGATAAAGTAATTTTGGAGGGAAATAACTTAAGGAATTAAGAAACATATTTTTGAAAATATGTTTTGGGAATGCAATAACGATTAGCTATAAAAGGGCCTTGATAAATAATTTAAGAATAGAATGTATTTTGCTAACAGAATGAAGAGATTTAAAACCAACTGTTTCATTATAAGAAGTCACCAATATTGAACAGCATCTGGTTAATTACATACCTCCATAATAAAGTTCAATACAGTAAGATATATTGCTAGTGTAAATATTTATGAATGGCCAAATGTGCTTATGGTTATGCTTTAATATGTTTGATTAGATTTCTTCCAACATGTGTTTATCTCCATCCTTCCTTGTAGCTCTATGGAAAAAAAAAGCTTGAAAAATCCGGTCTTAGCATGAAAGGAAAAGTGATGTCCATCATCATTGGAAAAATATTTTTGTCTTGTCCAGAAATTGGAATAACATTTGTGAAACTCCCTTCAAAATTCTAGCTATTGATAGATCATCAAGGAAGAAAGATACCAATGCTGACATCCTAACATGAAGCATGATTCTATAATCAAGGTTTCTAGCTAAAAGATAAATAAATAGATTTAACTAGTTGTGATCAGCCTGAAATCAAAAACATCAAGGATAAAACGTACTTGATCATTTATAAACAGCCAGGAACAATTTTGAAAATTTGGAAAGTTATTATTGAACAGAAGTAAGCTTACATCACCACAGAAATTTAGTAAGACTGTTTCATATATATATATATGACAAAATTTTAATGTCATAGTTTGTGAACTAACATTTTTTTTACATATTGGTTTATTATATTTAATACTGATTTATTTTACTTTAAAAATGAACATGTTTGTGTAATATTCTATATTTTTTGTGTAATTTTATTTGACTTCTAATTTTTATAATATATTATAATTAAAACATTGATCAAAGGGGGGGGGGATAAATATTTTAGTTTATAGTAAGGAAATAAAGAATGTAATATAAATTATTAAATGCCATTATATTGTAGTAAATGATCTTCAAATGTTGTATCCGTGGCCATAGTCTACATTTTAGAAAATTCATTATTTGGGAAAGGAGGGGGGTTAAAATATTTATATCATTACTATCATTTGGAATAAATTGCTGTTGAGTTTAAACTTTAGTCTATGTTTAATTCTTATTCTTGTATTTCATCAATTCAGTAAATTAAATTAATCAATATCATGATTAAGTTTTTGTATTCCAAACAATTGCTCAATGCTGATGGGATCATCATATAATGACTGAAGTTCTGAATTGTGTTCCTGAATATTTCTCAAAGAGGTGATACTTGAATGGATGATAATTGAAGGTACCAGCTAAAAACAAATGAAAAACGGTCAGACTGCTCAGGTCTTTTAGAACATACTTGTTTTATATGTAATTAGATGGATATTCTTATGGTAGAAACATATATATATATGAATTATCGATAATAAGCAGGAAATATTAAAGTTGCTTTGCTAATATTATTAGAAGTAGGCTTAGAAATTGGTGAACAGTATGCTCACCATCAATCCTTGATTTGTCAAGATCAAATCCTGTTATACATTATATATATATGTTAAAACGAAGATTTGCACGGGTTAAATATATAAAATACATATTTTGCGGGTTCATCCGTGTTAAAAACTTTTAATATTAATATACTGACATTTCGACTTGGTCGCACAAGCCATCCACAGAGTTATAAGGGTTAAATATATAAAATACATATTTTGCGGGTTCATCCGTGTTAAAAACTTTTAATATTAATATACTGATGTTTCGACTTGGTCGCACAAGCCATCCACAGAGTTATACCTTTTTATAACTCTGTGGATGGCTTGTGCGACCAAGTCGAAATGTCAGTATATTAATATTAAAAGTTTTTAACATGGATGAACCCGCAAAATATGTATTTTATATATATATACATACAGATAAAAACTTTATAATTTAAATTATTGTATTGGTTTATAATTTGTTAAGTTGTCTGATTTTTTTCTTAAACATTCATTCTTTATATATTATGATAATGCCAATCTAACTTTTCTCTCAACTGTCAGTGATCATTATTGTATAATATTTTGTTAGTTTAAAAACAATACTTATATTTAAAAATAAATATATACAAAACATATGCTAAATTTGATTTAAAAATTGTTAAAAAGACTGATGTAAATTTATAACCAGATAAAAATGCAAAGTGTGATTAATTTGGATTAACAAAAACACCAATCAAATTGTAATTGTGGTGATTTATAATACAGACCTTTAAGCCTCTTTTGTTTCAATATGAAATATAGTAGAAAAATATCAACTACTAAAGAGCCAAGATAGTTTGGACTTAAAAACCCTGAATGTTGTAGGACATTATCAACACACATGCAATCCAGAATTTATAAAGGCTTCAATGATTCCAATCATTAGAAAAAAATATTTTAATGGTTTTAATGTTTATTTTAACTTTAGTAAGAATGGCAATTCTGAAGATATTTAGGAATTTTAATTTGCTTTAATTTAAAAATTAAATTATTGAAATCTGATGAATGATGGGGTTCTTTTTTTAAATTTGATTCTACATTGAAACTTCAAAATATCTTTGAATGATTTAATCACTTCCTAACAGTGTGTTATTAGAATAAATAAACCATGACAAATTATTTACTTCTTTTTTTTTTAACAATAAAATTATTTAAAACAGGCAAAACTCTCTATACATATTGCCACTCAATGCAAGCCAGAGTAATCAATGGATGTCAGAAGGCTTGTGCATAAAATTCCCATCTAGTGCCTATTCAACCAACATCCCCAGACTAGTTTCTGGCTTATGGCCTTTGCCAGTAAGGAGCCTTAGATCTGAGAGCACTGCACCTAGATCTTAGGATCTAATAACAGTTAAGAGCAAGCATAAGAAATGGTGATCATGTGAATAAAATCATTTCATGATATGTAAAAAAATTATATTGTTTCTTTTTAAAATTTCCATAACACTGAAATTATTATTTTTACGCTTCATCATTGGAGAAAGCTTAAGTTTTTAATTTCTATGTTTACTCTCATTATATAGCAATATAAAGGTCCAAAATAACATAAAATATTGCCTGAATTTTAGAGTAAGGAATAAATAATTAAAAAAAACAGTGAATTAACTGTTAAATATCTGCTAACTAATTTTTTGTCCCACACTATCAAGTGAACTACATGTTTAAGAAAGCATTGATTTTATAATAATGTATTTAACCTTCTACTTTGTTAGGCAGTTTTTTTTAGATTTTATTTAACTTATTATTTAAATTTTGGAGCATAAACATTTTCTACTAGTTCATTGGTGAAATATTTCATAGTGTATTCAGTAGAGAGTACTTCGGTCCTTTTATTTATATATTATGTTTCAATTTTTGAATATATTAATAACTGATTATATTTTGTGTAGTGAATAAAGTTTTTAAGTAGCACATTTTGATGGTGTTACTAATATTCTTAAATAGTAATGGACATGATTTTATGGCAAATGTATTTAATTATTGTGTTATACTGTACATTACTTTTATACTTTTCTCTTTTTTTTTATAGATAGAAAATATTGAAATCATGTCAACAGACTATTAGGATCAAACCAAGCATATATTATTCATCACTAGTAGTAATTTTCATGGTAACCATCTCTCTCTGCCTCAGGGTGGCCTTTGAGCATTACATCAGCAGATTTTCAATTGGGTGGATTGTTGAAGAGTTGGTGTATGGAGTAGATTGAAGCCTGTCCATTAAAGTATGAGGATTGGCTATCGTAATATATATCGGAGCACTTATAGCATATATGTGTAGAGATGGTAATCTGGACCAACTGATGATTGCTGGTTTAGCATGAAATACATATATTGGTGATTATTTATCTTTTCAACATATATGTGTTCAAGTATATCAATTATGAGATAGTGTGTAGAGTGGTGGATCATGTGAAAGTATGTGCTCATATACCCTATATATTAACAAACTTTAATAAACTATAACATTTATACTTTATCATTGTTTGATTAAGCTATTAAACAAGTGAGATTCAACTCCTTCAGCATATCATATTATTCCCAAATCAATTTCTTAGCTAAATAGATAAGATACTGAATTATTTATCATATAAAACACTGGTATAAATTCAAGAATATTATTACAAGAACAATTTCAATGAAAGAAAAACTGTAAGTTCAGAGATTGAACATATTTAAATCTCTAGTGGACAATATTGAAGGTATTTGGAACATATAACCATGCAATATTCTGTCAAAAAAAGGCTGCGAGAATACAATTCACATTGTGAACTATAAAAACCTAATCACATAAAATAAACTTTCAATATGCTATCAACCATAACTAGTGATACTGTATATAAAAATGATTGGTATATATAAAAAAAAAGCTTATCATAAATAAATGCAAACTTCACTATTAATTCCTCAATTTTCAGGACCTAGATAAAATTTTCAACCATAGCTTTACAAGATATAGCATCATTCTTATTACTGCACAGATCTGTATTTCAACATGACAATAATTTGTTTCAATAGGAAAGACTACAAGATTTCCAGGCTTGTTTATATCAATTTTCGTTCTCTAATCAAACTTGTGCAGATTACTTTTCTATAACTAAATAAATATTTACTATAGCAGCTTATAAAATTGCAAACATAATAATATATCATAAGTTATCATCAGCCTAATTGTATCAATCTCTCCGTGATATTTTCCTGCAACGCTATAGTCAAATCTTTATTTAACAAAAAATATGACTTTTCTTAATTCTGTTAGCTCTTTTCGTTTGTACGGAATTAATTGCGAACACACGAGCACAAACGAAATGTATTTTAAATATAAGAGAACTTAATATATACATTTTGTATATTATAAAAAAAAAAAAAAACACACACATATAAGAACAATTTCAATATCAATTTTTCAAAATTTTGTTTAGACATGAAATTAATTTCCTTTTTTTAATTATTAAAATCTCATTTACAATTCAATTTCTATTATAAAAATTCACAAAGAAAAACAACTAAAGTAGTAATGATAAATCACAGAAACATTTGATCAACAGACAGTAAACAGTTGACGAGTTAGTTCCTCCTCGCTGATGTAATCTATTATAAAATTCAACTGTTTATTTTTTAAATAAATACAATTCCAAGATTGGATTACTTATACAATGAACTTTCCCCTCCGGTCCTTTTTCAATAGCGGCAATCATAAAACATAGCATCTATCTGCAATATCAAATAGAAAAACATTTCCAAGATTAAAATAGACTGCAACAAAATTTAAAATAGCAAACTCATAGTGAAGGAGAAAAGTTAAACAAATCTTACGAAATGAATTTCAAACGTCAGGAATAGCGGAAATAAAAAACCTTTTATTATCCTTTTATAACATTCCACATTTTTACCCCACACGATTTGGCATAATGCTCTCAACTCTGAGAGATGAACCTTTTGCTTGCAAACACTTGGTGAAGTAATATTCATAACACACGATAAAATGTTAAAAGAGTGGGCAGAGAAAGATTGGAGGAGGAAAAAGGAAATATCATTGTGTTAGTAATTAATTATTTAGATTAAAAAAAAATTAAATGTGAATCTCTAGTTTAAAACAAATGGTGTAAAAATAATTCTGCAGCTTACGTTTTTAAATTGGGACCCCCCCCCCTCATTAAAAGAAAAAATATAAAAAATATTTATTTTAAAATATTTTATTAATTATTGAAAAAAAATCATTAAAAGATATGAGGGCTTATATAGAGTATTTACATACAGGTTTCAAAAATTATTACATAAATACTAAAGAGAGTTTTATTCTGGGGTAAAAGTAGTGTAGTGGCATTCTGAGTAGTATAAAATGAACTACCGGAAAAGTTATTCAGATCTTGAGTGGTATTCACAGAAAATTGTCAGTTATGAGGTATCTAGGAAAAAACAAAAACAAATCTGAATCTGCTTGTCAGAATTATTCAATAAAGCTACAATTAAAAATAAACATAACTCTTGCTAAAGACAAAGAGCTTGATTATCCAATTACAAATATAAACATATGTAATCACAAAAACTTCTCTTTTTTGAAAAAACAACTATCCTTGTGGATAAGCATAAGGTCTTGTGATGGCAATATATTGTTTTGACTTAATACAATCTTTATTTGATTTAGAACATATGATCAAGCAAATGGGATCGTTTATTGAGTAATAATTTGAAGTACCAAACTTCTTTTAGAATAAATAATTTAATGATTAAGATGAACTATTTTGTAAATACTGAAATGGTGTTTCATCTCTAAGCAACTGATGAAAAAATCCAATTGCTGTGTATCAATCTAGGCTACATTTTTTAAACACTCCTATTTCTTATTTTTTTCTTCAAAACGTCCTGGATACTTCTTTCATTACGGTTATCTATTTTTCTTCATTCACAGATCCACCATTATGTCCTTCAGAAGTTGATATTAATTGTAATGAGCAAAGATTAATATTTGTCCAGAAGTTATTTACAAGTAATTCTATTGCATTTGAGATACCATTTAACTTTTCCAACATATCTGTAAAACTTTTTTTTTATAAAATAAACTTTATTAATTACAAATCATATATAAGTATTAACTTATGTACAGGAGGAATTTTTTTGTATATGACATAAGGTGCATGGCTTATAAAATGTAGTTATTATGACTAGTATCTAAAGACAGATACAATGATTTAGCTTTAAAGTATAATTCATATCATTTTAAAATAATGAACTAAGAAAAATATTGTTCTGTCAATTTTTTTTATAGTATTTCTGGGTATATATTTTAGGGCATATAAATATATATTACATCACTCTTTATTATTATTATTTTTTAGAACACTTTTTTTTGTTGAAAATTACAGAACATTGAGCAAGCTACATGCTTCTAATAGTATGAATAATTACTATGGCATTAAAGGGATTAAAATTTTTAATATTTTTCTTATGCAATTCTTTTAGAAATATTATTTGGTGTAGAATATGAAGTGTCATTAAGATAAGAAGTATGGCTGTGTTTCAAAAATATGTATCATAACTTTTGGATGATTATTACATATGATACGTGTAATATCCAGATTTAATTTAAACAGATAATGAGAAAGTTTTTGTAGAAAATGTGTTAAGTAATAAGTTAAGCAAAAATTTTAGCCATGATTGAGGATTGTATATATTTTGGAATCTGATTAAAATTTTGCCAATTGAGAGATATGTATAAAACTTATGATCATCTTCAATATAGGAGATTTGAACACAGACTTTCAAATCCCTTCACTATTCACACTATCTCATATTATTGATACACATGACCACACACATGCAGAAATGATAATCACCAATATATATATATTGTGCTAAACCAGCACTCATCAGTTGGTCTAGACTATCATTTCCCATACATATATATAATCAGTGCTCAGTTTATATTAAGACAGCAAATCCTTACACTTTAATGCATTGCCTTCAATCCACTCCAACCTCCAATTCTTCAGCCATCCATATATACCATTGAAAATCGGATGATAGAATTCCCAAATCCCATGCTGATGCCAATAGCTCCAGGTATAAGAGTGCCTGGTATTTTCAGATCATCTTCAATGTAATTTTTTAAAATTCAATCATATATTACATTATAATAAAAAAATTATTTGCACAAATTTTAAAAATATTAATTTGTAAATCATTAAATACAAATCTAAATTTTATCTATTATAATAATGTAAATATATTAAATTTATTAAGCACTAGCAGATAATATAATAATAACATGAAAGGCTAAAACTGACAGAATTGCCTTAAAAATGCTGATGTGACAGCCAATCCTTTTCTCATAGTTCTGGCTTGTTCTTGATTGAGAGTTCCACATGCAGTCATTATTACATCTCATTGGCTGTCACATAAGCATTTTTAAGGCACTTCTGTTGAAGATTTTAGCCTTTCACATTATTAATAACTTTAGTGCAAAATTATTTTTATATTTTGTATGGTCTTTAAATATATTAATGTTTTTATAAAAAAGTAGATTAATGATCATAATGAATGGTAAATTGTCCCCCATTAGATTTTCAAGAATTTGTGTTACAAAAACTTAATAATTAATTTAAATTATGTAATAATTTACAAAAAAACTTTTTAAATTGATGAGATTACTTGTTAAGAAATAGTAAAAAAAACTATGTTTTCATGGATTTTATTAGATCTCTTCTTTCCCTTGAGTTTGGCAACAGTGGCTGAAGATTCTGATTTTTGAGTTTACTTGCATTAACAGTTTACTTAGATTTTAAGACTTGGCCTTTTTTTAATTTAAATATTTTATTTTTCTTAGCAGAAATAGAGTTAGCAATTTTCTTACACTTCTTTATTTTTGTTTTCTTAGCTTTTCAAATTTTGTTAACACCAAATTTACACACTTCTTTAGTTGTAGAAGTATTAGCTTTAAACATTCAATGACTATTTTTGGTCTGAATCAAATTATCAGAATCAACAACAATTGTTTATAAAAGCAATTTTCTCAATATTATTTTTGTAGTACTAACTACACTTTTTAATAATTTGTAAAGGTGAACCATCATTTTCGGATTAGTAGAGGCAATTTTAGACTTTTTGATTCTTGTTTTCATTTTTTATTCAATTATATGCTAAGAAATTTCATTTTATTCTCTACTAATGATTATAAGAGCAAAATGAATTGTTTAAATATGATGATAAATCACAATGGCAACACATTGTATAGCAATATATCCAGTCAATAAATATATATAATTCATTATGTCAGAAGCTAATAGGCAGAAATAATATTTAAAAATTTTTTAAATTATATGATTTATTATTAACCATAAAGTTTTTAATAAAGTACTTATACATATTTATCTGATGATTGTTAATTCAAATAATTAGTTTATATTCAAAAAAATATGAAGAAGTCCCGGGATGGGGACTGAAAATCTTTTTTTAAAAAAAAAAAAAACACTCTTAAGAGTATGATTTTATATTTTAAAAAATTTCACAATGCTGTTTTGTGGGAAAATTAATAGACGATATGATCAAAGTGTGCGTAAATATATAACCAAGGCAACAATTAGGTTTTGAATAGAAGTATTAAAGCATGAATTCCATTCATTCCTTCAACTTGAACTTTTCTAAAAAAAATTTCTAATATTAATAATGCACGCAAATATTTATTTCTATTACTACTAATAATAGACAAGTTTTCTTTATATATAATTGAGATGAAAGATTTATTGATATATATATATTAAAAATTGGAAAATATATTTATATATTACAGTGATTAATTACTCTATTATAAAGTATTGAAAAGGGATAGAAACTACTTTCTAAACTTGCATACGAGTGTGCTAATGAAATATATTGAGCTGTTAATATAGGCATGGAAATTCAGAAGTTTTATAGCACTGACTTAACTTAAAAAATGAAGATTGTTTTAAAATGAATGCTTAGTGAGAAAATGTGATCTGAATTTGTGCACTAATGGATGGTGATAATATGATAGAGTTGAGATGAGAGATGCATTGATAAAATGAGAGATTTGAGATATCAATAATGTCATACATATAAAAGAATTAAGATACAGTTTTAAAACGCTTTCTAGATGACAAACATGAATTATTTAAAATTCTGTTAATGGATGAGGATTCGAAGATGATCCAATCAAAGGAAAGTAAAAATCATATAATTATTTTTTTTAAAAAGCTTGCAAGTGTGCACATAAGGGACAAGGGAAAATTATATACATTTATTTTTGTTTTTGTAAAATAATCTTATGAAGTTCTTTTTTTAATAATTTTCTTTTCAATAGCTTCTAATAGCTAAATTTTTTAATATGTAAAAATAATAATTTTAAATAAGTTGACATATCTCTCCTTCTCACTTCATATTTCTTTTTATTGAAAAGTTTGAAAAGATACTTAAAAATTGTGATATATTATAAATTTATAATTAATCACAATTAGCAATATTATTATTCATTAATCACTAACAATTAAAATTAAACTGCTTCCCATATTTCTATTAAAAGAAACGTGGAGTCACCTTAAAAATCATAAGAAAGAATTTTGTGTTTTAGTTCAGTATTTGCAGGCTGGTTTCTAATATGAAGATCCTGATGTAATTCCAAAATAAAAGCCAAACTATGATATTTTAAGATGTTTTAAGCAATTCTATGAACGTTGAAGTATTCTAATCAAAGGTTATCAAGCAACATTTGATGTCATAAATTCACATAAAAAATATCTAAACCTTTCACAAAAGAATCCTAATTTTTTAAATATATTTAATGTGAAAGAAAAAAAATTATTTAAAAAAACCATAAATTAATCAAAACTTAGCAATAAATAAAAATGACACTGTTCATTAGTTTCATTTTTAAAAATAAAAATCATTCCTTCTCCACCTTCTTCCTTCCTTAATCAGTTCAAACCAAATAAGTAACTGAAATCTGTATAGTATCATACTTTTATCCAATATTTATTCACAACTATAATCATACAATAGTTACATTGATAATTATTAATCATCATTTATAAAATTAGAAATATTATATTTCTTTAACGATTAGATATGAAGATTTATTGAAGATAAAATATATCTACAAATCTTTATAAACTACATGAGAATTTTTTTCTTCTTAGCCATTAATATCTCTCTACTCCTACTCATATTATATCTCTAGAAGTAATTACTACTGCTACTATTTTTTATACATGTTGTTTTAGATCTTGGATTATGTATATGTAATTTGCATACATTAATACATAATAATGATATTTGATCATTGATAAAAAAAAAAAGGCTTGTCCTAATTGAAAAGACATAGTTTGGTCCAAATGCATATTAAAAGCTATTAACATGGTTATGTCTGTAAACAGAGTGTTTGAAGTATAATAGCAATAATATCAGGGCTTTTCACATTCCAAGAACAAATTTTCTACCTCTTCACTGCAAACATTAACTATTCTAAAAATGTAAATAAGTATTAATTTTAGTATTTATAGTTTTGATTATATATAAATATTGTATATCACTTAGATTTATTATACTAATAAAAAAATTAAATATAATTTATGCTTATTTTTATGTCAATACAAAACTATTTTATTTTTATTGATTAATCCTTAATTCTTAATTTATTTAAAATGCAAGTCAGTTTTCTATTTAACAATCAAATGTAATCTTTTTTTAAAGACTAATTATATTATTAATCATAAATTAAGTAGAGATATTAGATTAAGAGAGAAAAACAAGCAGCTCTCTGGAATTAGGCTTATTAATTTACATATATTAACTGACTATTTTAAAATTCTGTCTGTAAGATTAAAGATTACATTTGAAATTTTGATGTATAATAAAAGTTTTTAAATAATATATTTTCAGATTTTACCTATAGTGATTTCTTGAGATGATTTAAAATTAGAAACTTAAATTCTTCAATTATTTGCAAACAGTATATTTTCTACCATTTTTATTGTACTAAAAAAATATGCATATATACATATGAAAAACTTAAAGCTAAAGTACTCAATAAAATAATTAAAATTACTCCAAATTCAAAATTAAACAAAACTAGTCAAATAAAAAAAAACTACAATATAACCATTTCACTGTTATTTCACTATAAAGGGATTACTAAATCTGAGTATTACAGGATTTATCCTTCTGCCACTAGACCCCCCCCCCCCGAATGTTTGCCAATTCAAAACTACATAAACCAGGCGAACCGCTTAGATTGATGATGGACTTCGCTGGCGTGCATTATTTTGATGCAGCCAAATTAATCAATCAATTAATTATAGATTACCTTAATTTTGGCTCTTACACGATAAATTCGTCTTTTCAATTCATCTCCAGAATTAAAAATACTCAAATCTCTCATAGTTCTGTTATGGCTACGATGGACGTGAAGGAATTATACGGATCAATTAATAGAAAAGCATCCATCCAAATTATACACGAAGAGCTGATACGAGTATCTTGTCCTAATGAAAGAATTAAATTTATTATGGCCTTCTTGACATGGTTTGATTCCCATATATTTACACTCTTCGAAAACAAATGGTACACCATGCAAGATGGTTGGCCCATGGGCCTTCCTATTAGTGGTGTTTTATCTAGTATATATTTAAATAAATACGAGCAATCCATCATTCCAAAATACTTCAACACTAACCTAGACTTCACATATATACGATATGTAGACGATATTTTCATCATAACCTCTAAAAATAATATTTTAAATATACAACGTGAATTACAAAACTCAACCAAACTATCATTCACTATTACATATGAAAATAATAAAGAACTCAAATATCTCGACCTCTCTTTATCGAGAAACCGCCACTCAATAGATTACAAAATGATTGTTAAACCATTTGAAATTCGCAGCTGTATCCACCCTAACTCTAACTCACCTGCATCGCACAAATTTGCAGGTCTTAATGCATTTTTGTTTAGAAACTTTCATCTGTGTAAATACGAAGCACATAGGAAGGAAAATATAAACAATTATACTAAAGATCTATTGGCAGCAGGATTCAATTATAAAACCATTAAAAAGAAAATCATGAAATTTAATAGTACAATAAACAATAAATTACCTCGCACTAATCTACCTAGATTAACAGTCCCCTACATCCCTAAAATATCCAGCAAACTAACGAAAACTTTAAACAATAAATTCAACATAATATTCAGAACTCCACCCAATTCCAATAGGTTGATCAATAACTCTAAAGACCACATTGATCGATCGCTCACCCCACACGTGGTGTACTCTATTTCCTGCCCTCAAGCCGGATGCCACGCTACATATTATGGGAAAACGAAAGCAACAATTAATACCAGATTGGCTCAACATCGTTACACATTCAACAGAGCTCAAACAAACAGCAACACATCCTCTGTATTTTTCGAACATAGTAAACAATCTGGGCACGACTTCATACCTGCCAACCCCATTATTTTATGTACAGAGCCAAATGATTATAGGAGAAAAATAAAGGAGGCATTCTATATTAATAGAGACATCCATGCCATTAACAGAAAGGACACATGCTTTGAGATCTCGAAAAAATGGGCTACGTAACAGTAGCTTATTTGAATATTTACATTTGCATATATTTATTACACTTTTCATGAAGGCTATGAGTATGAGGCATGGTTCCTTGAAAACGTTCAGCCGATAAATTTTTAATAGTAAGTTATATTTTCTCTAATTAATAATTACAATTAAGTATTTTTGTTTTTACATATAAGGAGAAATTAAAACCATATTTACTATAAAGGATTAAAAACAACAACAAATGTATATTAACTATACCAGCATTCAGCAACCTTTTAGATATTGTAGGCAACTAACATAATTTTTAAAGATATGAATTAATATGAGCATTGAATATGATATACACATATATTTATTTATATATAATGATTTTAATTTTAACATAAAAAGAATAATAAATAATAGTAATATATATTAAAAATTAGTGCAACATTTGCTGCTCTTGGTTTAAAATTATTTTGCTAATCCTTGCCTCCAATGATGTCACCACAACATGTAAAGGAGCTTCTATTTCAAACTGAAAGCGATACCTGTTTTTAACATCTATCACAATTGAGAACGTTTTTTCACACAAGTAGGTCATTGTGAAAGAAGTCAGATTTATTAGATATAAATATAAAAAAATACTTAAATGATTGTAATATTGAGCTTAAAGTATAAAATAAATTATAATATAATATTAATATAATTTTTGTGTAAGTTTTTTGTAATTATTTGTTTTCATTTTGAGTTATATGAAAGTAAAAGTAAGTTTGTAATTATATGTTTTATAATTTGTTAAAGAATTATGTTTTATTTTGCTTCTAGTTAATATAATGTTCATTTTATTTCATAAAAATAAATAATGTATAAATACATATTTGCTACATTTTATATGTGTAATTTTCTAATTCGTATTTACAAAAATTATTTAAGATTAATAACAAATAGTATTCTATTCTTTAATAATTTTTATAGATGTGTTTTCCTTCAAAATTCTTAATAAAATTTTTGAGTTTTAGTTCACCCAATTACTAAGGATGCACCATAGTTAAATCTGCTGCTCAGTCAATTGTACAGAATTTGGTATTACTTTTTCTATGCCACTGACTGAGTAGGCCTTAATTAAATGCCTTCGAGATAGATGATTTGCAAGTCACAATATAATGTTCTTGTTCTATTTTACATATAATAATACAGCTTAAATAAAATTTACTTTTTATTTAAAATTGTATTAAATGAGCTTAGAGAATTTAAATAATATCCTAATTTCTTTGCAGACCATTAAAATGATATCATGGACCACCAGTTGCTAACTGCTAAATTATCCACAGTTCTTAATTATATCTCAAATATTCTTAATATTAAAAGTACTCTTACAGAAATTAATTGCTTCTGAATCATAAATCTTTAATAATAAAATTTTTTTATTTCTTCTTTTCATTTCATTTCTTTTAAAGATGACAATCTTAATCTCATCAAAAGTAATAATAAGGTATAAATCTCTTTCATGGATATATAAAATAGAGTTAAAATATTTATTTTTAGCACTACTTTTATTCTTTCATTTAAACTCAAACTACTCTGACCTATATACAACTTCTAACAAAATTGAGGGTTAATATATATTACTCCAGGAATAGCATTCT
The DNA here is from genome assembly GCA_028023455.1 of Epiperipatus broadwayi. NCBI lineage: Eukaryota > Metazoa > Onychophora > Udeonychophora > Euonychophora > Peripatidae > Epiperipatus > Epiperipatus broadwayi. The sequence goes on along the minus strand of JAQFVV010006241.1, from coordinate 2,711,125 downwards.
GATCAAAAATCTCATTTATATTATTTAATAAATTATTCAAAGTAATATCTTTCTTCCAAATTTTTTTTTATTACAAACAAATTAATATTCTTAATAATTTTTATTAATCACTCATTAGACTAGAGATTATCCAATAATGAATAATATTTCTGTAGTGTAATGAGAGTGGTATAATGAAGATTACGCTACAGAAATATTATTCATTATAAAATTAATATTCTTGTTTAAAATTCTATAAGAGAATTTAAAAGGCAAAAATAAATAAAAACATACTTTTTTAAATGTGCACATTACTACAATTATTAATAGAACTATAAAGATTATTTAAGTATTAACTGCTCTGATAAATTTGTTAAAGGTATTTAATTAAATAGCAAATACAGTTTTGTTAATAATTGTAATAACGTGAATGTTAAAAAAAATGATTTTATTTTTTTGCCTTTTAAATTTGATTCTTATAGAATTTTAAATAAAAATATTAATTTGTTTGGTAATAAGAAAATTTATTGGAAGAGAAGTATTACTTTGAATAATTTATTAAATAATACAAAAGAGATTTTTGAGAGGAATACTATTTATTCCTGGAGTAGTTAAAAGCTTAAATGAAAGAATAAAAGTAGAATTAAAAATAAGTATTTTAATTCTGCTTTATACAGGCCATATTATTAGTTTTAATGAGATTAAAGTTGTCTTTTTTGGAAGAAATGAAAAAATAAAATTAAAAAATCTTTATTATTAAAAATTTATAATTCTGAAGCAATTAATTTGTTTAAGAGTTCTTTTAATATTAAGGGTACATGGGATGTAATTAGGATTTATGGAAAGTATAGTTAATATATAGTTGTTGTGTATTTTTTTAATCCTTTGTACTTGAAAACTTTGCTCTGACAGGGAATTGTAGAGTTTTTTTTCTCTTTCTTTTGGCTATTCTTGTTTAATTTTGAATTTGGGTAATTTTGATTTTATATATATATTAAATTGATAAAAAATCAAGTCAGATGTCATATGACCTAATTTTAATAAAGCTTGTATTTACAAATGTTATATATAGAGTACGTAAAAATACACATTCTTATCAAGCTTTTAAAATACCCTCAACCCCAGACCACGGTTTCTGCATCTAGCATCGTCAGTGAGGTGTTAGGGATTAAAAATATGCAAAAACTGTGGTCTGGGGTTGAGGGTATTTTAAAAGCTTGATAAGAGTGTGTATTTTTACGTACTCTATATATATATATAGTTTAAATGAATCAAAATAAACATTTTATAGCATTGTTAATATTAAGTAAGAGAAAAGCAAAATGTTTAATAATAAAATCGTTCTTTATATAAAAAGCAAAAATAGTGTGCCTCAATATTTTCAGTAAGATGTTTTTATAATTTCAAAGTTTGTGATAAATATTTAGAACTTAATCCTCTCTGAAAGTTTAACTAGGGCAAAAAAGAGTTATTTAACCCATAATTTACCATATAAATATGTTGTCTGCATATATTTTAAATGTGCCAAAATATCTAATTAATTTTATTAAAAAATGTCACTTTACAATGGGGAACAAATTGCAAAAACAAAATGACTGAATTTATGTCTATACATTTAAACAAACATTCTGAATTCTAAACACATTCAATGGAAACAATTTTTGCAACATTAAATAATAAAGTAAAATCAAAAGAAATTTTAATCCTTGAATTATGAAAACAATGCATCCAGTTTGTTGTTAAAATCAATATATATATATATTATAACCATATCAACTCAAGTGCATTCCACATTAGTCAGGATGAAATGTTGCTTGAGTTAATTAATAAAGATTTAAACAATAATATATATGTGTGTACATACAGAAAAGTAAAGAAATTGCCCATGAGATTTTAAAAAAAAGAAAAATATTAATGTACATTTTGTGTTGTATATTTGTAATGGCAATTTTTGCATAATGTTATTGACATTTACTCTGTAATATGAGAGTATAAAAAGGAATAATGAATGATATTGCAAAAGAAGAAAATATATACACTCAGGTCTTGTTTTATGTGGATTTTTTTAATGTGATTTTGAAGTTATGTGATTCATGTTTCTTCTTAATATCTTTGTATGCAGTTTTCTTTTATACAAGAAAAATTATTAGATCAGAAGTCAAACTCCAATAATGCATTATTACTTTAAATATTATAAATTTCGCACACTCACGTCATATTTAAAGAAATAGCGCATTATCAGAGTTTGACTTCCATTTAATAATTTCAATATTTTCAGCACATTATAATAGTACTGTACTAGATTTTATGCAATAAAGAAGTTCATAATTCACTTAAAATCATGATTTTCCCATTTTATATACACACATTAAATTTTACAAGATTATAATGTAAATCTGTTCAAACATTAGATGCCTATACTATGCATGTTGTTGTTTTTGCATTTTAAATCACATTCTATTTTTGCTTTTTTTTAAAAAAAGTATGTAATCAATTAATCATTTAGTGTCTGCAAGTTTATTTTTAAAAGGTGAGTAACAGTGGTGGCACAATTAAATTTGACAATTAAAAATTAAAATCTGATTTTTAATTGTAATTAACAATTTAAAAATTACATAATGTGATCTGAAATTAATGTGATGTGAAACAATGAAATTTGATTGTTAATCAAAACTGAAAATTAAAAAATTAAAGACAAAAATAATTTAATTTTTAATTGTTAGTTTTAATTAAATTTTGCCCAACTGTGATGAGTAGGTGTCTTTTTATTATCATAAGTCTAAGTTCTTATTTTTATTTTAAACTTTTAGTTTACCCTATTGGAGAAGAAAAAACACCCAAGAAAATGAATTTCTTTGGAAACAAAAATTTCAACTTTAGATTGCTTAGCGAAATGGGAAGGATCAACAGCAATTGGAAAACTTTTTAGTCTGGAAGAGTCCACTATAAAAGCAATTAAAAAAAGTGAAGTTGGCACTAGTTGTATTTCCTCTTGGGATGAATCTGATGTCTTACCAGTTCACAAATGAACCTGCATATCGTCAAATAGTGATAATGATTAAAATACTGTACATGTATGAAAAAAATGTAAAATACTATAAATTATGCATAAAAATATATTGTTTTGAATAAAATTATATACTGTAGTTAATAAAAAAGTTCATCTTGTATCACTTTTTTTCAAATTTGAAATTTTTTATTAGTCATATTTTATTTCCTTATTTTTTATATGAATTTTAAAGTAATTTTGTGTTGTTGCTTTGCTTTTATGCGATTTTTGAAAATTACAGTATGTATCCCCCATTTTTCAAGGTAAGTTAAGTCTATTTTTGTGCAATTTCTTTTCTGTGCATTTTCTGAGGAACCACTCAGGTGTATATACTTTTGATAATGAATCAATTTGTGAGTCAAGTTTAAAATATGTAATTCATAAATTTTAAAGCATTTTGAGATCTTTTTGGTTTTACCTGTTCTGAATCAATTTATAAAAAAAATCTTGTTGATTTTTATAGTAAATTGAATGTCAATACTTAAGCGCTTATAACGCTTGTTTAAAGAAGTTATATGTTATTAAATTTATTTAAAGCTTAGCGCTTTCAAAGCTCTATGGCTTCATAATCATAGCTGTGCAAAATAAAAATAAAAAAAAATGATGAATTCAAATTTAAGATCAAAACTTATAAATTAATGATATTTGAGAAATTAGAAATAAAAGAAGAAAAGTCAGGGAAGAAATTTATATCTTCCTGCAGTGGAACAGGGGTGCACAAAGAAAGGAGAACAAACAGCTATTTCTTTATTTTTTTAATATAAAATAATATAATATTGTATACAAACTTGTTTCCCCCTCATGTTTTAGAAGAGAACAATAATTTTACTCTGGGTTCCAAGTTTTAGAATGTTCTACATTACAATTTGATTGATGGCAAATGATGTAGATCAGGGATAGAAAGATAGCAGAGAGGTATAAAATAAGGTCATTCAAAATTCATTCAATATGCAATCATTCATCTTTGATGTGAGGTTTATTTTATTACTGATTTCCATGAGAAGGCTATTCTGATTTCAAATGTATTTTAAAAGTCATATAGAAATAAGTGTGGGAGAAAAAACTTGACCGCTGATTAAAATTGCAATACCTATAGCTGAAGGTTATTGAATGAGATAAGGTAAATTTTCAATACACACAGTCTTAAGAGCTATAACAATGTTTTCCACCAATGATGAATTATTTATCATACAAAATTAAGCAACAAGTAGCATATCAGTTTGAGGACTCTAAGTATGCAGTCCAATCCGGTAAATAATGTTCAAGTCTTTGAAATAGATCGCTACAGCCTCTAAAATGCCAGTAAAGAAAAGAAAATGTGCTGTGCCACTGAAATTCCAAAGACCTAGATATTCTACATGTTAGACATCACCATGCTGATGTAATTACAATTCAAGTCCCCAGCATGTGAGAAGAAATCTACTCATCAAATAAATTTATGAAAAGAAAAATGATGTTTGAATACCTATGATTTTGAATTTTAGATATTTTGACTGTTAATTTATTCATGTTATGATATTAAAAAGGCTTTATACTTAAAACTGAAAATTTATTAATTATTGTGATATGATATATTTTATATCTGCAGTTGGAATTGATAATATAGACTTAAAATTCAAAACATATTAACTGTTGTGATACATTTCATTTTATATCTACATTTGAGTATAGATATAACCAACTTATGTACTTTTTTGTTTTGTTAATAAATTGTCAAATGATTGTTTTATCAATCCATTTATTTCTTTATAACTCCATTAAAACATCAATACATATATGTTAGTTATGAATCATCCACATCTCTGAGATAACATATGAATGACTAGGAAATATGCTGGGTGTCATGATTGGCAATAATGATGATCATTATTGCACTAGTATTCTCAGTAAATTTTTTCTGCTAAGAAAGTCTGCCACCAGGATTTTCTTTTTTGATTTAAATCTAAAACAAATAATTTACTGTTAGGATTACTTGGGACTATAAATTCTAATTATCATCATCATATTGGCTAGTATTATTATGAAAACCCTGTGATATAATTGGAATTTTATTAACCAATTTATTGTTTTAGATGCTATCTAGTTACATATACATCTAGAAATTCTCATAATATATATGCATATCAGTCATTTAATAACATATATATTTTGTGTATCATTGGTTCTGGGTTCAAACCTGAAAAATGTACTACTATATATATACATTTAGTTATCATTATATAATTGAAGCACCCCATATTGGGTGCCAATTATATAATAACTAAGTGTATAGTACAGTAGTAAATTTCTGCAGTTGGGTTTGAAGCCAGCACCAATTATATACAAAACATATATATACATATATAATTAAATGATTAATATGCATATATATTATGAGATTTTTCAGATGTATACATAAATAGCTAGCATCTAGAACAATAAGTTGGTTAATAAAATTCCAATAATATCATAATTTTCATAATACTACTAACCAATGTGACGATGATTAAAATTTATAATCAGAAGTTACTTCTAACAGTATTTTATTTGTTTTAGGTTTCAATATAAAAAGCAACCCCAGGTACAAAATCTTCTCAACAGAATAATTTACTGAAAATACTAATGAAATAATGATCATCATCATTGCACAATTATTACTGTAATACCCCAGCATATTCCCCAATGATTCATATATTATCTCAGAGTTGTGAGTGATTCATAACTAGTATATTTATGTTGATGTTATAATGTTTTAATTGAGTTATAAACAAACCAATGGATTGATAAAACAATAATTTAACAACTTATTAACAAGGCAAAAACATACAGAAGTTGTTTATATCTATATGCTAGTGATTCTCAAATGCAGATATAAAATGAAACATGTCATAACAATTAATATTTTTTTCAATTTTTAAGTCTATATTCATGATTCCAAATGCAGATATAAAATGAAATGTATCTCATCAACAGATAATATATTTTCAGTTTTAAGACTATATTAGTGATTCCAACTGCAGATATAAAATGTAACAATTTACAATGATTAATATATTTTCAGTTTTTAAGTCTATACTAGTGATTTCAACTACTGATGTAAAATATAATATATTGCAATAATTAATAGCTTTTCAATTTTTAAGTCTAAGACCTTTTTAATATCATAATGTGAATATCTTACTGGTCAAAATATCTGAAGTTCTAAATCATGAGTATTCAAATATTGTTTTTCTTTTTTTTTTCTGTAATTACAGTTATCTTCATAAATTGACTTGATGAGTAATTTCTTCTTCTCACACACTGGAGACTTGAATTATAGCTTGGAGCAGCATGGTGATGTTTGATATATAGAATATCTAGATCTTTGACAATTTAGTGGCATAATATATGTTCTTTCCTTTACTGGCATCTTAGAGGTTGTAGTAACTTAGTTCCATAGACTTCAATATTATTTACTGAATGGGAGTGCATACTTAGAGTCTTCAGACTGATATGTTACTTGCTGCTTAGTCTTGCATGGTAAATAATCCACTGCTGGAGGAAAAAATTATTATAGCTGTTATGACTGTGAGTGTTGAAAATTTACTTTATCACATTCAATAACCTTTAGATATAGGCATTGCAGTTTTAATTAGAAGTCAAGTTTCTTCCCCAGCACTTATTTCTATATGGCTTTTAAATTAAACTTGCAATCGGAGTAGCCTTCTCATGAAAAATCAGCCATGAAACAAACTTCACATTAAAAATGAATGATTGCATACTGAGTGAATTTTGAATGTACCCATTTTATATCTCTCTGTTATCTTTCTATCCCCTATTTACATCATTTGCTATCAATTAAACCATAATGTAGAAAATTCTAAAATTTCAGAAACCAAAGTAAATATTCCATTGTTCTTTTCTACAACATGTGGGGGAAACAAGCTTATATACAATATTAAATTATTTTATATTGAAAAAAGAAAGAAATAACTGTTCTCCTCTCTTTATCTACCCCATTCCAATGCAGGAAGATATAAAGTTCTTCTCCTACTTTTCTGTTTTTATTTTTAATTTCTCAAATATCATTAATTTACAGTTTTGATCTTAAATTTGAATTCATCATTCAATTTACTATAAGAATCAACAATATTTTATTTATAAATTGATTCAGACAAACCCAAACATCTCAAAGCCTTAAAATTTATGAACTACATATTTTAAGCTTGGCTCACAAATTGACTAATCAAAAGTATATCTATTTATTTTTTATTTTTTTGCAATCTCATTCATTATTATTTTTTCTACTCTCATATTACAAAGCAAATGGTCAATAACATTATGCATAAATTAGCTTTACAAATATACAATACAATTAAAACATACATTAATATATTTTTCCTTTTTGTAAATCTCGTAGCAACTTCTTTATTTTACTGTATATACATGTGTACACACAAATATAATGATGTTCAAATCTTTATTAATTAACTCATGCAGTATTTCATCCTGACTAATGTGGGCTGCACTCAGGTTGATAGTTATAATATATACACTAAAATATAGTAATACTTTTTTTTCAATTGTTGTAGAAAAAAATTAAAGCAGCTTCATTATGTGCATTCAATTTACCAGAAGTGAAGAGATTACATAAAGAAAACAATTTTTGAAAGACACACTATTACTATTAAAAATTCATTTGTTTAAAGTCAGTAATTGATGTGACATTTAAGTACAATAATTCCATTTTGTTTGTATTTTTAACTGAAATTGATCAAGAATCTCTTCTCTAGCTTTTGAATCTGCTACTGGTATAATGCACTTGGGTAATAATTTATTTAAATGAAATTCCTGATTTGAACAAAAATTGAATTTTTTCCCCAAAGGAGGAAAAACTAATTAGTCCAGGCATGGGCAACTTCTTTAGTAATAAGAACCATATATAATACTTTTCATACATTTTTGAATATTTAAAAACTAATTTTGGTACGAATAATACAGTCCATCAAATGTTAAAATACTTTTTATCAACCAAATAAGATAATACAATTCTAATAATCCTTTAACTAATATCATTTAAAAACTAAAACTTTAAAGTTTCAAATACGTATCTGTTTTTTACTTATCGTATTCTAATATTAGTGTATACTTTACTACTATAGCTTATTAATATAAAAGTTTATGGAAAATGGAAATAAAACCAAATATTCATATTGTTTAAGGAGACACACTGGAGGCACTGTTGAATTAGATAATACTATGCTAAGACTAAGCAATGACTCTTGATCATCACAGATTACTGATGATGATCAAGAATTTTTGCTTGGTCATTGCTTTTATTTAAAAACCACCATCAGACAGCGATAAAATAATATTTTTAGCTTTTGGTCATGTGATTTTGACCAATTATGTGAGGTTTGTTAGATTTAGAAATTTTTAAATTTACAAATTTAGAAGCTTCTAAATCATGGGTGGGTAAATAGTGGCCCATGCACAACATGTAGCCCTGTAAGAGCTTTTTGTAGTCCACCAAGACAATCAAAAAAATCCACTTTGAACAGAGATTTCCTTCCCATGTGTGACCAAAGATTCATATCATATTTTCCACTAGGATGGCCACATCAATATGTATGTGCAGCATAGATACGATGCTCAGTTCTTGTTTGGTTGATCTGGGTAATTTCAATTTTGACTTTGCAACAGTAAATATATAAATTTCCAACTTTAGTGAAACTATGAACTCTCTGAAAAAATGTAAAATTGGTGATGAATGTCGTGTGTTTAATAAAGAATGAACAAACAAATATTTCTTTGGTAATATAGGGAATAAAGCGGTGTGTTTATTGTGTCATGAAACGATAGCTGTATTTAAGGAGTACAATCTGAAATGATACCACGAAACAAAACATACCAAATTTGGTTGCAAACTTTCCAAGGAAGAATGCAAAATAAAAGCTGCGGAATGTGTGAAAAGGTTAAAAAAGCAACAAAAATTATTTACAAAGCAATCAACACTTCAAATTAGTGTTACAGAAGCAAGATTCGTGATGGCCTACAACCTTGCTCAATGCAACAAGCCTTTTTTGGATGGTGAGTTTATTAAGAAGTGTATTTAATTTATATGTATTGATTTTTGTGGTACAATTTATACCTTTTCTAAAATGCAAAGTTAATTAATGCAATCATTTTAAAAGGTGTGCCCCCCGCTAACCTCTTCTTCTGCAAAGTGCCCCTCCACCAAAATAATTGCCCTCCCTGTTCTAAATCATTTTATTTGTAATAACATGAATTGATTTGTGTGTTTTTATTTTTTTTTTAGCTTAGTTAACTTTGTTTAAAATAGTCAAGAGATTTATTCTTTAAATATTCATGCTTTGATTGAAGTCACCATTTAAGAAAAGCTTTCATACATTTCAGAATAAACTACACGCTGAGGTTTAGCTTTATCTTCATTTTCATCTCTAGAAAACCTAAACTGCAAATAACAGTCTTTCTATTTTCTAAATTTTTTTTTAACTGATACTATGCTCTTCCCGATATTCTTTTTTCTGTGCGCTTTTTTTTTTAGTTTTTTATTTAATAGTTCCTAATTATCTTTTCATTTTAACTATAGAGCATTTTCTTCTAACAATAAAAATAATAAATTTAGAATCTAATAAAATATAATTTCATATTTAAGTTATAAGTATTTTAATCATATATACACACACTCACAAAACTTTTTTCTTACTTTTTTTTAAAAACACAAATTAATAAAACTTACAAACAACGGTTTGATATCAACAAAAAATAATGGAAAATAGTTATTGATTGCGATAAAGCTCTGATTATGCAGCAAATTATAATAAAAAAATTAAATATCCTATGCTTACAAACATTATGCAGATTACGATAAAGCTCTGATTATACAGAAATTATATATAAAAAAAATTTCTGTGCTTATCATAATTTCATGCATTAACATAAATGCTTCATGCACTGCAAGACATTGAACAATCTAAGATATTATTTTTCTAATGTTTGCTTTTTGAAAAGGGTTGCTGTGAATTGAAAATGTATTTAATGTGTTAAATATCAAATATTTTTAAATTTTTCTCTCTAAAAGAAACATCTATTTTAAAGCATAAAATTGCTATAGTTTTATTATGAAGTTCAACTTATTCTGCCACATGCACAAAAACTGTGTATTAATAAGCAAATCGGATTTAATATATTTTATGGTGAATGACTGATTTATTAAGACTACTTTGTTGAAGATAAAATGGAGGTAGAATGATAGAAAAATTTGAAATGGATTGTGATACAGAAACTAGAAAAAAATTTAAAACAAAAACTGATACTGAGGACAAATTTAACATTTAAGTTAGAAAAACCTAAAATTGCTAAGGAAATAGTTGAAATAAATAAAGATGATAGTAATCACTTAAAACCAAATAAAGTTCATGTCAGAACTTAAGTTTGCTCTGAAATTATTTTAGAGATTGAAGAAAGAGCTATTAGAAAAGAATAAAGAAAAGGCATAACATTTTAAAGGACAGATGAAGATAAACAACAAGATGAGCATAGCTTTGAAAGAAGCTCTGAACTACTATGACATACTATAAAAAATAATGCATGTAATAAAAAAAAATAGAAGATACATGAAATAACTTGGAAAATATACAATTTGTTTAGAAATTTTAAAACAAAAAGAGGATTAATAAACTAAAAAAAGATTAATTTGAGAAATATAACAGAAATGATATATAAATAGAACAGATCAAGTATTAGAAGAAAGATTAGTTAACTAGCAAAGAATTCAAAAAGCTCAAATTTATTCAAAAGTAGTTAATGACAAGGAATTACTAGAAAGTAAAGAAGTAGGTAAGAATGTACAAATACTTAGAGGAAATAAAATAGAAAATCATCAATATATTTGGTAAAAATAAAGCAATATTGGGATATATAAACAGTAGTATAGATCCAGAAGACAACAAAAACCATGCAAAAAATACTTGTAATTTTAAAGTGCTTACGATAGGCTATCTTGAGGTAAGAGATTGTACTGCTTATTGGTCTGACTGGAGGCTATCCATAAGAAATATTTATTTGGCCTGAGAAAATATATCGTATTATATAGAAACAAATAATGTTATATTCAAAACATAAATTAATAATTACACTGGGTACTCCTGATATTAACATACATACCCAAATATAAATGTGTAAAAATACTACAGAAATCATTTTGGTAGGTAACCCATGATATAGAAACGATTCTCTGGATTGTGATCTTAATTTTAAAACTAATTATAACAGTAAAATTTTGAGAAATTTCTAGTTTATGAAATCATAAAAGATAAGATCAAAATGTTGTTGCCATTAGAAGAAATGCATAAAACTAGAGCAGAAGAAGTTAATAAAGACAAGAAATTAACAGGAAGAAACAGTAGGTCAAGAATGTTTAGTAATAGGGAAAGAATTATATATTTTTTATTTTTCCCCCAAAAAATGAGAATTGAGACAGTCAACTCAAGATGGCTATTTTATTATATGAAAGAAATGGAAAAACAAAAAAGAAAATTAATAACAAACTATCAAATAATCCTGCAATATATATGTGTCAAAATAACATTTTCTTAACTTGAGATTATAATTTTATGTTGCATATTAAAAGAGAACACAGTCATGAGAGAGTTTAAAGTGCATATGTGAGTATGAGACACATACAAACATTAAACAAAAATTTGTTTATTTATAATAATAATAATAATGTGATGATGATGATGATTATAATATAATGACAATATTATTATTATTATTATATAATGACAGTAATTAATGAAAAAACTGATAGATATTTTTCGATCATGTTAAATTTTATTTAAAAAAAATATTAATATATAAAATTTACTTGTTTTTAATAATAATAATAATAATAATAATCATCATCATCATCATCATCATCATCTGTTCCTCAGATGACAATACTAAAAGAAGAACGCTAAAAGAAGAAGTTCAAGTAGGTTAATTTTTAGCTTTTATTATCTTCTGATAAAAAATAATTATAATTTTTTATTGTATCTTTCAAACTATAATGGCCCTCTAGAGTTATGAAAAGAAAGCAGAAGCACTTTTTCTGATCATCTGATTCTCTCAGATATGAATTAATAATATCCAAAAGATATTGTGCCTTTCTCTACCACAAACAGATGCAAATTTAAACATTTTAAATTAAAAATCAAAAGAATCATCTCACTCTGTACATATTGTCAATTGGGGATCTTTAAAGCCATGGAAAGGAAAGAAGTTAAAGAACTCTAATAAAACTTAATAAAAAATTAATGCACTAAAAAAAAAAAGTTAATAAAAGTTAAAACAAAATTTTAAGCTTTTTTTTAAAATTTTCTAGAACAATATATTGAAATAAATGTAAAATATTACATTTTTATAGTGATTTTATTGATACTTTTGTAAATTACTGCATTGATTATTGACTTTTTTTTTATCTACACTAAAAAAAAAAATTGAATTAATTAATCAAACACATCTTATATATATATAATGATATAAATAATTATTATATTTACATATAATTTTAATGTTATTTAAAGAATAAAATAAATATTTCTATTACAAAACCAGGCAAATTTAGATTCACAAAATTTATATTTAGTTATCACTATATTGCTATTTATTCATTTTTTATACTAATCTGAAGACCAGTGATTAAAGTTGGTATTAATCATTGTTTTGTCTTTTTCATGCAAGACAACTGAAATTCTGAAATCCATTATAATTTAAACAAAGATGTGAATTATTTCACATACTATATAAGATTCTGAGGGTGAAGTATTTTTCTAATATGATAAAATAGTGGCATATACTAGTCATATTTTAAATAAATGGAACCTTAATTATTTTATATTTGAAATAAAGAACAGGTATAGATGAACTAATTTTTTTTAAAACCTTCAAGAATTGATGCACGTTATTTCTGGTGCAATAAAGATGCATTTCCTTTTAAGTATGATATGTAAAATAGTGGAGATGAGTTTGTTTCACATGGTTACATTTAAGTAAGATTAATATTATTAGTTCTAATTTAAAAAAAGTCATTTAAAAGTTTTGCTTAGTTCATAGGTAAAAGACTTGTCAACAAACCAATGTCTAGTATATATGAAAAGAAATATCTATAAATAATGACTGTGATATCAGTTTAAAATGTGTATTATCATCACACAGGCATTGCAAAACATTGACTTACAGGTATGTCAATAAATATGAATGGTGTTTACATTCTTGATCATAATTCACATAAACAATTTTCTATTTTCTTACTAACCATTAAAGAAATCTTGGTCATATTTATTTTTAATTCCCAGAACAGATCGATAAAAGAAGTTATGGAAAAAGGATTTAAATGCTCACATCAGATATTTATTTACTTTGTTATTAATTATATTATTTTGTTTTATACTTTATCTGTGAAAATTGCAGTCATATTATAAATTAATTCATAAATATTGTCTCCAACAGTCTCTTTTCTTTTTCATTTCATATTATATATATATGTCAGTACAAGCTACTGGGTTAGTTTTAATTTTATTTAATGATCTGTGTATTTGATGTACTTTTCATAGGGGCTAATATAGTTGACAGTGAGGATTGTACTATTTCCATAAAGTAATTGTGAAGAAAAAATAATGCAAATTAGTAGTATATCCACATTCTTCATATCGTCCTTGGGAACTGTACGTAAATTCCCATCTTATACCATTTCAAAACTAGAATACAGAAATAATATGCAATACTTCATATGTTATAATGCTATTAAGAAATAAAGTATAGGCTTCATAAAACATAAGATGAAGATAATGCAACATATCTATTCCAAAACCGAGCTTATTATTAAAAAAAATCACAATAAAGCCATACTCATAAGCAATGAAAATATGCATGATATATAGAACTGATTATATTATATATTTCAAGTATAAAAGATCATTTCCAAAAATCAAATAAAATATTAAAAATAGAATAGTTGCACTATCTGTCAATAAATACTCTGTATGATTTGGGGCAGTAATAGAATGGCAGATTCTGGAGCCTAAGGTTCACAGGTTGTGCTCAGTTCTGACACTCCTAATGATTGAAATCATTATGAATACCTTAGCAAAAAGCCATTTGACTATATTTTTTATTTAGTCAATAAATAAATACAATATGCATACAAATATGAAGCAATTATTTAGTTGTCTCAATATAAAGAGTATGTAGAATTAAATAGTAGTTAAGTAACAATTCACAAAAGAATGTTTGTTGAACTATAAATTTAATACTGGTGTTCAACAATTGATCAAGATAAATGAACATTTTGACAATAAATGTTTTAAGTTTACAGATTAATATTATAAATTTTATTTTGTGGATTGTGAACACAATTATTTAATTACAATTCAGACAGAATAGATTCTCCTTTTTTTATTATCTAGGAACCAATCATAAATGTTATAGATATTATGAAAAGATTTTAAAATGTTAAACATCCAAGTTGAAATCTAGAATTTACTATTTTAGAATTTGCATTACCAGGATAATTACTTCTAGCATTATAATATTTCTATTAATACAAAAATATAGACTTCTCTTTTTCCCAATATTAATTTAAAAATTAACTTTATGATTTATTTATATAAAGGATATAAAATTAACAATAATAGATAATAATAATTATTTATTTCTTAAGAATGCATAAAAAGTGTTTGAGTATTGTAAGTAAAAGAGATGTGCAAAATCCATGAATTTTGAGATCCTAGGTCTGCTACTGTATCACCACATCAAATCATGCATGGCAATGACAATACATAGAAAAATATAATTTTTGAAAAAATATAAAACGGGAATTATTTGACCAGGGTATTTTTTCATTTAATTTTTATTTTACTGCTGTTGTTTTGGTCTGGCAAATGTCAAATCTATATTAATCACAAGTCTCTCTCTTTTCTAATATGTGACTGAATTTATTTTTCTATTAACTTCTTAATATATAACATTTTAAAAGAAAGGTCAGATTAGTTTTATGAATGTTATGATTAAAAAAAAACTACAGCAGATGTATATAGGAACAAAACATTTAGAAAAGAAGCATTTTATGGGTTATTGACAGATAGAGATTTTTGACATAAACAGTAGCATTAATTAATATTGTAAATAATAGGATGAGAAGGGCTTTAAAGATATGTTCAAACAATAAAATGGGAAAAGAGGAAATTGATCAATTGAAAGTTAAAGCAATTAATAATGATTATCCAAGAACTTTAATTAATAAATTGACAAGCAAATATAGAAAAAACCATAAGAAAAGTAAAAAATAGAATTATTAAAACAAAAAAAAATAATGTCATTGATTAAATCAAAGTAATAAGAAAGATAATATGAATGGAGAATATGTAATAGAATATACACAATGTAAAAAGAAAAATAAATATATATCATACACTGAAATAACAAAGAATAAATTAAAAATAATAATAAAACTATACTTTAATAATATAATATGTATACAAAACAATGAAAACATTATGGTTCTAGCATTAAAATGATAGAAAGTATAAGAAATTATCAAAAAAGATTGGTTAAAAAATATTTTTATATAAAAAGTAAAAACAAAACAATTTTATATAAATTATGAAAAAAAATGTAGTACACCTGGGTCTCGTTTTACGCGATAGATAGGTTCCTCAGAAAACATGCGCAAACGAAATCACGCAAAAATAGACGTAACTTACATTGAAAAAGGGGGGATGCGGTCTGTGATTTTTCAAAATTCACGTAAAAGCAAAGCACCAACGTAAAATTACTTTAAAATTCGCGCGCAAAAAAAAATAAGGAAATAAAATATGACTAATAAAAAATTTCAAATTTGAAAAAAATTGATACAAGACAAACTTTTTTTAACTATAATATTTAATTTTATTCAAAATAATATATTTTTATGCATAATTTACAGTACAGTAATTTACATTTTTTTATACACGTTTTAATTATTATCGCTATTTGTCCAAAAACACGTTCGTTTGCAAACTAGTAAAAAATCAGATTCTCATGTGATGTGATGTATTTGGCTTCTCCTTAAATGAAGTCAAGAATATTTCAGCAATTATTCTCACAAGAGGAAATACAACTAGCGCCAAGTTCTCTCTCATGTTGTGTTAATGCTTTTCTGATGACGATGATTTTATTAATTGTTTATGAACTTAGACTTATGATAATAAAAAGACATTTATTCACCACTGCTGGGAAAAATTTAATTAAAACTAACAACTAAAAATTAAATTCTTATTTTTGTCTTTAATTTTCAATTCCGTTTAAAAATCAAATTTCGTTTTACATCACATTAATTTCAAGTTGCACATAAGTAATTTTTAAATTGTTAATTACAATTAAAAATCAGATTTTAATTTTTAATTGTGCCCACTACTATTACTGACCTTTTAAAAATAAGCTTGTGGACACTAAATGATTAATAATTGATTACGTTCTTTCTTAAGCAAAAACAGAATGTGATTTAAAATGCAAAATTAACACGCACCATATTTGAACAAATTTACATTATAATCTTGTAAAATTTAATGTGTGTATACATAAAATGTGGAAATCATGATTTTAATTTCATTATTGCATAAAATCTTACTATTATAAAGCACTGAAAATATTGAAATTACTAAGATGAAAGTCGAATTCCAATAATGTGCTATTACTTTCAATATAACATAAGTGTGCGAAATTTATTATTTAAAGTAATAGCACATTATCGGACTTTGACTTCCGGTGAAAGACAAATCGCGTAACTTCAAAATCGTGTTAAATAAGTCCGCATAAAAAGAAACCCAGGTGTATATTAAAAATGTATATTTTTATGTATTATATAGTTGACCATGATATCTATTATATTATGTTCTAAACCTCCCTCTTACACATCATACATTGTGTATATTATATTATTTTTTGTTAATAAGTTTTTATTACAATACTTTTCAACATACACACATATATATAATACAGATGTTTTTATGTGTACAGTATAATACATAAATTAAGATTGTGGTATAAACAAATAATTTAAAAAATAATAGTGTACTTACTAATAATAAATTGAGGGGACATGTTTATGTATATTTTTAGTGTGTATGTGTTCACTCATTCACTCAAAAAAATAAAAATAATACATTTTACTATATCAGATATATATATCTAATAAAATGAATAGTGAAGTGACATACTTTCATCAAAAGTAAACAGGCTCTTGAACTCTATCTTTTTTCTTCAATAACTTTTCCCCCTTATAGAAATGTAGTAGCTAATTTTGTTATTAATAGGCTATAGGCCTTCTAGTTATTTTGATAATTTTAAGTTCATATTGATCAGAAGCTAAATAATCACCCCTATTTACTCTTATCCATTTCAGATTCTCAGTTAAACTCTTCAAACTTTAAGTTTTCTGATGCAATACAAGAATGTTTAAAGTTAATTTCATCTGCCATTACAGAACAAATAAATTTCACTTTATTGTTTAAGAAGATACTTTAAGAATTTTCTTAAACTTTAAATTTTATGTTTAGAAAAAAATTTATTGTGTACCACATCAGAAATATTATTAATAAACATGATCATGTATAATCCTTCAAGATGAAAAAATGGCTGTTGCTGAAATTATAAAATTTATTAAATTTATATATTTTAATATTTGTATTTTTTTTTTGGATAGTATATAAGTAATGTGTATGACTTTACTGCATTTTAGTTACTATATTTTTTGGTTAGATCTTTGACAATGATCATATAAAATGGCCAAAACATTAAACAGCAAATTGATGAGTTATTTGTATAAGTTTTGGAATATGTATAGTTAATAAAAGGCATTATCCCAATTCTTATACTATTCAAAGGAAGATTAAAATACTTCCTCCATTTGTTTAAAATGTAATTATCATCGCATAAAAGCAATGAATTTAATAGGATTATAAATAGTTTTCAGATTCATATGATATTATCATGGCAGTAAAAAGAGATCTAAACAGCAAATGTCTTTATATTCTTTACAGTTTTAACACTCTTCTTATTAGTTATTGCACTTCCCACATTAAATCTCTATATTGGTTGCAAAGTTTCACAATTTCTTATTGTACCAATCAAAAAAAGGCCCATGTTTTCTTCTAATCAAATCATTAATAATAATAGGATCATTATTAGAGAACTTATGATACTTTTTTTAGTGGACTCAAGTCCAAATTAGAAATATTAATTTTTAACATCTAATGAAATTTAGCAATGCTTCTAAAAAATGAACATTATGTTTATTAAAAATATGATTGAACTAAGATTATTTTAAATAAAACAAACCTTGAAGTGTATTAGTCCATGACTTGTTCAAATCTATACTTGTAAGTTCTCATGTAAAATTAACTTTCCTTATATTATGATTCTTAACCATAATAATTTCTATTATATGACATTGTTTTGAGTATAGATAAAAGTCATGTTCCTTTATAGTGATTGTTCCACTTATATAAATTGTAATAGTCAATCCATAAGTTTTTCAAAAATTCTATAATAGCAGATCATTTGAGTTCACATACCAATACTATTATATTCAATATTTTTTGGCCAAAAGACTATTATTTATAACTATACATACATTTAATTAAAGGCAACAAAAAAAAATCGCAGATCTTTTAATAGTATTGATATAATAAAATAAAATTAGGAGCATGTGTGAAGCACTGGAGAGAGAAGCTATAATGAGTACAAATTATAAGACCATAAAATAATCAGCAGCTTAGCGCCTTCATGGCGAATTGCCTCATATTTATAGCAATATTAAGGTACTGTGGTATTAGAGCTGCGATATGAAGAATTATAATCGTTTAATAATTAAATTAATTGGGTTATTAAATCAAAAACATATTTTAAAATCTACATTAAAAAAACAACAATTTAACAAAAAAAAAACACGAAAAGCATTAATGTGAAGAATAGTTAAAATGCGTGTATTGAGTGTGTGTTTGCACGTGCATAATCTGCATAATCTATTTTAATACATTGTACAGGCCTACACTGTATTTATATAGGTAATATATGAGGGATTCGAACCAGACTTTCACACGACCTACAACTCTCAGTGCCATCTTACATTGCTGACTCACCTGGTCACACACATGTTGAAAAGCCAAACAATCACCAATATAAGTATTTCGTTCTAAACCAGCACTCATCAGTTGGTTCAGATTACCATCTCCACATATATATATATACAATTAGTACTCAGCTTTATATTAAAATAACCAATCTTCATACTTTAATGAGTGCTGGTTTAGCACGAAATACGTATTTTGGTGATTATTTATCTTTTCAACATGTGTGTGATTAGGTGAGTCAGCAATATAAGATGGCACTGAGAGTTGTGGGTCGTGTGAAAATCTGAGTTCGAACCCGCATATATTACATATATAAATGCAGATGTAAGCCTGTACAATTTATTAAAATAGATTATGCAGAATATGCATGTGCAAATACACACTCAATTTGATTTAAACACGCATTTTAACTATTCTTCACATTAATGCTTTTCGTATTTTTTTTTGTTAAATTGTTTTTTTTTTTTAAATGTAGATTTTAAAATATGCTTTTGATTTAATAACCTAATTAATTTAATGATTAAACGATTATAATTCTTTATGTCGCAGCTCTAATACCATAATACCTATATAGTAGAGCAAGAATTTTTTTTTTTTTAACATTAAAACATATACACTAATAAAATGATCATAGATCACAGAAGAAGTTTTAATACTATTAGTATTTCATGTATTTGTATACACAATAACATCAATACATATCTGATTTTTATTTATATTTTTTCTTCTTTCAGTATTAAGACAATATATATTTCACTATTTCTACGGCTACCCGCAAAACAAGAAACTCTTGAAGTATTTTTTTTCTCCAGTAATTTTTCGATTTTTTTTTTTGTGCAGAGACCTGTAATTACTATTTTCTTTGGAGAATAATACTAACCATTCAAAATACATAATCTTTTACATATTTTTATTAAAGGGCTTTGGATTCCTAATAGAATCTGAAATAGTATGCTCAAAATTTAAAAAGTGAGGATGCAAAATTCTAATTTGATACCACATAGATCGCTAATCGACATATTTAAATGTGGTTAAAAATCAGCTTTAATTGATCAATGTTTTCTTGTGTGTGTTTTGTTACGATAATGAATCTATTACACATCTAGGTCTGCACAAACTTTTATTATAAGCAACTCATTATAGATAATGCCTATGTGACATATATGCGTGTTAGATAAGCCAATAATAAATTTATCGTTGTCCTCATTTCAAAATGTATTTCAATGAAATTTGCTTGGCCCTATATGCTAATTTATATAACAGTATTTTCATTTTTTATATATATTACATACGTAAACGAGTAAATACGAAATAAAATTACTATACAATTCTCAAATAAAACTGCAGAATGGATTGATGTTTTTTTAAAAAAAAAATCTTTCAATTAATACAATATGAAATTTGAAAATTTCAGAGATTGTTCTAAACGTAATGATAAAGTTGCCAGGACAACGAATGGGTAATCACTTATCAGGTTTACGACTTCGTATTATTGTACTGTACAGAAACGCACACAGATGTTGCGCGCGCATATTCACACAATGTCGCTGCAGTTTTACTAGCTTAAATAATAATAAATTTTAAAAAGTCGTAGAAAATTTATATTGTAGCTTTTTATAAAACGATTAAAATAAAATACAGTATTAGTAATTATAGATGAATTAAATTCTTTCTCAAACTTAGATTCTAATTATAGAATACCGGCCTCGGCATCTTATTAATCTGAGTATCCAAAGAAAGATAAAATAAATTAAATATTTGTTTAAAATCAAACGCTTTCTTTTTTTTTTTTTAAAAGAAGGTTTATTAAAAGGAAAATAATATAACCAAAAATAAAATAGTATTTTGACCTTTTTAATAAGAAAGATGGTATACAGTTTACTACAACAAAGCACTTAAGTACAGCATATTCATCTATCGGGGGGAGGTATTATATTTGAAGAAAAAAACTGTTTTCATTAATCGCAACCATTGGAAACGAATACGTCATGTTGCTAAACTACACTGTATGCTAATTAACAGTCATAAATACGATCAACCATCTTTTCTACAGCAATCATAAAAGAGAAAAACGACAGACGTTTCTCCTTATTTCCTTGGGCTGATTTCAATAGCGAACTAAAAAGCTATAAACTCATTTGGTATAGATACGTGCATACATTAAAAAGTGAATACGTGGTCTGTACATATAAAATTTAAATGCATATATATATTGTAGATATAATTACATAAATACTATATATATAAATATTTGTAAAACATGTTCCCACCAATGGATTTAGAACATTTACACAGCTCTCTTTATATATATGTCTAAGTTCAAACTAAATCAATGCCCAAAATTCTAAACAGTTTTTTTTTTATTTAAAAATCAAATGTATTCAATGTTTAGTTTAACAAACACATCTTTGACTATAGGGAACACCTTCAAATTTTAAGTTTAAGTTATTTTTTAGAAATTTAGGTGAATGAATATTAAGTTCTCTACCCAAAGCAAGATTAAGTTTTCTAAATAATTAAGTAATACATCAAGAAAAACGATTTATGCTTCTTTGTAGATATGTTTATTCCACAAAAGTTCCATGATTTTTCTGGAAAATAAGTCTACATTTAGTGTCAATATATATAATAATTTAAAGGATTATAGCAATATCAATATTTTGAAAGATGTTATGTATCAAATAATGGTACTTTTGCATTATCCTGTCTAAGAAGCTTGGCAGATAGTGTTTTTTTTAATATACAGCTTCAGGGGCATACAATAAATGTTAAAAAGAAATGGCTGACAAGTAGCGATCATATTTAATATTTACATTTTTTTAAATTATAACATTACATTTTATTTTTTTTTATATTAATACATAAATAAATAAATAAAATGGAAATATTATAATAACTTATATTTAACAAAAATAAATAAAAGATAAATATAATGTGTAAACACCAACACCTATTTATATTAAAACAATAATCAAATACCCTCATTTAACCTTCTTTATAAAAAATGTGTATAAAGCATATATTAAAACAATAATCAAATATCCTAACTTATTCTTTATAAATAATGCATATAAAGACATTTCATTATTTATAAAGAAAGATGAGAATATTTGATTACTGTTTTAATATATATAGACACTGGCATTTATACATTATAATATTTAGCTTTCATTTATTATTGTTAATTATAATTAATTATAATATTTTCATATTGGTATTATTTTTGTATTAATATAAAAATAAAAAAAATAAAAGCCTATTGTTATAATACATATAAAAATTGAGATAACTCTGAAACTATTTAAAAAAAAAATTGTCAGCTTGGTAGATAAGATAACACACAATAACACAAATAACTATTGGGTCTGATCATTAGAGTCATTTACTTCTTGTAAGAGTAAATAATTTTTTTTTTTAAAAAAAAAAGTGCTTTAAGTTGGTTTCCTTTAATAGTTTTATTTATTTTATTAATACTTATAGAAAAATACATGAAAGAAGCCCTTGTCTCTTTAACACCAAGAATCTTCAATCTGCTGTCAATGCAATCTTTTATTAATGGAAAAAGGTGGATATTCACCTTTTTCTATGGTCTAGGATAATTAAACAGACACTAGAGAAAGGTAGGTGTCCACCTTTTTCATTAATAAAGATTGCCATGACAGCAAATTTAAGATTCTTACTGGTGAATAGGTATATGTTGCTTTCACATATTTATATTTATAAAACAATCTAGTTTTGAGGGAAACCAGCTTTATTTATATATATACAATTATTTACAAAAAAAAAGTTTCGGTGTCAATATAGAATTAATATTAAAAATTTCAAAATAAAATCATACTATCTATTTGGTGCTTATTTATTTGTTAATATACATGGGAAATTTAGTAAATAATTCAGCATAAACAATCTGATACAAAGCCAATACATTATGCGTATTTGTTGTTCTTTATATGTAAAGGCAGATAGTTAGGCTAGGTAAAAGGCATTACTGAGCAATAATCAAGTAATAACAATTGATCATAATCATGATAATTTATCATTGCTTATTATATTATTTAATATAATTTATTTTAGCACTTTAACATTTGAAATACAATAGAAACTTCAATGACTCAAACATTATTAAGATGCAACAAATAATGCATAATTCAAATGTAAATACTATTTAACTTTATAGATAACTTCCCTTTAATGCAGAATAAGATTATCAACTATTTACTGTATCCAAATGCAATATAAATATTTTCAAATTTGTATACTTAGATGCTTCATAAACAAAAAAATAAAAAAGTCTTAAAATAGCCTATTGCAGAGAAAAAAATCTCTCAATAACTCTCCAGAAAGAAATCATGAAAATCACTACTCACCAGAGTTGCAAACTTTCTGATAGAGTTTCAAAAGTTTTTCACCTGTAAACCCTCTAGCTAAAAACTTCTAAGTATACATTTTTTATTGAATGAATAGTTGGGTTGGCTATAAGCTGGCTATCTGAAAGAAAAATGTTAACCCTATTTGGAATCTGAAAAAAAATCCAGTTTCATTAAACCAGGATTGAAAATCTAGGTACGGAGTATGTCAGGGAAATATTTTAACCATTAACTCATGCTTCAAACAAAAGTCTCTAAGAAAATCTTTATAACTTTCTATAGAAGTTTAGTGGGTTTTTTTTTTTTTTTTTGAATAATTGATAAAGGGCAAGAAACAAATTCATAGAGGAAAATTAATTTGTACAGTTTTTAATATGATTCTTTCCAAGTCAGTTAATTTCTTTCAAATCAAATAGGAGATACCATGGAAGAATCATTTCTATTTTTCAATCATGCTTCTAGTAAATCAGAGCTAAAACTATTTTATTTCATTAATAATAATAAAATTTAAATGTTCATTGTCTGCATGCCAAAGACAATGATCACTTTAAATTTCTATATATTATCCTCATCCAAAAACTATATTAATATGAGTATTATCTCCAAGCTAGACCTAATTTATTCAATTAATGTAATTTCTCAGTTCTATTGAATGATTTCTTATGTTTTAAACACACATAATTGATTATAAATGCTAGTAACTCTAAAAGTTATCAATTGTTTGCCAAATAGTAAATATTATATTTCAATTCTAGCCATTATTTTTAGGTATTATTTTTGGAAAACTCATTACTTATTTGCCAAAAAGCCAAGTCTCATTTTCTCACTTTAAATCATTATTTTATGAACCTTTTGATTTTCTCTTTTACATATTACCAAATATCACATTTCCTTAATATCATCAATTTTTGATAAATATTTGACTGTTTAACTGAGAAATCATGAAACATTGCCTGGAATCTGAAAAAAAATGTTCACTCATATTTAAACCTCAAGTATATAGTTATAATGGGTTGAATAATAAATTGAAAGAATAAAATGCTTTAGGAGAGTAAATGACAAAAAATGATGGGCTAACATAAAAAATGCAAAAATTGAAAAGTGGATTAGTTATTATAGAATCAGTAATTTGGCAATCATACAAAAATATTTACATATGTAGATAATAAAAATAGATTTTTAAGTGTATTATGTATTGATTCAAAGATTAGTACTAAACTATGTATTTACATATCCTAAAGAAGATATCAATTGGCATGAACATTTAATAGTTGTGGAATTGATAACTTTTAATAAAATGAGAAATACAAAAAAGAAAAACAAAAGAACTATTGTTAAACTGAAAAGGGAAATATTAGTAATTTTTTAAAATTATTAAATAAATAAATATAGGTAATAAAAGAATAAATAATAATGGTAAATTCAACTTGAGTAGCAATAAAATTATCAGTGAAATAGTAGAGATAGAAAAATAAAAAAATAAAAACTATAAAAATGGAAGAAAGTAGAAGTCATAGAAAACTTAATAATAAATTGTAATATGAAATAAATAAAGCAAATAAAAAAATAGTGGATAGAATCTGAATGTTAGAAGATAAAAATTTAAATGAACGATCAGTTTGATTTAATATATAGCACAATAAAACAATTTAGAAGTGAAACACATGATGAAAAAAACAATTAATCATTGAAACAGAAAACAACAGTAGTTGTGGAAATAGTGAAGACTCCAGAAATGGACTTTTATTAATTGAAAGAAGTCTCTATTCATTTCTGAGTTCTTAAGAAGTTAAACAGAAAACATTCCTAATGTATATTCCATCTATTCATGTCACTAAAGATTTTATACTATATCATTATTCATATGATAAACTAATATTGATGGCTACTCACCAACTTGTATCAGTCAGCATGATAATTTTACTGATTTTTACCGTTAAAATTTATAATCCAAGAAACAGGTTCTTCTCCCCCTCTTGGTTGCCTAACAGTTCTTAAGCAAATCATCTGGCTCTTCTTGAAAATAGAGTGAATGGATGCATTTATAAATAAAAAAAATTGTCTTTTTTATATTTACAATCATATCAGACAAAAGCTTCTATTCCCCAAAAAGTCATTAAAGAAGTTAGGAGTTAGTGAATGAAAGCAGAGAGTGCTAAAATTTACCCAATTGTAAATGTGGACTACCATTGGATTATAACCTTTTATTTAGTTCTTGATAGTTGTAAATCACTTTCAAGTGAAGAAATATTTTATAAAATAGTAGAACTATCCAATATTAAGTGGAATATTGTCAGATTTTGTGAAATTAGAAGAAGTGGTGAAAAGACAATTGTTTTTGAAAAGTGTATATATTTTATTATAAAGATATAAATATTGTCAAGCGTTGATAGCCGAGAGCTCATCGCAGCCACCTTGCAAGCAAGTAGTTGATTGCAGATGGTTGTGGGTTCATGTCTTGGCCAATACTATGACATGAAAAAAAAGATATAAATATTGGGATCACTAGTGAAATGGATTCATTATAAATAAATAAAACAATATTCTGGAGAATGACAATACACCAGATAAAATGGCAAGGTTAATTATTCTACTGATTTGAAAATACTCATTGCATATAATTTAGTGTTATGCACTGCCAAATTGTAATTCTAATGAAGAAATAGAGTGTTGATAATAAAAAAAATTAATTGAATGACTTTATTTCTAAGGGATTCATAAGAAATTTGAATACCAGAAGTGATGATCCATGGACCTTAAGCCCAGAGACTCCTGTGATTAAAGAAAAAAGTACAGCAAATCATATAGAATAAAATTATTATTTACATATACAGAATGCTTTTTATAGATCAAGCATTTCAAAGTTGTAATGACAAATTTAAATATTAAAATTAGAAAACAATTGAAAGATAAGAGTTGGGGATGAATTTGTATATGGTGGCAGAAATGAAGTTGAAATAATCTTGTGGATTCTGAAACTGCATACTTACATATGATTTCTCTCTCTCTCTCTCTCTCTCTTTTAAAAAAAAAAAAATTATATGGAGATGAGGTTATTTAAATGAGTTACAAAAGATTTAATGCAAGAAGTAATCATCGATTATTAAGACACAAAATATGTGTTTATTCAAAAGTAGAGAGCAAAAAACTATTTAAAATAGTAATATTAACATTTGATATTTCTATCTTATAGAAATATTTCAATGGATTTAAGTTAGATCTTGTAAATCTTGAATAAAATCACTAAAAAAATAGTTGCAATTCCACCAATAAATTTTTAACTGTTAGTATATATAAAAAAGAATAAAATATTTTTAAATGAACAAATTAGATAAATTAAGTTTCTCAAATTTAGAAAAATGATATAAAAAAGGGTTAAATGATAATATAAGGAATTATAATGGTGATTTTGCTAAGAAAGCCATAGAAGAGAATAAAAGTCTCAAAAGTATAAAAATACCATCTTGAAATTAATAGGAAAATTGTTTCAGAATGAGAAAAAAGTATAGTATTAGTACTAAAAAAAGGAAAGACATTATGACATCTTGTGAAGAGTTCTATAAATAAAATAACTCATTTCATTACAATATCTTCTGAATTGGTATTAAAGAGATAAGGTATGTGATTAAATCTATGAATAATAATAAAAACTACAGAAAATGATACAAATATCATTGATAACTTTAAAGAAGTGAATAAAAAATAAATTATTAGCAAATCTGTATACTTAATTTGTAAATATATGTTATCTATTTCCATCATCTAATTGAATTATTATATGTTTTTAAAAAAATTCAGACTCTATATTTTTCTAAATACATTTAACTATCATTAATAATGCACAGATTAGTATGAAACACAATGTTTCAAATAGTATTATTTTCCTTGCTTCATCAAATGTTATTGATGCGACTAGTGACAGGCAGCACCAGAATTTAATATGATTTTTAGATTCATGAATATTGAATTTTCTAACAAGATTATTCTGCAAAGGCAACAGTTAGTAGAAATTGTACATATTTATCTATGAGAGTCATACTGATATTAACATTTTTATTTTTTAAAGGCAAACATTAATTCAAATATTATAAATTATTACATTAGATTGACCTATAGATACCTGTTAATATCATGCAACTTTTTAAAAATTTCTTTTTTTATTTCTGTTCAAGATACTTATTCCTTTTCAATTAAACAAATATTCATAAATACTTACATGATATCAACCTTTTTAGGCATGCTTGCCTTTTCTTAGTAGTCATAGTTTTATTTTCATTTTATCACTTTTCATTGGAGCATTTGTAAGTTTTTTTACATTTACATAATATTTCATAAATGCAGTTTTTATTTTTCATCATTTAAAATTTAGGTTTTAGAAAGGTTAGAATTTCTGCAGTGTGCCTTATTATAGAAAACTGTTTTGATATTACATTAATTGCAGAGTTTCTTAAAGTTATTTGATATCTCTGCTTTGAACAGATAAACTACAGTACCTATCAACTTTCTTTTAATGTTACTTTTTGTTGTCCATTCAAAATTTTTTTAATGATAACTGATAGATAACCATTCTTTATAAAAGTTTATTTTATGAGATTTTTTTTCCAAATCTCTGACTTCTGAACAATTTTTTATTTGTTCCATAGTGAAAATATAATTTCACTTTTTGTATTTCTGTCATGATTGATGCATAAGTTTTCTTACCTTTGTGTGCATTTGTAAGTAGTAGTTTTGATTCTGCTATAATAATAATAGAAAATCTAGAAATGCCAATTCTAATTTTATAGTGGATTTAATTTAAAAAGATAGGTTATTTATGTATGTTCAGTATGTTTTCATAGTTTTATCATATACATATCATTAATATAATAAAGCTAGACTTTTGTTGAGATGAAGTTGCTATGGTCTCAAAAGTTAATAAATATATGATTTTGGGTTTATCATCCTCATATCAAATAAAATAAACATCTAGAATTCTAGAAAACCTGATTCGCAGATAAATTTAGGTAAAGAGAACTGGAGTGTAAAAAACCTCAGAAATGAACCAAATGCTTTTCTGATCAAAATAAATAGGCCTTAATTAGAAAACTAGTAAAAGTGTGTGTATGTGAATTTATATGTAAAGAAGTGGAGTGTAAAATATTAGCTATGATCCAAATATTTTTTAGTTAAAATGAATAGATATGAATTAGGAATTAAAAAATTATGCATGTAAATATATACATAAACATAATTGTAATAAATTAATTCTCATGATAAGCAATATTTCCAAAATTGGCTTTAAGTTAATAGTACTTTTTAGAGAAAAATAATGTTGGTGATTGACAAAAAATTAGTTCTAAATTTGGAATGTTATCCACTGGTAAAGTGAATTTTTTACCTGGGTGATAGTATATCAAAAACAGCTATGAAACATGAAACTTGTAAATTAAACCTGAAGTCACTCATTAATAATGTATCCTCTCTTTAATTCTATACTCATAAGATAAGAACTATCTTAATAAGTATATAACAATTAAACAAATATTCCTTTTTTATATTCTTTTAGTGATGAAATAATTTATTGTTAACTTGACAAAACCTTCTTACAGTTTCAATTTTTCAGCAGTCTTCATTAGAGATATAATATATAAATATATAGGAACATGTAACATATTTATATGTTACAGCTCTGAAGAAGGCTGCTAGTCAATCGATAAAAAGATTTTATTGAGTTCAAAATAAATTATTGCATTGTAAAAAGTATATAGGACACAAAGAAATAAAAAAGTAAAAGAAGAATTATACACTTCCCAAATAAGCATATATAAGGCAGATGACATTTCAAAATAATCTTTCAAATGCATTGTCATAAACATTTCATCACTAATCACCTATATGATTACACTGCTATGCAAATGAGAACGCACATCACCCATGCTACCTAAATATTTAATTTTTTCTTTCTTCTCTCAGTTCACTAAAATCCGAATGCTGAACTAAACCAATCCAGACTTTTTCTTTCAATTTTATTATGAGTTCAGTTCATCAAAAAATAAATTATACTTTTTTGTGCTGACACCAAATATGGATCAATACTTAGTTATTTCCTCAATCCAACTGTATCTCTGTTTTAATTATCTGCCATCTAGTATTTATTCAAGTAGCCAGTCATATTTGGATTTCACTAAAATAGTTTTGTTTTTCTAAATTTAGAGTTTTTAATTTTGATCTCATTTTATTGCTTTAAGTATATTTTTCTCCTCAGTTCTCAGTTCATATATTAACAACCATAACCGAGAGATACATTTAACATATTTCCAAAATTTTCTTCAGGCACAATTGATTCTTAAAATTTATAATGTGTCATAGATATTTATGTTTTTGTATATTCTGTTATCAGGAAAGTAAAAATTTGAATTCATACACAGCAGCTAAACATAATAAATTTATATCAAACACTTAAAAAAAAACTCAATTCTTTATCTCAAAACTGTTGCTTCTTTTTTTTCTTTTCTTTTTTAGCTGAAGCATAACTTTAAGACAAAAAAAATAGCAAAATAATTTCATGAACTTTCCCAATAATCTAATCATCATCATCACTGCAGTGAATCACTTAATACTTACCAGCAAAAATGTTTGATATATAAACTGCATTAAACATTATATGCTGCCTGAGGGATATATAGCACTTCTCCATTCTAAAACACCAATACTAACAATACAAATATTTATTTTTCATCCATTACGTACACGCAGATCATACATGTACCAATAAATTTATATTCGATTGAAAAAGATAAGAATATTGTACAGAGAAAAACAACCCTTAAAAAAGTGATAAAATCAGATGACCCATTGTAGATAAATATATAAAATCTTTATTGATTATTACTCTGATAGAGTAATCTGCTTAGTTAGAACATCACTTTATTCAGTACTCATCAATCTATAGGTCAAGAGTTCATTTTTCTGCTAGTATTATCATTGGACAAGCTTGCTAACAATTAAATGCATTTAAAAAGTTTAAATAAAACTAGAATTTTTCTAAAAAAAAAAAAAACAATTAACAATTAAAATTAGATGATGGAAATAATCCAACATATAATTACAAATAAAATGTCATTATCATAAATTTCTAACTAGCCATGGAAACTAAATTTACACAAATTTTGACAGTTCTTTTGTCAATTTATGCTAGTAAAATTTAGTTTTCTGCAATGCAATAAAAATAAAACATTAAATTAAAATTATATTTAATTAAAAGAGTTTCAATTTACAAAGTTCGTTGTTACAATAATAAAAATTGTATGTCAGAATATTAACAACAGATACATAGATTAATAAATATTCATATAATATTAATTACTTACCTAATTAGCCCAAAAGCTTTCTAAACTAATAAAATTCAGATGACTTATACCATACTCTAAGCTGCTTTTAATACTTATAAAGAACAATAAGGACAGATATGCTTCTATCTTCTTAGTTGGTTCTTTCCCTTGTTTTTCCTCACTCTTTTATATATTGGACTTCTATTAAATCAGATTCAAAAGTTTCTTGTTCATTACTACTGGTGAATTAATTTCCTACCATTAGTTGTAAATGGTCTTCTTAAGTATAAAAGCTTATTTTTATTATTTATATGTTAAAATATCCTGAATCTAAAAAGTTGTTTGTCTGTAAGATTGGGTTAATAGCATTTTATTGTAAATATAATTTCGACTATTTCCATCTTCTAGAAGTAATTGTTAAATATCTTTCAAAAAATCAGACTTTATTTAAACTTTTCATATATATTGAAAAAAATAACCTTTGACAGAATAGCCTAGTTGGTTAATATTATCTTAAATTCAATATTTATGAATCATAAAGTCACAGGTCAATTCCTATTCTAATATTACTACTTTTTCATTTGAAGAAGAGAAAAATATTATTACTTGAAAATTTTTGTTATATAATAACAATTTATGCAATTATTAAAAGTAATAGTATTTGAAAAAATTAAATAAAGTTTGAAATTTTTAAAGACATTTAATATTTATTTTTCTATTCAATTAATTGTAGAACAAATATAGCATACCTTCATCTCTCTACTCCCTAAAATGATATATACCCTATTATATTTTATAAACACTTTTTTAATAGCACAGCATTCTTAGGCAGATGGTCTTTTATTTCTAAAAAAAAATGCTTCTGGTTCTTAAGAGATTTTTTGGAGAGGCTATTTATTGCTCATTGGTTACAGGATATTATTAACTTTACCTTAATAATTATTTCAGTTGAATATATTTCTATTGTGGTTATTCATAAATGATGTTTGGCATTTACTGTTTACAGATCTCTTACTGATTATTTTGGTTATGTAATTATTTTTTTCTAAGACTATACATTTCTAAAGACGATTGATTAGCTTTTGATTTATGTATTGATATTTGCATTGATTTGTTCATTAAATATTTTTTTAAATTGCTTTATGTTTACACTCATTATCTAAAATAAATTAAGGTCTAAGAGTCTCTGACAATGGATTAATTGTAATGATAGAAATGGATAGCTGTATTCTAAGGCACTTTTCTAAAAATAGTTCAATTGGAAATTTTTTATGTAGTCATTCTAGACTTAGTGTGTTAATGCAGTGTTTATGAAAATGTTATGTCATGACAATTTTATTGAACATTTGTTTAAATTTTGACTAATCTTCTCTATGCAAACTACTGTCTTTGAGAAATTTAACAAATTTTAAGAAGGTAAAATTAATGATATCACAGTGACTGCTGTCTTTGATAGACTATAGCACAAAAAAGTTAATTTCAGCTTGAAGATTATTCTTTAGTACTGATGCTTGGAATGTGTTGAATTCACTTAATAAAAAATGTGTATCAACTATTATTAAAATTTCCATTAATTGATCTTGCAAATTCAGATGTATCTATTACCAAGACTTCTAGCATGAGGTCACATATATATTTTTTATAAGACAGCCATGCTTTCAGTATAACATTCAAATTTTGATTCATTCCTGACTACCATATATAACCTCAAACCAAAATTTTTAGCACATCATCTACAAATTCTTATCTATTAGTAAAAAAAATAGTGTTTCACCTAAGAAGATATACTTTTTTGCTGTAAAAAAAATAACTGCAAAATATTTCAGAACCATTTTATGAGATTCTTGAAGCATTTGGTAGGTCAGCCTTGCTTAATAAATTTTTGGCAGCAATAATTTTGCTATTAATCATAATTCACTCTAACTTCTTAATGAGATTCATATCTATGTGGTATCCTCGATTATGTATCAGCATGGATAACAAAATCATTTTCCCTTTTTCATGAAGAGTATTATGACTTTTTTCTTTTTATGCCAAGAACATTTTTGTAGGTTTATATGAAATTTGTATAGTAATATCTTTCAGCTTTATTTTGGTTAATGGTTATAAATATTCAAATAATTTTAAAAATCCTGGCATGTAGTTCCTTCTTTGCAATTCTTTTGATTGTACTTAGAACAATACCTAATAATTTAAATCATTCTTGACTTAATACAAAGTATATTATACCTCTTACTGTATTATTGTTTAATTTAATTGGAATCTTCATTATCTTGAGATCAAAATTGCATTTCTATTATGTTCATGCCCTCAGATTCAAATTTGGAATAATTGTGTTTTTTTTTCATTAAGAAGTCTCACAATTTTCTAGGCATAAAAGAAACTCTATATAATTTATATTATCATTTATTTTCCAATTCGGTTCTAGTTTTTTCTCTATTTCTTGTGGCTTTTTTATATTTTTTTAAGTAGACTAAAGCTTTAGTTATTCCTAAAATGGCAAACTCTATCATATATTGCATAATCTTGTTAGTAAAAACAATATTTTGATAGATTTCTTTCTACTTTTTTACTATAAAAAATTATCTTTTGGAGAACCTTCCAGATGAAGTAGAATTCTCAGGATGTTTGCACAAGACTTGAATTTTTTAAATATTCTTTCTTGTTCTAAAACTGTTTCAAAAACTATGTCTTTCTTAAATGCATACTTAAATATAAGATCAAAATCATTGAACTGTTACTGATGGAACTGATCATTGGATATATTCATAAAAAATTGCCTTGAAAACGATGTCACAAGGCTTGGGTTTCTTGAAAAATCTTATTTTTCTTAAATTGTTTCAAAAGTCTGCTTTTGTAAATGCATCTTTTAACATAAGTTCAAGGTTAGCCAACAGTCACTGATAAAGTTGATCATTGAATATATTTATAAAAAAATTGCCTTGAAAATGATAGCATAAAATTTGGGCTTTTGAACATTCTTATATGCTCTAAAATTATTTGAAGAACTATTCATAAAAAAATGCATCCTCAATGAAATTATATGCACACCATCTAACCATATAATATTAGTCAATAAATAGATATTTAGCTATTTGTAATTAAAGAATAAAACAATAATGGAAATGACTCAAATGCTCATTGCCTGCTAATTAACAAGCCTTGTGAGTACTAACTTTCTTTCACTGTTCCTCTACGAGGGGTCACTGGAAAGACCTTTGTTTTGTTATTTAAAATGCTGTTTCATATTTTTATATAGATTATTTTGCATATACAAATACTTCTAATCATAATCCAAGTATTAAACATCATAAGAACAATTATTACATTTATAAATTTTCTAAGTACATAAAATATCTTTTTAAAAAAATACCCTTTAGAAATATTCTTTTCATAACTTTTTTATAATCCATAGAAATATTCAAAATGTTTCAAAATATTTATTGTATTAAATTAAAACTGAAACTATCAAATTTCTTTTGTAAATTGTAGTTCATTCAATTATCTCAAGATGTTCTTCGATCTTCTTTCTACTTAGAACATTCTTCATTACAACAACATACTTAAGATCATAAATCTAAAAAAATTAAAGGTCTATGGTTACTGATTATTATGTGATTTGATTAATCAGCAGTTTCAAATAATTCTGACTCCCATAACCTCTTTATTTAAACTCAAACTGTGGACTCACCTCAAAATTTTTGAAAGTTTATTTACAAATTAAAAGCAAAGAAAGTAGACAGGTATAAATAGAATGCAGCATAACAATAAATATGACTTTAATCA
Source organism: Epiperipatus broadwayi (assembly GCA_028023455.1). Classification (NCBI taxonomy): domain Eukaryota; kingdom Metazoa; phylum Onychophora; class Udeonychophora; order Euonychophora; family Peripatidae; genus Epiperipatus; species Epiperipatus broadwayi. The sequence goes on along the minus strand of JAQFVV010006241.1, from coordinate 2,676,498 downwards.
AATAAATAAAACCAGGATTATAAACAATATGATCATTAACAACAAAAAATGAAGCAGTTATATAATTAGTAATTAATTACAAAAGTATTGCTGTAGCAACACAGACAAAATATATTATCACACAACATTCAAGTTCACACAGTAATTAAATTTCATGTAAGTGAGCAGTGATAAGAAAATATTAGCATATCTAAATTTAAAAAAAAAAGAAAATCATTCACAAAACACTTCTTAACATCCATTTTTAATATTTAATACTCTGAAAAATCTATTAAATCAGTAGTCACTAATGCATTATATAAAAATTTACAAAACTATAAAGTAAGAACAGAGCAGAGATAATTGTTCATTTTTAATTTATCTATTAGCTTCTACTACAACTCATAAGAATATCCACTAAATGAGCATAAATTAGAGACTGGCATAAATTAGAATGCTATATTATCTCAATCTTCTCTAGAAAATTAATACACTAGTAATATATCATTCATTTAAACATTCAAAATATACTCACAAAAAGTATTCTGTATCTGAAAATTTTCAAGACATTTTAAAAGAAATATTTTAAATATGATGATTTGAAAATCTCTATATATTTGTTTATCCCCATCTACATGATTATAAATGATTCATATCAAATTATGACATTTTCCTTTCTTTTATTTCAAATAGTGTCGTGTGTAGATTGGAAAAGTAATAGAATTGTGGATTCAGGAGCACTTCTCTGTTAAGTAAAAAAAAAATCATTTGATCAATTGAATGGAACAGTTGTGTTAAATTTGGTATTGTCTGTTTGAATATCACATGATCTGAGCATTTATATACTAATCAGTTTCTATTAGTACCCACGTGTGTGTGTGTATATATATAAGTATATGCGAATATAAGAAGAAAGTGTTGCACAACTCAATTATCTTTAGATATTTTCCTGCTGTCAGAAATATATAAATTTGCAATAAAATTGACTAGGATTCAAAACATTAAGATATTTGAAGTTTATCTGCATTAAGTGAAGAATGTAAAGGTGGTTGCATCTCACACATAAGCACACACAAACAAAAAATATCCAGAAATTGAGAGAATCTGTTTTCCCAGCCATCCAGTAATGACTACAAAATAATTATTATCAGATAAAGAAAAAAAGTTAGCTATAAATATATCAGTATATACAATTAACTTGTACTTTTATTCATCTATGATACCTTTGCTTTTTTTTATAATTATGTAAACATTTTGATCACTATTTACAATGTTCGTGGTTGTTCTAATTAATTTTTTTTTTTAAAAAAAATTAAATGTATTTAAGTATGACGCTCACTGCAATTTCATTTAGCTTCTAGTTGGTTTCTAGTATTACTTAATATACAATACAATTCTATTATTTTCCTACTATAGATTTCTTTTGATTTTTTTAATCATTGAAAAGTATACTCGTTGAAAATAACACATTTTATTTTTAAAATTTATAAATACAATATAAACATCACATGATCATCATTTCTTACGCTTGCTCATATCTGTTATTAAAACAAGCAAAACTCTCCATATAGTAGTGCCACTCAGCATAAGCCAGAGTAATCAATGGATTATCCAAGGCTCCTGACTGATGAAAGTCATAAGCTAAAAACTATTCTGGTGATATCAGATGACTAGGCATTAGATAGGGATTTTATGCATGACCCAAGACTCCTCACTGATGAAAGCCACAAGCTAGAAACTAATCTGGTGATATTGGATGAGTAGGCACTATGTAGGAATTTTATGCACAAGCCTTCTGGCATCCATTGATTACTCTGACTTGCACTGAGTGGAACTACTATATGGCAAGTTTTGCCTGTTTAAATACAATATATTCAGGTAGAATATTAAACCAATACCTATTATTCAAAAATTATTATTCAAACAAAATTTTATCAAAGATTCTTAATCTTTTACAATACACAAATTAATTTGTACATACTTCTACAAACAAAAATTAAAAATAAAAAACAATCACTAAATATCTATAAATTAATGAGAGAAGTTGCCTAGGTTTTTTATTTATTTGGAAAATTTATAAATATGAAAAAGTCTGGAGATATTTCAGATTAATGGTATTTTATCTGTATACATATATAATTATTAACAGATTTTGAAAATGATTCAGATTGACTGAAATCACTAAGAGTATAACTGATACTCTAATAAGAACTGCAAAAAATATAGCAGATAAAAAAGTATCAATTTATCAATAAATTTCCTGCCGAGACAAGAGAATATATGAAGGAAAAAAGGAATATGAATTTTTTTTTTTAATGATCCAGTAAAAAGAATTGAATATTTACAGTTTTGGAAAATGATATGAAAAAAACTTAACATTGATAATTATGATTTGACAAAGAAAATCATAGAAAAAAATAGAAGTCTCCAAAGTATAAAACAATATCTTGGGATTGAAGGGAAAGTTAATTCTACAATAGAAGCAAAGATAAAACTATTAGTAAAAAGAATAATGAAGATTTAATTTTTTTTGTGTGGAAGAAATCTGCAAGAACTTTGCAGTAATATAGAACAAGAACAATTTCTATATCTTCCAAATTGTCAAGCATTTTAAATAAAGAAGGTAGACATGCAATTACACATATGAAAAAGAGAAAAGTACCAGGAAATGATAGAATCATTATTAATATCTTTAAAAAAGTAGGTAAAAAATAGAAAAATTGTTGGCAAAGTTATATAACAAATGTCTAAATGATAAAGATGAACCAGAAAGATGATAAAAAAGATATTAAAAATTACAGAACTATCAGTCTTCTATCAATTCTATACAAAATCTTTACCAAGATAAGTACAGTTTGATTACAAGCAAACTTTAATTCTAATCAGCCAAAAGAACAAGCTGGATTTAAAAGAGGTTTTTAGCACAGTAGATCACTTCCAAGTATAGATAAAAGTTATAGAAAAATCCAATGAATATGAGTTGTCATTATACTTTGGATATGTAGATTATGAAAAGGCATTTGATTTTATAAGTATTTCTACAATAATTAAATCATTTGATGATCAGAATATAGACCCATGATACTGTCATAATCTTAAGAATATTTATCAAAATGCTATGATATTAAGAAGATTAGCATTGAGAAAGATGTATAATATGTTAATTTTATATATCCAATTTTTTACAACAGTTTTATAAGAAGTATTTTGTAGAAAATGATAAGCTAAAGGAAAAAAGTAAATAAAGATTATTTAAGGTGTTTATATTTTGCAGACGGTGTAGTTATTTTTGCAAATAATGCTTTAGAGTTTCAGAAAATATTATAAGAGTTATTAGATGACAGTAAGAAAGTAGGATTAAAAATAAATGCTAAAAAGACTAAAGCAATCTTCAATGGATTTTGTCAGAGGAAGAAAATAAAGATTGATAACCTTGGTCAGATTATTAACATAGACAAAAACATAATGGTTGAAATTAATTATAAAATTAAATTTGGATGGAGTGCTTTTGGTAAAAATAACAAAAGAAAATATGCATGTGTTTGGAAAAGTTTTATTAATTCTTATTATTGGATATAAAACTTGGACTCTTAATAGAAAAGCAATGCAGCCACTTCAGACTATTCAATGAAATATGGAGAGATGTGTGTTAGGAATAATAAAAAGAGACTGAAAATTAAGTATATGGATGAGAGAATAAATAGGTATCACTGGTATCATTGAAAGAATTAAGAAACTGAAATGGAGAAAGGCTGGATCTATATTGTTAAAAAAATTGGTACCAGGTGGACAGTTAAAGTTTCAAATTGCATACCAAGAGATTGTAAAAGATCTAAAAAGACACCATATGTGAGATGGATTAATGAAATAATAAAATCTGCTAACATGTTGTGGGAGAAAAACTAGGGATCACAATAACTTTGATTAAACTTAGAGACCTTCATTCTGAAGTGGAATAATAAGATTAAAAATAATGATGATGATGATATATATTAATATGAAATTATAAGCTATCAAAAATAAAGAATATTTTGCACTGAAAGTCAGTTATTTTGTTTATACAGAATCATAATATTACATACAAATCAATTTAATACATTGCTATATCATATTATATTGCTTCAATTTAAACCCAAATAACAATAGATTAGCATAATAAAACTTACTATTATTTAGATTCCATGCAAACTGAAATCATCATAATTGAAATGCAATGTGTACCACTTTATTAATTTAAACTAAAATATTATCAATGTTATTAATTCTAATTTCATTTGCTGTATTTCTGATAAATTTTAGTTATTTTTTAACAAGTTCCTGATAGCTGAAATTATTATAACAATATATTCATATGTTTAGATATCTAAATGATATTTTAACTGGTAAAATCACTCCATTGGTTAAGATTATTATTATTTTTTAGGTGAGAATTGAATGTTTCTTACCAAAAACATCATATTTGCTAAGACCCACAACTTTGGATACAGAATCTAACATATTCTATATCACAATATGTTACACCTGATTTTTTACAAGTTATTCCATCATTTTGATGCTTGAAAATAATCATGATCTAAGATTAGCTTTACAAAAATTTGCAGTTGATGTACTTTGATAAAATCATAATTAAAATATTGGCATGATGGTGTGATTATATGACAGTAAAAGAATCACTCATTTACGTTAAAAAAATCATTGTTTTAAATACCAATCTTACTGAGTGATATCTGTCTGATTCTCAAAAAAAAAAAAGTAAATTTGCTTTAAATTAGCTTTAGTGATTAATACAAAAAATTTATAAATATAATAAGAAATTTACATTGCCAGTTAACAAAACACATTCATTGTAAACTCATGGGTAAATAAAATAAGTTGTATTATGATCAAAATACATAACTGTAGTAATAAAAATCGCACACAAAAAATATACACATAGCTGTTCAATTTAGATATAGGGATAATTTACCGAAAATTGTATATTATTCATTAGCTTCAGGAATAATTTTTCAAAAATTTCATTTTATTGTTGCAAAAATAAGATAAATTATCATGATAATGTAATATTGCTGTCTATATTTCACTGGATTCAAATTATGCCTTTATAATGAGTTCAACTTTTTTTTTAATGTTGACTTTAATAACTAAATCAGCCATGAATTGACCTAAATCTTCTACCAGTTGTACAAAATTTATACACTAAGTGACTACCTTTTGGAGTGAAAAGACCAAGATATGAAAAAAATATGGAGATACAGTATATGCAAAATCAAGATGAATATTAAAAAATTCAAACTTTTATTCAGCCAACAATTCTGAAAAGTTTAAAGTTCTCTGAAATGCTGTTTGTTTATGCAAAATATAATTTATTGATTTGAACGACTACAGTTATATCAATATTACACAATTTATTATTATTATAATTCTCAACTTTGCTTTGGTCTTGTCCATTATGACTAATTATTTCTGACCAATTTATCTTCATTATTTAAATTAAACCAGCAATACCAAGCCTATTAAAATATAAATAAATTTTGCACAATTTGAAGGATTTTTAGCTTTTGATTTATTTGAATTTCTCTCCATTAATTTTGAATGCAATAATAATGGTAATAAGTATATTGTTAATTATGACTATATTCAGTTGATTTACCTTTTCTCATTTTAATGCTAAATTCCAATGAATTACATAATCTTGCAGCATATCAAATATTAGCTCATATTGCATGTCAGTAAATTAAACTGAACCACTTATAGGTTTCATGAAAACAAATTGTATGTATAATGCTATAAAAAACTAATAGATTTACGTCAACAAAATAAAGTACTTTTGTTACTTAATATTACATGCCTAAAAATTTTTGTAGTAAACAAAAGAAGTACTTTTACCATTATCTTAAGTTTTAAATCTTAAATCAACCTTGCTAAATCAATTAATTAGTAATAATAAACATACAAATGATCCCAGAGAACCATGATAAATCTTTTAACATTTGAGTGCCAGTTACCAAGTTGTTCTTATGTTTATTAGTTTAAACTGAGAATGAACATTAATATAAAGGTAAAAGAACATATTCTTTATAATAAAGTCAAAAAGCATTCTATGTTGTCATCTATATCTTTAAAATATGAAATAATGTTTAGTTATATTTTTAATCCTAAAAAAATAAAGGCAGTTTGCAGAAAGCACACTAACAAATAATGGAAAAAAAATGAGAGATGGTTTATTAATAAGCAGAATCAGTAATAATCAGAAAATCTAACAGTATTTAGTTTGTGTATTTTGTAATATGTGCACTTAAAAATAGAAGTAGGTATTTTCTATCATGTGTTTAACAGTATAACATTTGTCTTTGAAAGGGTATTCTGCACTAAAAATATTTTAAGGTTATATGTTTAATGTTGTTATTATCTAGTTAAAATATATTTTTATAATTGTATATAGATAATATTTTTATATTTGATTCAATATTTAATCAATCATTTTTAAATAATACTCTACTGCTACAAAAGCTTTCACAAAATGTTTCTACATACTGAATGGTATAATCAGAAATGTAATTTAATATGTATTTTGCAAGAGCTCAATAAAAGCATAAATGGATCATACTTTAATTAAACTCAATATTGATATGAACAAACATGTTAAAAACTTAAAGGTGCTTCTTTAATATGCATTTAATCAATCTTCCCAAATTATCATATCATATATTAATAAAATTTTATATTTCTAAACTATACATAACTGATAATTTAATTTTGTGTTTAATAGGAGTTATGTGGTTTGCAATTAATACTATCTTGATAAACATTATTATCTATAACAGATTTATTACATTTTCATTCAAATTCTATTGCTTTGTTGGTTATTTTTAGAAATTTATAACTTTTTTAATAAAAAATAGCCATTTTTCAAACATTATTATTAATATTTTCATTATTTTCAATATTAAAAATTTAATCTTGGAAACTTATTTTTGCTTCATTTTATATTTCTTATTTAGTTTGTTAATAGTACATCAATAATTTCTTCTTCCAATCACTATTATATGATTAGGTTATGAGATTTATTAAAATATTCAGTTTTCATTATAAATATAAATTATCTATCTTCCTTCAATATCCTGATTGCTTTCCATCAAATATGGCATCTGACTATTTTTTATCAAGTTAGTCTTATTACTACTCAAGTTTTTTCATTTGAATTAACTCTGAAAATTTATAGTTTTCACTTAATATAACATTTTTATAAATTGTAGCATCAATTCTCTACTTTTTTTATATGCAATAAATTATATATTACTCACTAATTGCAGAAACCCTTAAAATAGATATTTATATAACAGTGATGAATATTAAAATATTATCTTCTTAATTACATTTAATATCTACAATTAACAATTGCAATGCATTCTATTCTATAATGATTTATGCAAACTATTCTATGGATGTGATATAGTAGTGCCAAATAGATTTTTAATTTTTAAAGTCTTAATATTGTCTATCAGGAAGAAATACTGGATTGTGCATATCCATGCAGTAGCCTCCCTTACATATACTATTATTTTGAATCCAATTCGACCTGCTTATATATCTATATAGTTTTGGTATTATTGTATATATATATATAAATGCAATCCAGTGTTCAATGCTGATGAAAAACAATTTCTAGAAGCTAATTTGGGTATCTAATTAACATTATTATAAGCTGTTTATTGATTTCTCATGTTTACTTAGAAGATGAGTAGAATAATACATAGTGGAATGCTGCTATTAATGCAATTATTAAATTATCAAATTACTTCAACAAGCTGTAAACTTATAAGTATTTTGTTTTCGATTTCACTCTAAAGATTTAGTAATAAAATTTTGAACTGATATTTATTATTAAACTAAATCATAATTTTATTTAAAAATCATTACAGAAAATATAAACCAATTTAATTGAAAATTTTTACTAATGAATATATATATAAACATCATGCATTTATACTTATACATTAGTTTGTTGTATTTATATTCTTTTTCATTTATTTCCATATTTTCTTGCAATAAAATATTACTTTCATTTTTTTGTCACTTATGATATTTTTAACTTTTTTGATTTAATTATTTAGTATTTTTAAATGCTTGATTAATGTTATCTTTTCAATAATATCATGTATTTGTATAGTGTGATTATTTAAACTTATTTTTCTTTCACTCTTACTTTGATTTATATTACTACATTATTTTTTTTCTAATACTTAAAGAATTGTTTTTTGCTTCTACTTTAATATCATTTATTTTACCATAATGGTTTGCTATGATATTTGTGAAAAATAATTAACTATAATTTTCTAAAATGTCTATTGTTTGTAGTACATGATCCATGCCTGACAGATGCTATCACTACATAGTGATCAGGAAGACAACCTTTTTGAGGAATGACATTCACTTATTTTCAATTAAATTATTATTTATTTTAAATGTTCATTATTATAAAATGTATTTTAATTTAAATATATATATTCCTTTACATTTATATATTCCTTTACGTTTGCATTATTTTACATTTAACAGTGTTTTTTTTTTTTTTGTAATTACTTTTTATATCTGTGCATTAATCTATATAAACAAAAATTCATATGTTATTGGAAGCCTGAGTTATAGCTAATTATATAGATACCACATAGTCAGTTTTAATCTGTTTTGAATAAAGAAGTTCTTTTATATCTTTGGATAAAGAAGTAGACAAAGAGAGATGATCCAATAATTTCCTTCATTTCTCTGTTTAATACTATGTGCTTAAAGAAATAACTTTGAAGTGAATTAGTAGAAATTATATTAATGCAATTTATCCAAAACACTTCAAACACTTTTTAGCAAAACTCTTTATTTGTACATATATACATACACCTACATTTTGACTGTCCTACAGTTTTCTTCAGAGCCAGTTCACTTTAATCTCTGAAAAAAACTGGCTCTGAAGAAGACTGCAGGCAGTCGAAATGTAGGTATATGTATATATGTACAAATAAAGAACTTTGTTAAAAAGTGTTTGAAGTAGTTTGGATAAATTGTATTTATAGAAAATTACAGCAAAATAAAAGTATGATTTTGGTAATATTTATAGAGATTATATTGTGATCTTTTTCTCTAATTTTTCTGATAAAACATTATTATTATCAGAATTATACAGAATAAACATACTGATTATACTTGATAGATGAATTTTAGTAAATCTGAACTGTTAAACCATATCCATCACATTGCAGTGAAAAAGTAATAACAAACAAACGAAGAGGATATTACCAATAAAAAAGACTAAAAAATTAAGAGAGAAAGACTTTAAATTACTTTCAGGATAATTGGTCTACAGTTCTTTTGTTTCATTCCAAATGTCTGGGTATGTGATTTGAGAAGCTTAAATTTACTTATGTTAATTTTTTTTACTGTTTAGCATAGCTCATGGAACTTAAATTCTGTATTGCTGAAATAAGTAGTTGTTAGAATTCTAAATTGTCTAAAGATTGCTTGAAGTTAAGTAAAAGGCCTATACACATTATTGCTTATTTTAATGCACTGAAAAATCTATTAATATTTTAGTTTGAGCTATTTGAGAATTTTGGTGACAACTTATTATAATTGGTAGATTACTATTATATGCTTATTTCCTTAAGATTTTGAATGCTAATTAATATGTAACATATAATTAGAATTTAAAAAGTAATATAAATATGTACTAAATTTTATTAGTTTAAACATATTCAATCTAATCACAAATATAAGCCAGGGGAATAATTAACAATGGGTACTGTAAACAGGAATCTGGAATAGTACAAGTTTTGAGATGGTAAATTTACTAAAAACATTCTTGTTTTATTGATGCTAATGTCTTATTCATTTTCTTATTTAAACCCTCCTTACAATACAATTTATTGTGAAAAAAAGAAATGGTATTACATTATGAAATGTATATCTAAAGACTAAAAACACTAATTCTAGAGTTCATATATAATATAAACCTTTTAAAAGTAGTCATTATTATTTTTTAATACTGCAAAAATATTTTTTATAAATAGCACAAAAAAACAATTTATTTCAATTCATAAAATCATAACATTATTGATTTAAAATCTAAATTAAAGATAATATTTAAATCAAGATTCTAATCAAAGTTTGTTTAATTTAAATACACATATTTATACGCACACAAGCGGGGGGGGGGGGTTAATAATTTGAATAAGAATTCAAACAATTGATGTTTGTCAAAAAATATATAAAAATTCTATGTATTTTTACATAAATTGCTTTATTATTATTATTATTTGTTACTATTTTATTTATTATGATTAAAACAATTTTTACATATATAAATAACAAAAATATTTCCAATCCATACCACTATCTGAAATAAATATCAAATCACTTTAAACGTTAAAAAATTTCCAGTTATGCCCTCTGTGAAATAAATATTTAGAGCCCACATCTCAAAACAGTTAATTCAAAAAGGTACCTTTTTAAATTTTCCTTTTTTAATTAACTGTTTTGAAATGTGGGCTCTAAATGTCTATTTCACAAAGGATATAGCTGAAAACTTTTAATGTTTAAGGTGATTTGATATATATATAGTATTATTTTCAGGAGCTTCCAAGGTAATAAAATTATAATAGATGTTTCAGTACAATAACAAGTACTTGAATAAAATTTTCTTTTGAAAGATAACAAGTACTTTCCTCAGATCTTCTTCTTTTTCAAATCATAATATATATATAGCACTTTACCAATGAATTTGAATTTTATTTATTTAACATGTAAACAATTATTTATCAAGTCAAGTGATATTCAATCTCTGAAGTGATTGGTGCAATATAGTAGTTTCAATCAAATGACCAAACAGAATTTTTTTTTCAGCAATTGAAAATGAATACAGTTATATTAGCTTTCAAATCAACTATAATACGGAATTAAATTTATCAGAACAAGAATTAAATAATTATAATTACTCTAATCAGTCACAATAAAAATATCCTAAATAAATGTAGCAATATGTCCTACTTTATGTAACTGAACAATGTATCTAAGTAGTCAAAAATAAATTGATAATCAAAAAATATAAAAAAATTGAATTTATTAAAGACATAAATATACACGCAGATATTAGATCCTTTAGACAAATAATTGCTGTATAGAAACTTAAAAATAATTATCAAATCACCATGCTGAAAGTAAAAAAAACAGCAGACAAATATCTTATCAAGACACATACTTCATCTCAAATTGATGATGTATTCAGGTGATTCTGAAGATAAAAATCAGTCTCACCATTTATAAGCATTGGAAATATTTAAATTAAAAATACATGATTTTTAGTTTACAAGATTTAATGTTAATAAGTGTCACTTAGTTTATTATAATTTCTAATTTAGTTTTATGGATTTAATTAATTTATGTATATATAAATATTGAATATTTATTTTTTAATTAGTGTTCAGCCATGATGTAACTAAGCAAGCAACCAATTAAAAATGAATCAGTAAATTAAAATTACATCATTCAGCAGCAATATTTTATTCATCTGATTCTTTTATAGGCCAAAATGAAAGCTAAGAGTTAATTTAATTTTTATCTTAAAGAGAATTGATTAAATAAAACCCTTTTGTCGGAATTTCAACTTTTTAATCAATTGCTTGCTGAGTTATATCTTAAGTAAGTTCTAATTTATGGACGATCTCTTAAAATTCGAATATTTATATCTATAATAATGTACATAAAAATTTCTATTATATTTATAATATTTACAACTTTTTTTTGGCTGCGTAGTCAGCAAAAAATAAAAAAAGCATTGAAACTAGAAATTGAAATGATGATTAAATAAATTGTTGGCAAATAAGATCGCACAGTTTTGATGTCCAAATGGCAATGGTATTGCATCAAGACGAAGTCAATGGCAATAATAAGACGATTACTCTTTATTACCTATGCAATTTGGACCATTAGATGTAAAAAAAAATTCAATGATAGTGACTTTAATGAGGATGGATATATCATGAGGAAGCTCCTAAAAATCATCAATCATGGCAAATTGCTTACATCTATTGTGAGATTTATTGATACATGGAAGCTCACAAAAATTATTGAATGACCCTCCAAACTATTTAATGTTAAACAATTGAAACCTATAGACTCTATGGTTGAACTTTCCTACCTTCAGCATAAAAAAAGGTTTCTCATTTTGTAAACATCGCTTTAATCAATTGTTATCTATGCATGAACCCCCGCCCCGGTTTGTAACTTGTCTCACTTTATTATTGTACATTATTTGTTTTTATCGTTGTTTTTTTTTTTGTAGCTTGTGACATATTGATCTAAATTTGATAAAACTTTAGAGAATAATTAAGTTAGATTTAGGGTGCTAAATCTCATTATCAAATATTTAGGAGTTGTTATAAAAACAGAAATCATTGCCTGTAACAAGAAAGAAATGCTAGTATTAATAGATTTATACGATTAATAAATAACACCCACGGTATAATAAAGAATGAGCAAAACTGTCATTAATTCTAAAGTTGTTCAGAAAGTAAAGAAAAACTTGAAGTTTATTTGAACATCATAATTGCACTTTAATTGTGATGACTGAAACTTCATAGCTAACAAACTGTCATTTACAAAACTGAATTACTAACAGCAAAACATTAAATACAAAAAATAAAATAGGTAAATAATATTTTTACTTTTTTAAATAAAAATATAATTAATCTTCCTGGTAAACAATACAATCGATCAATAAAAAAAATCTCATTTTCAAAAAGTAAAACGTGCTTAATAAAAACATTTCTAAAATGGAATACTCAAGAGATAAGTAAGTGAGTTCATTATAAATAGATCATTTTATCTCTCTTGTAATCATTGATTTACTCTTTATACAATGTAACTTTAGAGTGAAAAGAAAGATAGAATTATTACTCATTTCTTAATGACTAATATAAATTTTTTTGTGACTTTTATGCTAAAAATTGCCTTAAAATCATTTAAAAACTAAGAATATATTGTTCTAGAAATAAATAAAAATAGAAAATATAATGAGAGAAACTATGTAGCATGGTGTCTAGATTTATGACACCCTTTCTTCAATGGATTTGTGAAACTAATTATAGTATTATAAAACTTAAAATAGGACTTAAGCTTAATTTCATACTACCACATCCTATTCTTCACAGTCTATTACACTTTATTTTTATCTAAATATATATATATACACACACACACAAAAGCATCTGTACCTATTCAACACTAAGAATTTTTGAATCTGCTGTCAAAGCAATTTTTTTTATTTATAAAAAAGATGGAATCTTTCATTAATAAAAAGTTAATATAATAACAAAGGTGGAAACCCACCTTTATCTAAGGTCTAACACAATTATATAAAGACTAAATATTGACTGAAAGTGATTGCGATTTTTAATTCACAGAAATTTAAATAAATCCCATTAAACAAGAAAATATAACCTGTTTTAAAAAAAGACTAATAAATTCTCATTTTTAATTTTCAAGCAACACCAAAACCATATATTGTTTAGACAATAAAACTGGTTTTATTCAAATCTAGATTTGTTTATAAATGTAAATACATGAAGGCAATCCACACCTATGCATTACCAAGAATCTTAATTTGCTGTTAATGAAATCTTTTATGATAAATGTAGATATCTAACTTTATCTATGTTCTAAGATGTTTATATGATTGAAAAAGATTGAGATTTTTAATTCATAGAGGTTTAAATAAATCCCATTACACAAGCAAATGTAATCTGTTTTGAAAGCAGACTAACATATATATATATATATCATCATCATTATCAACCATTATCAATCCACTGCAGGATGAAGGTCTCTCCAAGTTTAAGCCATCTTCTTTGACCTTTAGCTTCTCTTCTCCACATCACCCCTGCACACTTTCTTATTTCATCCATCCATCTCACATGTGGTCTCTTTCTGGGTCTTTTTTTATATGAACATGGATGGGCTGCTCACCAACATGCATTAACCAGCGTGGTGAGTTTATTGGCTTTTTACCTCTGAGTTTAAGATCAAGAAACACCATGGTCTGTCTTCTCAATGCCTGATAGGGCAGAATGAATGTTTGTGTAAATGATAAATATTTTTCCAATATATATATATATAATGCTTTCATGGTTATATGATGTAAATAAAATAAAATTGAATTAAACCGTGTGTTAGTATTAATTAATTCCCAATGTTTTGACAAAATAGCATCTGCTATTGTCAAGGTTAACTTTTCACAGAAAAACTGTTAGATCAGATTGAGTGTGAGATAAAGAATGAGATTGAGCATGAAGTAGTTGAGCATTCAGAATATGTGGATTAACAAAATGTTTATTTTCTTCAGTTTTACCATTAATTGATTTCATGTTTATATTAGAAAGAAATAAAATAAGTGGTCTCCAATAAGACTGCAATATGTTGTGATTCATCAGCTCTATTTAAACCAGTTGGTCTTTTTAATATTTCAATCAATTCCCTCATGATTCTCAAATAATACCTTTTCAAATTAGCAAGTATTTTAATATAATCAAAATCAGGTTTATGACCAATTTCTAAAAAATTCCACATTTACAATATTCAAAAAGCTATGTATGTCCGTCTAATAGATAAATTAATGTTAGAATTAATAAACATAAAATGCTTTTAATCAGAAGTTAAATACATCAGCTTTTTCTTCACATTTTTTAGAAATTGGTCACAAACCTGATTTTGATAATACTAAAATACTTATTAAATTTAAAAAAATATGATTTGAGAACCATGAGGGAGTCGAATGAAATATTAAAAGGACTAAATGATTTAAATGGAGCTGATGAAGAACAAAGTATTCCAGCCTTATGGAGACCACTTACTTTATATCTTTCTTCTAATATAAACTTGAAATCAATTAATGGTTAAACTGAAGAAAATAAACGTTTTGTTAATCCACATATTCTAAATGCTCAACTATTTCACGCTCAATCTCATTCTTTATCTCACACTCAATCTTGTTACTAATTGAGATCTAATGGTTTTTCATTGAAAAATTAATCTTGACAATGGCAGAAGCTATTTTGTAGAAACATTGGTAATTAATCAATACAAACACATGATTTAACCCCCGAATCTATTTTAAATATATATATATGTATGTGTGATGTGTAAATGATCAACTCTACCAAGTTTTCATACTTTCATTTCTGAAAAATGATTTTTTCCCCTCTTCCATTAATAATTTAAGACCTACTTCAATATATCTCTTTTTATAAAAATATATATAGAACCTCTGATAAAATTTAACAAGTCATGTACCTAACAATCTACCAATTGCTCTTTGCCAGGAAAGAATCTTCTAGTTCATTGCTAACTCATAGTTCAGGAGATTTATTGTAATAAGACATTACAAATCATTCAACTCAGTTCCTATGGCTAAACTTTTAGAACTCTTTTAACAACACAATATTCTTTTATCTCTCTGTATATGCATGTTAATAAGTTTCTTAAAAGCAAATACACATAAGTTTAAGACACTTCTTGGTTTTTTCTCTTATAATTCAATTCCACAAAAGATTCTTCTTTAGTCTTTTTTACATACATTATGCTTCTCCTTCTGGAAATTTAAAACAAATAATCCATATATACATTAATCTTCTTAATCAGTCAATTGAATTGTTTATTTTTCTTTCCTCAAAAAAAAATTTTTCTTACAAATTATTCAGTGCTAGATAATTATTCTAGAGAATACTCTTCTTACATATAATAATGAAACCTTCTCACAATTAACACAATAGCCTTTTCCTCTACTGCTGTTCCCAAAAAGTTTTTGAACTTCCCAATCTTTCTTTCCTCTTATGTATTAAGATTCATAATAGAAAATTGTCTTCTAACTTACAAAATCTCTCTCTCCAAAACTTCAATATGTATTAAAGTTTCTTTTAAAAATATTCTTATTTATTTTAGGATCACATTTTGGATATCTAATAGTATACTTCCGACTTCCTTAATTAAAAATATTTGTTTATTCTGTTCAAAATTAATGTAGGGTAAAAAAATAATGTCCAATAAGTGTCAAAAAAATGCAATGGCTTTTCATTATATTTTATTCCTATTTTCTATTTACATTTAGTAATTAACCAAATGACAAGATTAATATATTCATACCAAAAGCTTATTACTATTTCTTCTACTAACATATACTAAGGTTGCAATTGATTGTTTTTAGATATGAGCAACCAGTTTTTATTCTTTTATTCTACAAATAAAATATTGAGAATCCTACAAAATTGGTAATATTACAAAATTTCAAAGCATTTCTCTATCAATTCTGTCATTTAGTAACAGATATATAATGCAAAAATTCAAATGCTAATATATGGAATCCAAATACATAAAATTTTTAATTAAAATAAATCTATATGTTTTGCCTATTAATACTTTTCTTTCTAATAAAAGAAATTTTGCAATCATAAATAAATCTATTCCTTATATAGTATTTTAGAAGAGACCTGTAGACTTGAATCTTTTAAATTGCCCTTCCTGCACACATACCATTTATTCTGCTTGTTGATTTACTCCAAAATACTATTATTAATAGTCCTAATAGATAGTATATAGAGAGGTCTTTTTTCTAGTATTAGGATTGCAATCTTCAAAAACGTTTACTCTTTGATTTTTCAATTGTCATTTCTGTTCTAATCTAACATTTTTGAAACTGCAGTCTTTATTTTACAATAATTTAAATTAAAATTAAAGATCAAACTTAAACATTTCTTGATATTTATGCTTCAAGATAAACAAAATTAATTTTCCTTTACATGAATTTTTTGCTTTATGAATATTTATATATATAAACTTAAAAATTATATATCTTTTTTTTGTTATATAATCAAATAAATTGTAAATACTAACTTCTTTATATGTTATAGTGATTATTAACATTAAGCATCCTACATTTTGATATTGTAACAAATATCTATTTGTATAAAATGTATATTTATGTAAATAATTTTTTCTAGTATAATCAATAAACATTACTTTAAAACTAGATTTATGAGCTTTACCAAGTAATTTTTTATTTATACAAAAAACAAATACAAGGCTTAATTTGTTGCAAAAGAATTTTAAAAAAAGTCTTAAAATATTTAATTTTCCTGAATAATGTTTATTAATAACTATGGTAATATAATAACTTATACAAAATCCTAAGAATAAAAAAAAAAATTAACAGAACTTCCTAACAAGATTTGTTGTTTTAAAAATAATTATAAAAGTACACATTATTAAACTTTAATTAAATATTAAAAATATCTTAAAAAAGAATTAATATTCACTGATAATGATAATTAATTCATTTGAAGAGTTAGTAATTATTATTAGAAAAGTTTATTAAAGAGATGATGTTTTGCATTCCTTATTGACTCATAATCTTTATAGAAATGTGAAATTATATTATTTCAAAAATAAATAATGATAAGAATATATAATTGATGAAACATAAAAATTGTACACTCACAAAAATGTTCCAAAAACAGTTCTTTTTTAAAAAATATTTATTTAATTCAGTGTATTCAAACATTGCACATTTTTCTTTTGCTTTTATTTGTTTATTTTATACTTATATTCAGACATCCATTCTATTTTATTCACATTTATTACCAGGTAATGCTTTACATCTTTACGTTATATCTACTATCTATATTCACCTACAAATCATACTCATTTTGGAATGTTGCTAAAACTACATCTCAATAATAATTTTTAAAAATATATACATAAAATTACAAATTTAAATAGATAGATGATTTTATTTTTTATTTATGCAATCCATAATTGAAGGCATAAAATCCCTCACAATCCACTTAAAGAAATAAATCATACAAAAATTTTTACATTGTATAATTCCATTAACAATTTATAACTCAGGCATACAACAGATTGAAACTATGATTTCAGCATGGTGATTGAATGGTGTCTTATAGATAGATATGCTCTAAGCATAAGTGTATGTTTATGCTTTTCAAAACAGGGTGAGTGCATGTAAATTCATAAAAACACATGACCAGAGGTTTGTTCCTTCTCTAGGATGTTAGTTACATCTATTAAATTGCAAGTGTCAAAGGACAAATATTATATAGTTTAAATATTAACATAACTGATAAAATAAACCTTCACAAAAATGTTATTAAACATGAAATATTAAATCTTTTAAATCTTGATATATATAACTTTAAATTTTCTTTTAAACGATTAAATACATCAATATTTTTCTAATACCATTTTTTTTTCTTGCATGAACTTTTTTTAAGCATCATGCAAATATAACTCTTAACCTTAAATTACACACCAAACACTTTTTACTAGACTGCAACCTTTCCCAAAAACAATAAAAAATATAAACCTGTTCTCACAGTGCATTTTAACTGAATCAGTCATTTGCTTAGATATATAGAGTAAATTCCCAAGAATATTTGAGCTATAAAACTACATAAAGTGGCTGGTTCAGTCAAAATGCATTGTGTGAGTGTTCAAATATACTTTTTCCAATGATTTGAAAAATATTAGATGCAATTTAAATTAACACATAATATTATATGAACATAATAATATAGTTCTTAGATAATCTTTCGATTTCAAGATCAAATATAAAATAAACAAAATTTGTAAGTAACAATTTTTTCCAAAACGATTTTTCAGTCATTAAAAATCAACTACATATAGAATTATTTTAGCTAAGCCAAACTTCCAGTTTTATTATTTTTACTTGAAGTCATAAAAAGTATTAAATTATAAAACTTTCTTTATTTTATGCATCCTGATATTGAAAATTGTATTAAATTCATTATTCCTTTTTTCTTTTTTGTAAACAATTTTATCTAGTTATTTTGAAACAAATATATATATATCAATGATAAGATTTTGACACAATAAACAAAAAAGTCTTCATGATTTTGATATAAAACTGTTTCTTTTTCTTCTTCTTTCAATTCTCATTGTCAATCTGACTTTTTTAAAAGTAAATATTTTAGCATATTCAACTTTTATTTGGGCAAATAATATAAATAAATGATACATTTTTAAAACTTTCTATTACAGTGTAAATTAATATTAATTTTTTTAAGACAACATCCAGCATAGCAAAAAATTACACTGTAATATTTTTCATTTTTTAAACTTTAAAATGATTTTAATTAGATGTAAAGGCTAAAAATCAGAGATTAAATTAAGTGAATTAGAAATTCATTAGTATAAAGGCCTGCATGGTAAAATGGCTGACTTTGGAACCCAATGTTCATAAATCAAGCCATGTTCTATCAATTCCAGCATTTAAACTTTTTATAAATTCCCAAGCAATAAAATGATTCAATTATGTATATATTAAAATTATCAATAATTCTTTTTGTCAAATGTAAAAATAACATTAATAAAACAATAAAAATGGAATTTTCACAGAATCCATTAATATTCCACATGACAATAGTCTGAAAATATTCAAAACATTGAAAATATTCTAAAAGATTTTTCAAAAGTATATAATGAACAGCTATTTTTTTTAATAATTATGCTATGTATCAATTAAACTACTTGAAGCAATGTTTTAAACGATTTCAGAATACTTTCCAATTACCAGAAAATCTACAATTGTGTTTAGATTTAAACTCAAATAAGATACACAAAAATTGTTTAATATAAGATGTCTTTTATTCTTTCATTGTGTTTTGATGAAGTTTACCATATAATATTTTCAAGCTGTTATATGTATTTAAAGAACCCATACTAAATATTTTTTGTCAATGTCTTTCACTAATATTACATTAAACTTTTTTTTTTACTGATAAAATTTTATTTTTTAATAGAAAGAGATGATCATAAATGATTATCAGAACTTTTTAATAAATTCTTTACATGAATATCACCATGCAGCAACAATTTATTTTAAAACTGTTTGGATTAATATTTTGAATGTTTATCAATTTATCATGTTTTATAAGTAATAAAATCTTATAATATATTTTGCAAAACATGTAGAAGGATGAAAATTTATGTTCTAGAAGGCTTCACTGATAATATTTATGTGTTAATAGTACCAAATAAAGAATTATATCTTGTATTACATATATATATATAATTGAATTTAAAATGTATCATCCAAAATAACAGAAACACAGAGGCTTATTATATACCTGGGTTTATATATGTAATATTTAGGGTATATGAGCACAGACTTTCACACGACCCACCACTCTCCACACTATCTCATAACATTGATACACTTGAACACATATATGTTGAAAAGATAAATAATCACCAATATACGTATTTCATGCTAAACCAGCAATCATCAGTTGATCCAGATTACCATTTCTACACATATATGCTATAAGTGCTCAGATATATATTAAGATAGCCAATCCTCATACTTTAATGGACAGGCTTCAATCTATTCCACACTCCAACTCTTCAACTGTCTATCCAATTGAAAATCTGATGATGGAACGCTCAAAGGCCACCCTAAGGCTGAGATTCTTGTCACACCCATGTTGACCTAAAGTCAATCTGACCCCTCATACACAGGACATAATCCATTTAATATAAGGGATGGGCAGACATCTCTACTATGTAATAACAGAAACACACAGGCTTATTATATACCTGGGTTTATATATGTATATTGGTGATTATTTATCTTTTCAACATCAGTGTTATGAGATAGTGTGGAGAGTGGTGGGTCGTGTGAAAATCTGTGCTCATATACCCTAAATATACATCCAAAATACTGTAAACAAAATAAATTAACAAAACCTCTAAACTTATAATTTTAAAGTTGGCAGAAAAAAGACATCTTATATAATATACTATTTAAGAAATTATATATTGTAAAAATATTCATAAAAGTTAAAAATACTACATTTTTAAACTTCTTTACAAATATATAATTAAAAGAAAAAAGAGTAGATAAATGACTTTAAAATGGGTAAAATTAATTCTCTGGCCATTTCAATCCAACCAAAAAAAGCATTAAAAAAAAACTTTTTTAAAAAATATATTCTGATATCAATTTTAATATAATCGCCACGCCAATAAAACAACCATTTTAAAATAAATATAAACAAACTATCAAATATCACACAAATTAGATAGAAATCATTTATTGTTTTTAAAAGAAAATAATATACTATCATTAAATATATGTGCGTGTGCATAATATTTTATGAATGAAAAAAACTCTCTAAATTTAAAACGTTTATTAAGAAACTGCAATCATTATATAACTATGATAAATGTGAAAATTTAAGAAAATTGAAAGCAGAGAAGACATTGAAATGACATAATAATCCAGATTACTTGAAGTTTTCAAAGCAGTAAATCAAATAAATAACCTAGTTATTTAATTTGTACACTAGTTAAAAGACCTTAACAAACTTAGAAATATTAATTTGATTGATTGCCACAAAATATGTATTTTATAATTATCAAATCATTTTCATATCTCAAAGTCTACTTTCTGAGAGAAGTGAAATAAAATGCATTTTTAAAACTTAACACAACAATAATAAAAGCATTTCATTTTAAATGTGTGAAATAAAAAACTATATATAAGATTTTCAGTTAGCATTATTTCATTATAGATGTCATAACTATTATTAATAATCCCCACTTCAACCAGTTTTTCCTATTTGCCAACAATCATCTGTGATTGCTTACCACTCTCTTATCACAATTTATTTTACAATCTCATTTTCAGACTTACATCATAAATCTTAATAAATATTTACATCATTAAAATATATAATACTATAAATATGCATTTTTTTCTTTACATCATCAGAGCTCAATTAAATATATATAATGTCAAATATTTCAACACTATTGACAAACGAAAATGTGATACACTTAAAATTTTAATCAAAATAAAATCTTGACACTTTGACAAAAATTTCAGCTCCTCAAGTGTAAAAAAACTTCAACTATATTGGCTTAAATATACTGTGCTGATGTCTAACTGTTTTTTTTTTTTAAATATTAAAAAGTACTTAAATATTCTCTAACATTTATATTGATCATAAAATATACATATACTGATGTGCAAATCAAATAGCTTAACAATGTACTAATTAGCTGCAAGTATCATACAAATTGTGAATCATCATCAACCATTATCAAGCCATTGCAGGATGAAGGTCTTTCCAAGTTCAATCCATCTTCTCTGATGTTTAGATTCCCTTCTCCACATCACCCCTGCACACTTGCTTATTTCATCCATCCATCTCACATGTGGTTTCTTTCTGGGTCTTTTACAATCTCTTGGAATCCAGTTTAAAATTTCAATTTCCATCTATTATCATCTCTTCTAATAATATGTTCAGTCTAACTCCACTTCAGTATTTTAATTTTTTTCAATGAGGTCAGTAACACCTGTTTGATCTCTTACCTATATATTGTGTTTTTGATCTCTTCTTGTTACTCCCAACATGTACCTGTTCATACTTCTTTGAGTGGTCTGAAGTCTTTGTATTGCTTTTCTATTAAGATTCCAAGTCTTAGATCCATAAGTAAAAACTAATAAAACACATTTATTAAAAACCTTCCTTTTCAAACACATAGACATATTTTCTTTTAGTATCAAGTTATTTCTACCAAAGCACTTCAACCAAGTGTAATTCTATGATTAATTTCATTCATTATGTTCCCATATGTATTAATAATCTGACCAAGATATTTGTAGCTGCTAACTTCTTCTAACTCATCATAATCAATCTTTATTTTCATATTTTGAGAAAATCCTTTGAACAACACTTTAGTCTTTTTAACATTTATCTTTAGTCCTACTTTCCTATTTTCATCTGATAACTCCTGCAACATTTCCTGCAGCTCTAAAGCATTATTTGCAAAAACAACTACATCATTTGCAAAATCTAAATGACTTAAAAAATCTCCATTTACTTTCACTTTTTTAGCTTCCGGATTTTAATCCACAAAATACTTCTTGCAGCATTGCTATAAAAAATTTTGGAGATATGGAGTCACCCTGTCTTACACCCGTCTCAATGTTCCACTTTCCTAATATTATTATGTAATCTAATTGTTTCTGTTGCATTTTTATAAATATTCTTTAAAATATTACAATATCCTGGATCTATATCTTGATGATCCAATGCTTTAATTACTGAAAAAATGTTTATAAAATCAAATGCCTTTTCATAATCTACAAATCCAAAGCATAATGGCAACTCATATTCATTTGCCCTTTCTATAACTTCTCTCAATACCTGAATATAATCTACTGTACTAAAACCACTTTTAAATCCAGCTTGTTCTCTTGGTTGGTGAAAATCCAATGTTCTCTGTAGACGAGTTGTAATTATCTTGGTAAAAATTTTGTATAAAACTGATAAAAGGCTGATAGGTCTGTAATTTCTAACATCTTCTTTATTACCTTTTTTAAATATTAATACTGCAATCTTCCAATCATCTGCTACATTTTTATCATTTAGACATTTGGTATATAACTTTGCTAAAAAAAAAAAAAATCTATTTCTTCACTTGCTTCTTTTAATATATCAATTATAATTCCAACATTACCTGGAGTCTCTCCTTTCTTTATAAATTTAATTGCATGTCTCACTTCTTCATTTAAAATTCTGGGCAATTCAGAAGAATATAATTGATATAGGAGGTACTTGTTCTTTATTACTATATAATTCTTGATAAAAGTCTTCTACTCATTTCATGATGTCATCTCTCTTTTTAGTAATAATATAGAGAGGCATATAGACATGCCATAAATATATTATATTCAACCAATTTTTACCTTGTATTAGACTGCCTGTATATAAAATCATGAATATCCAGTATTTAAAATATTCATAAATACAAATGCATAATTGTAAAAATTATGCTGGTATTGTTATGTTATGCATATACTCCCAATACTAATGATCAAACAATATGCAGAGATTTCACTCTAATATTCATTAATGATGTGATCCTCTAGAAAATAAAATGAAATGATTAGACAATCATATATATGACTAATCAAAAACAATGTTAGTTAGTTCAAAATTATAATAAGTTTCACATATTCTTTATAAAGAGAATTCTTGAATTAGCTTATAATCAGAAAGATTGCTGTGAAACCACCTACATCCAGAATAAATCCATTGGACTGTAAATGGCATGACAAGACAAAGATAAAATGTGATCCTCCAAATAAATGACAGAATAACAAAACAGGCAATCATCAATGTACAAAGCTTAGGTTAGCAGTCCACTATCAAATTCTGGCCAAATATTTATCATTATATACTTATAATTTGCGTTACTCTTTTAGTTAATAATATGATACTGCATTGAATTTAATATATTTTTTGTAGAATATAAATCATTATTATTCATTCAGAAACATGATTTAATTTACTGGCTAAGCTAATGGATAATGAGGTTTTTTCTTTCCATATTATTTATTTTGATCAAAATCATTAAAAAGCCACAGCTGCCTTACAAGCAGTTGTCCCGGGTTTGCAGGTTCGCTTCCCAGCCGATGCTTTGACACATGAAAAAAACAACAACATGCTAATAGGAAAAAATATCCACTAAATAAAAAAAAGTGATTCCTGAATATAATAAAGAAATATATTTAAAATTTTAAGTTAAGAAAATAACAAAAGTAGAATCATTAAAGGTATCTGATACAAGTTGTCTAAAAACAACTAACCTATGTATTTATATAAAGTTAAATTTTTTATGAAAATAAACCAATTAATAAATAAGATTTAAAAAGTTCAGATTTCATAAAATTTGAAAAATATAAATAGAGTGCATGAATTAGTTTGCAAACAGAGCTGCTGAGAAAATCACTGTGAAAGCAGCATAAAAGAGTGTCTGAATCTAAGCTTTGCATTCATAAAACTATAAGCGATATACTAAGACAATGATAGAATACAATCCTCCAATAATTAGTTAGAAATAAAGCTAACCTTCATTAAGATACTGTAGATCCTCAGAATTGATTATGAACAGGCAATGAATCTGCTGTTGGTTTATTTTTACGTTAAACTTTGATAATATTGTAAAAGTATTATTTTAATCAATGCAATAAAAAGACAAGTGATTAAATTATAAAATTAAAAAAGTTGGTCCTGTTGAGCAAGTTCAAAGATTTTTTGATGATATCTTGAGAGATTACTTCAAATGCAATATTACAGACAATAGTCTGTGTAAAATTGTTAAAATATTATTGTATTACTTTTAATTCCATAATAATGTGGGCATTCCTTAAATCAGACTTCAAATGACAAGAGTGGTTTAAACTATAAATCTAGCTGTAAGCCTAGAAATCATCAATAAGCTCAAGTATAGCAGAAGCCATTCACTTCAAGAAATGTTTTCATGCTCAACCATTCTATAAATATTATTATGTTAGATATATTAAAAAGCCTGTTATCAAAAGAAAACAACAAAAACTAGAATTGGAATTCCAAAATGAAGAGGAGAAAAATACTATTAAGTTGATAAGTGCAAATAAGTCACATAGAAAAGTAAAAAAAAATTAAACTCAACTTTTAAAACTCAGATTAGAATCAAAAATATATCATTTGAAATGGAATTATATTTTGGGTTGGCATTCTCAATTATTTTTAGGAGTTCTTGGTCCCTCACTAACAAAAAAAAAAAAAACGCTATCAAATTATTTCAAAGTGGCAAAGCTATCAAAGACTTTATCAAGTAAGGGCAAAAGTGAACACAATAACAAAAATATCTTCTATATTCCTCTCATCATCTCAATTAGATAGCTTAAAAAGTTATTGGAACCATGATTGGTTTAAATACATGTACTATATTTATATAGTAGTTAAGGGTAACCAGGTCACTAAGAGAACAGTAAGAAATAAATTCCAAAAAGTTTTAATAATAAAAATGAATTTCATCAAGAACAAATAAAACCCATAGTTAAATTTATTTCATAGCTATTGACATTAAAAAACATTAAAATACAGTATAAGTGGTGTAAAAAAATACAAAATTAGCTATCCAGAAATAAAATGAACTATTATTTTGAATTAAATGTTTCCACTCTTATAAATGTCTGGAATTGAGAAGGAGCTGATTTTTAGAAATGCAAATACTTTCAACAGTAGAAGCAAATATCTAAAGAAAGTTTAAAAAAAAAAAATCTTTCATTTATAATTCTGTTAGTAAAAAAATTCAGTAAAAATCAATTCTACAGAAGAAGAATCTTTTTTAAACATTAGCATCTAAAATTATACAAAAAAAACCCAAAGAATTCTGTTTCTAATAACAAAAAAAAAACACACACACACACAAGCAAAATGCACATTCAAAGCCATGGTTTTATTGCAGAAAACAGTTGTTCATATACCTATCAAATTGCTAGCCACTAAAAAGAAGAATCTAATAGTTTAATGCTAATTACAGTTTAAAAAAGTCAGCAAAAAAGAAACTGAGTTAACCCGTGCTTAAGCCAGTGTCAATACTAGCAATAAAATAATAAAAAAGAGCTTGTAAAAATTTATGGTCAAGTAAGCAACAACTTTATATTGATAAAATTAGTCAGGTTGATACTTACAAACATTAACTTAACAACAAGCCAAAGAAGAACTTGTTGCCATCTAATTTTGATCAAGTGAAGAGAATGCTCAAAAACTAAGTAAAATTCTAGTTATTTTGAAGATCATGTAACTTTAACAAAAGGAGAGGAGATATAGTGATTTTCTGGAAAATTATCAGACTGATATAACCACTTAATCATATATAAAAACAAAATTAGGGTTGGTTAATTGAAAATTACAATGCATTTTCCATAAGTTTATAGATCAAGAAAAATATTAAGGATGCTTTGAAGACAGAACAAAGACATCAACATCTGGATTAAGCATTCATGAAAATGTAACTAACATGACAAGATAAATTAATATATAGAGAGAATATAGTTCTCCAATAATTATAATAACAAATTTAATGATCAATAACATATTAAACCTTCATTAATCTTTCATCCACTTATTCCCTGCCAAATACTGGCTATGGTAAATATTTGTCATATATTTATAATGTGTTATTCTTGTAGTTAATAATGTAATGATGTATCAAATCTAAAACAATTGCATAAAATATAATTATTATTTTACCATTTTGACACTTAACAAATGATTTCCTTTCCATGGAGAACAGGTTTTAATGTGGTTTACAATGCAAAAAATGATGTCCTAATGACTTTGTTGGATATCAATATATTATATTTTCTTTTATAAAATATCAAAATTCTATAACAAATGATATTAGTAATCATCAGCCTGTTTTAGCAGCAGCAACTCACAAATAAGAATGGCTATTCCAAACTCAAAAGAAAAAAAAGAAAAATTCTAGAAATGTAATAGTTATATAAAATGTTCTGTGAATCAGAAATAAGTCTTCATACAGAACATCTTGATTCATTTTTTGCTTATTTTATATTTCACGATGCTGTCTTTTGAACTTCTGCAGAAAACATTTCTTTTTGAAATATTTCAAGGACCATATCTAATTCTGGTTTTATGATATATTCTACTCTCTGACAGATCTTCATAATAAAAACAATATTGCAATTCTTTAAAATAACTTTGAAATAATCTTTAAGATGTAAATGAAGACTATCCTCCATAAAAACACATATTCTATGTCACCAGAGAATAACGATTACAAAGACTTATAATGTTCATTCATATACAAACTTATAGAGGTGTGATTTTTAAGTCTACAGTATTCATATCGAGTGAGTTGAAAAACATATTGATTGGTTTTATGATCTTGCCATTGTATTTTTAATATTTTGTGGAACTTCCTTAAATGAAATTTTTCTCATGTCATTATGTCATTATGTTGCACTGATAGCATGCCCATGCCTCATTTTCATACAATAAATTAGATTAAATAACAGCCTACATACAGCTAGTATAGTTGCAGTTCTTTTTTTCTCTTTGATGAAATACTTGATCTTTTAATGTATTAAAAACAGCAGCAGTATTTTAGAACATGAATTGTATCTCATCATGTAAGTTTATCCTTATACTTATCAAATTACCAAAATGTTTAAATTGCTTTAGATTCTCAAGCTGATAACCATTCAAGTTAACAGTTATGGAGAATTTTTCTTTATCAATGGATGACAAAAAAACAGTTTTAAATACAAATTCTTTATATGCTATATTAAATTTTTAGTACATTCTGTAGATTGCTTTTGAACTGCGAAAATAACATAAATATTCAACATACTGTAAATCCAGAATCCAAGATAATGATGTTCTTGGGGTTTTTTTAATTGATTTAAATTAAAAATTTCATTCTCAAATTTACATCACATCTTGATCCTTATTTCATTACACCGCCTTTAAACAGTTCCAAAGGCAACTGTCATAAAAATTTAAAATAATGTTGGAACAAATACACATTCTTAACACCGGTTTTCATTTTAAATATCTCATATCTTCTACCTGTAGTAATAACACCCTCTCTCTCTCTTTCCAGCAATATTTTCCAGAAATACTTTGGTGGGCAAATAATTAATTTCAAACAAATCAAATGTCTTGACTAAATCAATAAAGAGCAATATATAAATCACTTTTTTGTTACTGATTTTTTTTTTTGTATTTTCCTAACAACAAAACCCACAGTCTTTAAGCACTTCTTGATTCTCTATATTGATTCTTTAATAATCATTCATCTATGATTGGAAGTAACTTATTCAACAAAATCATTGAAAATATATTTATTGTAGTGGTATTCCACGATAATTATTGCAATCTTGTCATATTACCTACATCTTTAAAAATTTGTAACAATTGAAGTATCTTTAACATCAGGTGGCATAACTTCATATCTACATATATTCATAAAAAAAAAAATTCAATATTATCATCTTTATGTTATTTACACTAAGAAAATAGTGAGTTTGCATATTTTCAAGTTCTTTTTTCCTAAAAATAAGTACAACTTCAATTAAAATAAACACTATTTTAATATAAGTGCTATATGCATGACTTGAATTGAAATTATGATTACATATTTTACATACGTGACTACGTGTTTATAAAAATATAACCGCGCACACATAAAGTACGCATGTGCAAACAATTATATATCAAATTTTTGATTAGCCAATTAAATGAAATTTAAACAACACTTCAATTAGAAAACAATGTTGTTTTGTTTCTTTTTTGTAATAGAATATATATATACTCAACACCCACCCAAATATATATATACTATACATATACAAACACCGGTTTATATTATACAAATCGATCAGCAATAACAACAACAACAACAACAACAAAAAACATCCGGAGACTTAAGCAATTTGTTTATCAACAATAATGAAAAATGATCTAAAAAAAGAAATTGAAAGAAAAAAAAACTTACCTTTTAGCTAGTTTTTCAATGAAGACAAATCAAGAAGACATCTGGAGATCAGTAATGCGGAAGAGTAATAAATGATAGTAGTGATAATCTTTTTTTTTAAAAAAAAAAAAGGATATGGCCACGTTATTAACCGAAGACACCAACTACGTGGTTTACTTGTCTGGTGCAAACATAAGAAAGACACAGGCAAAAACCCTGGATATGGTAGATATTCATCTTCATCCATTTTTTCCTGAAATCCAGATTCTCTCGCCTCCTTACTCTGATGAGAAGCGCTGTCATCATCTGGTACCGAGTTCATCTTATTTTTTTCCGCTGAATTCAGCGCTGTCATATTTTCGCCTCTTGACCTTTCAGACATTGTGAAAAACAAAACTTTCCCGGACAGTACTATAAATTAATAACAAGTAAAGCTACTGCAAGACGAAGGAATGCATACTCACGCGCCATCTTTAAATAGCTAGCACTTGATTGTAGACATCAATAGACAAGAGTAAAATAAATGCTATCCACAACATACATACGTTCCTAAAATTAAAAGAAAAACGCTAATTTTAGAACAAATACTCATTTGTTCTTCTATGATTTACTTGAAAATAATCAAGACGAAAGATAATCATTTTCATCTTAATATTCTCTAAGGAAATAAACCGTAGGCTAAGCAGTTTTAGAAAGATGCAATTGCTACGGCAGTCAGTCTATTAACTCCATTTCATTCTCGCTAGAGGATAAAATAAAACCATCGGCATTTTTGGCACATTTTAGCGTTATTTCAAAATTAAAACACATTCCTCCCGCTTTAATGAATACAATCGTAAATTACTTCAACAATCAATAACAGTTTCTAAGATAAATACGCTAGAATAAAAGAGCCATATTACCGAATGATTATTTACCCCCCTCCCAAGAGAAACAATCACGTGATGTGATTTGATCAGTGTTAATGGCACTTTCGATACTCTTAACCTTTCATATTTAGCCAAAATAAAATTGGTATAAATTTGAAATACTGTTTAATTATTCAAACATTAGTTTTCTACTTGAAATGAAATTAAATTTGACAAAATACACTTGTTGCAAAAATATATATATATACACTACAGTATATTAAATGTACATTTCTAAATCTACTCACTATTCTACAACGAATAGTATTTGATAAAATGGGATATTTTAATTTCCTTTAAATATAATATACTTATAAAAAAATTGCATTACAATTATTTTCAAATATTCATATATTAGTTTTTCTTTACGGTTCATTTTTGATTATGTCATTAAGTTGGCGCAAATAGTAGAGCGACCCATAGTGGCTAAACATATAATTATGTTTTCATGTAACCATGGAAGTGGTTTCCCAACTTTTAATATTTTGATGTCGCTGTTGTAATAAGATAAAGCAATAAAGTTTTACACATGTATCCCATTTAGAATACACAAAGTTTCACTTTTTAAAATTAAAGTATGGATAAATCAATATATATGTTTACTGTATAAGTTTTAATAAGCAAGTTGTAAAAATCATGGGTATTTAATCCAAAGGTACATGATATTTGAATTGCTGCTTAATTATGAGCATTGTGGTCCACAGTAAGGAGTTACTCATCTAAAGTTAACATTGTGATATAATTAGAAAAACACCAGTGCTTGGCACTCATTCATGCACCTAGTAAAATTTTTCTTAAATTTTTTAATGTGGTGCACAACAATTTTATACTACATGAATTTAAAAAGAATTACACATGCAAATATTCTGAAATATTTTAGAAAAAGTGCTGTCACATCTGCAAAAATATCATTATTTTTTTTATAATTTTTAACTACCAATTTAATCAAATGAGTAATTTTTAAATCATTTTAGATCTATGTAGTGAATATGTTAACAATTTGTTTTCTTCATATATTGTCTTGCCTTGCTTGAAAATTTACTGGTTAATTGTTGCTTTTTTTATATCAGCTATCTTTGTTGCAATTTTTAATAGAGTTTTTGGTTATCTTCTTATTTTAAACTAGTTAGCAAATACTAATTTAAATTCATTGGAGTGTTTCTAAATATTAAAAATATGAACTATTAATACTGTCTTTTTTATAGCTTTTGTCTCTCAGTTCTGTATTAACATGTAACTTACTATAGCCTCAGTAAATATTACTTATGTAATCAATATGCGTTTAATAAATTTATAATTACTAACTCATAGATAATTTCTTCCTATGTTAAATCTATTACACACATTACAATCTTGAAAATATATATTTTCTATTGGTCAAAATATAATCTCATTCTACTGTTCCCCCATTCCAATGTTTCAATGTCTATTTTTATTGATCTTTTTTTTTCCAATGAAAAAATTATAATATCTATTTTTTCTTTTCCTGAAAGTCTATATTCTTATTTTTGTTATTGTAACCAATTTTATACACAGCACTTTTATCCTTTAATTATTTTCCATTCTAGCATTAAAATCTTCTATGACAATTTAAACATATTGTTTGTTTGTGATCAAAAGCATTTTGTAAACATATATAAAAATCTTCTATTTCTTCATCACAATAATACTTGTTAGGGTATAAATCTGAAATATATGAATTTGATATTTTCCATAAAGATGAATAATTAATATTACCATTCTGTCTGGTATCCCATCAATCACCACAACATTGTTCTTCCACTTTTTATTTAAAATGAATATTACTTCATTTTTGCTTCCAATATTTGTGCCTTTTTAGTAAAACTTCATATCCACTTTTCAAATCAATAATCTCATCTTTTTTTCTAACTTTCAAAATCTAACACTGTTCTGCTTAATACTAGTTAGTTCTTTTTCCACTTCCTGTAACCTTTTATCATTTGAAAGTGATTTGCAGTTGTAGTTAGCTAAATAAAATATATCAAATGTTAGTCTGAATTCACAATCAGTAGATTTTTAGCATTTTTCTCCTTTGATTGTCTTGGCTGGTAACTATACAGCTTCTTGAGAATAAAAATCAGAATTTAGTTTTGTCTGTCATAATTATAAATTTAAAAAAACTTAGCTGATTTGGAAATTAAGAGCTATCAGATAATTGGAAAGAAAAGCTATGGTGTTTTTCAGTTTCAGTAAATATCCAAAAAAGATTATTTATGCAGACACTGATCCTACTGTCAGAAAAACTGAACTGATATGTTAGTTAAGAACTGTTGGGCAATTAAAAAGAAAAGCTATGGTTGTTTTTGGTTTTAAATACAGAGAGAAAACTAGTTAACTCATTGTGTTGTTGATATATTTTGATGAAGTCCATCTGTGTTAATTTATCACATGAATAATTACATAGTAATAACAGCTACAAAATAACAATAACATATGGAATAGTCATTAAAAATTTACCCTGACTTTGGTTTCTTTAGAGTTCCAAAATGGAATCACTGGATTTTCTTTCAGTTAATAGCAAAATTCTTTTGCAGCTATATATATATATAAAACATTAAACATATCATTCAAAAATACCCCATCCCTTCTCAAAAGTCATTGGACATTATGATAATGAGAAAATAGATACTTTCAAATTTAGTTTTGTTTATATATTAAGAAAATTGTCTTGAATAATTGCAGCAGGAGAGTGATATTAAATCAATCTAATCATTTATTGTGAATTATCTATTAAGAAGATTGATTTTATTTAATAATGTAAAGAAAATTATTTTTATTTTGAATTTTGTAATAAACATTTAAATGATAAATATGTAAAGAAAACAATCACAAAAACATTAAACAGATTGTTCAAATAGTAAATTGTAGTGATATGAATTCACCCATTGCATATGGAGTCAGAGAAAACTCAGTAATAAAAGATTAAAAAAATAATAATAATTGGGAATCTAAAATTAAATAAAGATTATCCTACTAATGATACTTATATAATATTAATATCATCTATATTCTTTATTACTTTTTACAATGCTTTTTTAAAAATAATGAAGAATATATATGATATTAATATTATATGGATTTGCCAATACAATAAGAAAACTGAAATGATAATTATAGATAGTTATGTAATTAATAAATATTTAAGTCATATATATATATATTGATTTCAAAATGAATCAAATATTTGTAAAGGTAAAAAATTCTATAAATGAATAAATACATATAATGTTTTATGTAAAAGTGCATATTATATTTAAGATCAATGTTTAATTTTTAATTTGTAATAAATTTTTAAAATTTTTGTTTGGATAGAACAGAAAAATAAAATCCATATTTATAAAAATTAAATATGTTATAAAATTCAATAACTTATAAGTAAATATAAAAAAACACATGTCAGTTTTAAAATTGAACAATAATTAGATATAATTAATTAAGAATTTGTAATTAAGAGATTATTCTATAATCTGTTTATAAATGAACTCTTAAGAAAAACAACTTATAATTAGTAATAAAGAAAACAATTTTTTATAGGCAAGTCAGAAAAATGTTTTTATTGGGCATCAAGAAAGCTATATTAATAAATTAAGACATATATAAATTCATTTTCAAATTCATTTTTTTTATTTGCGTATTCATTATTTAAATGTAATTATAATGCAATACAAATATGCAGTTAGACAAGCAAAAAATAGATATAAGTGTAACCAATTACCCAGCTTGGTAATAACTATCCATATAAAAAAATTATATAGAAAGTACTTTTTAATAATAATTTTACTTTATCTATGATAAAAAAACTTCTTTATGAAAATAATTGTCAACAGTATGTGCTAAATGCATGTCAAAAGTTTACAATTCATGCTCCTAAAATGCAATTTCTTAACAATGAATTATTGACATGGCATGGCCTGAAGATGGTAATTCTATAAACACGGCCTTTTTTCCTGTCCTAATACCTTGATAGTAGTTTGTTCCTGACCTCAGAATTTGACCTACCTTTCTGATGTGCAGTAGTATATAGCTCAAAGAATTCAAAGAACTTCAAAGTTGGGAGATTAATTCCAAATAAGACAGAAAAGAAACTAAAGAATGACATAAAAAATATTGAATGACTACTTTGCAGAATATTGATCTATAATTCTTATAAAGGTTTATACAGTAATCTTATTATTATTGTTAAATACGTGTTAAGATTTTTTTTTTGTATATAACATGTTATTTTGGCCTAAACTATTTATATATATTTGTAAAACATGTTTTCTTATTATTCATTTTTATTTTTATTATTTAATATATTATTATAATAAAGAATAAATAAATATATTTTGCTTTAAAGTGTAAGAAGAGGGAAATGTTGTTCTTATATGTTATACTTATTGATTTGATAGTTGGAATTTGTATTTATTTATTTAATATAGTTCAAAATTTGTAGTCACATTTAAACACTAAGGCTGCTTGAATTATTGTGATATGTATGCATATATTTGATACTAAGGTTGATGTATAAAAAAATTGTGCCATAAAGATAAAACAGATTAATCAGTTAATAATAGCTTGGCATTGCATCTCCTTATAAATTAGTTTTTATTCTTTCTATCTCCTTTAAAAAATGTCTTCTTTACATATGTAACCATAGGCCTTTTTTTAAAATCAAACTATTTTAATAAATTATTTTTGCTACTTAAAACTAAATATAGTGTCCTGTATATTCTTATTTGAATCTTGTCTCATTTCTTGAGCAAACTTATGCCCTAGGCTGGTATATATTGGAGTGTTTGTTAATAGAGAAACAATTGGAACATTATGATATGAGGGCATTATTTCATTATATATAATCTTCTGTAATGAAAGCAATTCACCATGAATCTATTTGGTATATTCTGGTTATAAATTTAGCTACTAAATGATGCAACTCTCAGTTCAACCCTTACATAGATAGTTGTAAAATAATAAGGTTTGTATTAAAGTAAAAAATTAATTAAACAATTGCAATTATATTTATTAAACTTATAGCAGAATAAATGAGCACAGTAACTTTTTTTTGTAAATAAATTTTTTATATACTAAAATTATATATCAAATTCAAATTCATCAATTTTAAATTTAATTAATGAAAATAACTATATAGCTAATAAAAATGCTTACTCTATGAATTATTCTTTATAATCCAATAATTAATTAATTTCTAATATAAAGTAATAAAACCCTATAATTCAACACATGGAATAACAACAAAAACAACAAATGGCAAAAGTAAATTCAGCAAAAAAAAATAGTTGTTAGTGCTTCCAATCAGACAAGAAACTGATTTGCAGGACAAAAATTGAGCAGATTTTATATATATATTTGCATTAAACAAGTAAACTATGAAGTTATATATTTATTTAATAATGTATTTGTATCATTTTATTATCATTATTATTGTTATTTTTTATTCTTCTTCTGCACTACATTATCTATTTGTCTACTTGATTAGCCTTTTTTAAATGGTTGCCTAACAATTACTATTGGTTTAATTTAAAATAAAATATTTTTATTTAAAATGTATAATCTATAAATTTAATGGATAGATATTGCAATCATCATAATTACATTGTTTATAAATACATGTAATCACATTGCACTGTTATCTATTTTACTTTTTGTCCATAATTTTATGTAAAACGGTTGTAAATTAAGTATTGTGATTCTAAAATTTAGTTTTTATTTCTGTTTCTAGATGGTAGAAGGACATTTGTGGTTTGAGATAAAGTTAGGAAAACAAGAATGGATGGTGGCTATAATGCAAATGGCCACTGAAGATAGACAAACTATAATGAGTGGAACAATACATATATGAATGCCTAGTTAAGAGTGTACAAAGTTTCAAAAAAGGGGATATAAACTATTGGTTATAGGAGATATGAATGGGTATATTAAAGAAATTGATGATGTGGATAACAAGAATGGACAGCTTTCAAAAAAATTTTGTAAGATAGTGAATTTGAGCATTGGAAATTTATCAAATATTTATGAGGGACAATTTGCATGGCTTATATAGGGTATATGATCACAGACTTTCACATGACCCACCACTCTCCACCCTATAGTCTGTGCTCATATACCCTATTTATTACATATATAGATACAGGTATATAATAAGCCTGTGTTTCAGTTATGCATGGCTTATAAATAATATAGTTCACACAATTGATTATATATTAGTAGAGAAAGAGGGAATGAATAAGGTACAGAAAATTAAAGTGTTTGATAATGAAGAGAGAATATGTAATAACTATCATAATTTTTTATAATAGAAATGGTTAATAATGTAACGGAAAATAATAATAAAAGTAGAAAGGATAGTGAAAGATGTGGATGGAGAATGAATGATAAGAATCAGTTAGAAAAATATAAAATAAAAGTAGAAGAAATTATGGAAGAGTTTGTTGGGGGTAATATAAGGATTGATGTGGTGAACTAGAAAAAATGGCAAATAGAGTTTTAGGTGAGAATATTCAGAAGAATAAAATAAAAGTGAAAATTAGTAAAAGTGTAAAAGAGAGGACAAAAGCATGCAGAGAATATAAATTTGCTATTAAAAACAAAGAAAGTGAAAAAGATTTTAATATTAATTAGGAAAACTGTTTAAATAAAAAGAGGCTGGTTAAAATAGATAATTATAGAGAGAGGATATGAATAAAAGTGGAAGAGATGGGAATAAAAAATTTTGGAACTATATTAAAAGAAGAAATGTAGGGGAAAGAGAAATAGTATTATTAAATGATGAGGGAAAAAAGGGCAGCTCTAGAGAAGAATTACAGACAATCTTAAATAAGTATGTAATGGAAATAGAAAATATGTTAGATGTGAAGGACAGGGTGATAACAAGCATAAAAGCATATAGTAATGGAAATACTAAGTTTACAGAAAATGAATTGAATGAGGCAGGGAAAAAATTGAAAAGCAGAAAGGCAAGAGGTCTAGATGGATGGGCAGCAGAGATGGTGATGTAATTTAGAAAATAGAATAAAATTAAATTTATTATCATGTTTTAATAAGATGGGACAGAAGAGAGAATTTTCAGATAACTGGAATAATACAAGAGTAAGGCTATTACTTAAAGAAAAGAGTAAGGATCATAGAAAGTTACACAATTATAGACTGGCAGTGGTAACATTAGAGTCATATAAAATTTTTGCATATATGGTGGCTGGAAGGGTTATAAAGTGGATAGAAGAAAATAATATAGTGGAAGCAATTCAAGAAGATATTAGAATACATAAGAATAAAGGAGATAGTTTATTTGTAGTCACACAACTTATAGATATGAGTAGGAATACAGATAGACAGTTATATATGGGTTTTATAGATATAGAGAAGGCACCTGATAGATTAAATAGAAATAGATTAAGAGTAAGTCTAGTAAATTTCAAAATGGATGAAGCTTTAGTGGATCTTATTAAGATATTATATGAAAATAATCACTATACATATCAATTAGGAAATATAGAATCAATTAAAACTAAAAAATTGAATGAGGCTAAGGCAAGATGCCCTATGTCACCTATTTTGTTTTTGTTATATTTGAGAGAAATGGAGATATCAAAGAATGACTAAGAAGAGGGGTAGAGATACCATTAATAGATGACAAGGGGGTATATACATTATCAGTTTTTTATTTGCTGATGATTTCTTTTTGTGCACAGAAAATAGGGAAAATATCGTAGTCATGCTAAAGACATGCATGAGGATGGGTAAAGAGATGGGAATTAAATTTAGTGAAAAAAAAAGTAATAACGATAAGTGCTTGGGAAAGAGAAGAGAAAGATTTTTTATTGGAAGATATAAAGTTAAATGTGGTGAATAGGTATAACTATTTGGGAATTGTCTTAAGTAATCAGAGAAATTGCTTGGATGAATGGGATAAAAAATGATAAATGAAGCAAAGAAAAAAAAGGGACTGACAAAGAAATTAACAGTGTTTTCATATAATACATAAGATATAGTAAGAATTGTATGGAAGAGAGTGGCAGTAACAGGGTTAACTTATGGTAATGATGCATTATGTGTTAGTAAAGGAGTATTGGATTACTTAGAAAAAGTACAAAGAGATATGTGGACAGCAAAAAAGTCAATTTAAGAAAAAATAGGATGGTCACATTTTATATAATAGTTGCAAAAAATGCAAAATAAAACTGTTCCATAGATTGCAATTTATGGATAAGAGAATAGACAAAATAGTATTTAATTGGTTTATGGGTAAGAACAGGCAACAAGGTGGGTGAGAGAGATAATGTGGTATGCAGAAGATTTGGATAAAGACTTTATATCAATATACTTATACAAAAGATGGGATTATTATGTTAGGAAAATTGTTGAGTGATATAGTGGCAAAGAATGGGATAGAAGAATAGATGCATTAATAAAAAATAGGGATTTAGAGAACCGGAGAACTAGTATGGAGAATAAAAAGTTTATATGTATACAGAAGTAAATAGAATATTGGGAGTGAGTTAATTTATGATAATATCATAGTAGTTTACTGTTTAAGGCTTGAACAGGATGGTTAGTGACAAGAGAATATACGCATAAATGGAAAAATATGGGTGATTTAGCCTCAAGTTATGAAAGGAAGCATAGAAAATATTCGGCATCTGTCAACTGAATGTAAATGCCTACAAAATAAGAAAAGGTATAAATAATAAAGTTGTGGAAGAATATAAACAAAGCAGTTATACAGAAAGTGGGTTCTTGGTTTTTATGCTGGATTTGGAAAAAGATAAGAGGGATTTAGATATAAAGGTCATAGAGTTGACAAAGATAATGTTGGGAAATGGGGTGGATCAGGATAGAGAAAAATATGGGGAAAACAAGTTTGGCAATGGAAAGAGAAGGTAGATAACAGGTTTCTCTGGGCATAGATGCTGAGAGATTCCTCACCCAGAAAGGAGAAACCATAGTGCATCACATCACACATCACATGACAGCTTTAAAGTGTAAGTGCTGAGTTTTGCAGGAATTTTTTTATAGTATGTAATTGTTTTTCTTTCTTAAGATTTCTTGGTTTTTAAAGATAGATTGTTTTTATTTCTAATACTTATTTTTTGCTTCTGAAGATATTTTCATAAAAAACATTTTAATAATAAATATATATATTTTAATTTATAAATATGCTTTTTGAAGTAATGAATAGATGCAAATTTATTTGATGAGAAACAAAATATTTTTTATTGTATACTAAGTAAAGGCATAAAGATAATTTTTCTTTACTTTTCAAGACAATTGTCAGAGTTTAAAGTATTTTTATTATTTCTATTGATGTTTTTAATAATAAATATGCTAAAAAATAAATATATTGCCACAAACTCTATTCTAATTGAAGGCTATATACATTACAATTTAATTTTACTGTTTAAACCTCAACTTAATTATATTTAATTATCTATTAAAATATTAATAAAACACATTTTATTTTTTTGTATTAAATATTTTTTACTTATATAAGCCATATATATAGATAAAATAATAATAATAATAAATTATAATTTAAACCAATAGTGATTTGCCATTTTATTAAATTCTAAATCAGCTTACATTTATTGAGTAATGTGATACCAATTTTTCATTCAATTTTCATTTTTTAGTTATAAATAATTATTATTTATTATTGTTTATGTTTTTCACAAGTCAAAAACTGTTTCATGCACATTCTCCAATAGTTTTGAGAGATAATTATTCATTAAATTGCTTTATTCAGACATTGAGTTCCTATAACACTAATATCTGAAACTTTTATAATTTATTTCCTGGATAATTGTGGATAAAATCAGATCTTTTATTTATTAATGTACTTATAACAAAAAATTCAACTCCAAATCAGGCTATTTTTTTTCTGCTTCCTAGAATTAAACATGGAAGCCTGTTTACATGTAAACAAAAGATTATTATTTAAATTTCTCTATGTAGTTTGGTGCAATAGAAGGGAAGCAGACAGTGGAACTCAAAATCTATGGATTATGGCCCAGATTCTGAAACTTCCGATTCTTGAACTTTTATGACCTCTTGAACAATAAATAATTCAATATATATATGAATTTATTATTTTTAATTTTTTTCACTATGTCATGCATATAAAAGATAATTTTTATTTATTTAAAGTTTGTTTGTCTGTAAATGAGAAATATGAATTTTTTAACCAGTATTTATATTTAAAAATAAACAACCATATTCACATCAGTTTATTACTGCCTATGTTTTACTGATGAATTTTTTAGCTGCTATTTAGAATTCAGTGATATAGTAGTTTGTATATATTGAATTGCTATATAATTGACATCAATTCCTGGATATTATAAAAATGATTTTGAAGACACATTTATGTTTGTTGTGATAATGGAGTTTTCTTTTGCTTTCACTCTATCAATTCTTCTAAGCATTATGTATTTTTGATGCATTTGAGTGACTCATGACATGAATAAAATAAAATAATCTAGTTGTTTGTGCTTCAACAAAATATTTAGCTCTAATCATATTGGATAGTCATTTGTTTATATTCTCTGTATCTATTGTCTTTTGTGATTGCTTTTTGAAATTTATTCAATGGCATCAAAATATTTTTTTATCTTTTTTTTTGCTTATGATTTCCACAATATCCTCAGATATTTATTTTAATTTTTTTGGTTTTTTTTTAAATTTTTATATTATTAATTTTAAATTATATATTTCAAATTCCATCCTTTATTCATTAAGTTTACTATCAATTATGCATAAATCATCAAATTAATTGTTGACATTATTGCTACAAGCAAGAACTTATTCTGAATTTATATTTTTGATCATTAAATAAATTTATGATTTTTTTTCACTTTTAATTAAAGTTTGCAAGTAAAAATAATTAATGATTTGTTTCAAAATTTAATCAAAATCATATTTTCAGTATTAAAATTGCAGTCTTTTATTAACATCTATCAAAAACATAATTTTTATTAGTTGTTAGGTCTATTACTTTTATACCCTTTACATTCTTTACTGCAATTACTAAATTTTTTTCTATTCATATTTTTTTTTTTGGATTTTAGTCCATCAAGATTTATGCTAATTTTAATAATTAATCTTTTTCTTTTACATATTAATAGCAGAAACTGTACTAGTAATGAATCTGTGGAAAGTCTTTGCAAAGAAAAAATGATATAGTAATTAAAAACAGCTGCAAAAATAACTATAAACAGGAATTTGAAACATTTTTCTTTGACTTTCATAAAATATATCCCAAGTCTGTAGTAAATGCTGGATAATTACATAAAATATATATTATAATATTTATTTGAACGTTTCTGTTAAAGGCATTTTAGTATTAAACATATATTGAATTATTTCCATAATCTAATATTAAGTATTGAATATTTTTAGAAAAATTTTAAACTTCATTTAACTTTCTAAATACATTCAATGATTAGTAATAATACACATGCTAATATGTAACATAATGTTTCTAGTGATATTATTCATCTCTCTTTTTCAGGAGTTTTTGACTGACTAGTGATAGTACTACCATGAGAATAGAATCTGGATCTTTAGATTCATAAATATTGAATTTAAGGTAACACTAATCAACTTTGCCAGAATAGTTCAGTTGTTTAGAATATTACCTTAAATTCAATATTAATAAATTTAAAAGTCAAGGTTTACTTCCCAGTAGTACTGTCACTGGTCAGACCAGAAACCCCCAAAGAAGAGAGGAGAATAATACCATTCTAAAGGTTCTTTTACATACTAATCTGTTTGCAATTACTACCAGATGAATGTATTTGGAAAGTTTAAAGAAAGTTTAAAATTTTTGTAGACATTCAATATTTAATGTTAGATCATGGAAATAGTTCAACCCATAATTAATACTAAGATATTACTTAGTTTATAATGAAAAAAATAATGTTTCTATTTTGAAATATAGGAGTTGTACTGATTAAAGTAATAAATACTTAGTATTGATTGATTATTAGCTTAAAAAGCGTTCTATAAACCTTCACTTTTTTATAGATCTAAACCTATTTTATGCCAGTTTAATCATACATTATTTACATGATTTCACAAAATACATAAATAATTTAACTTAATTTGACATTGAATGTGAAGTGTAAAAATAAAGCAGAGGCTCGGTACCCATAAAAGTATGACACCTACCAGTATTACTGAAGACCACACTATATTACAATTATATATTTTTTGTTTTTACATTCAGAACAGCAACATTTATCTGATCAATCCATATTAACTCAGACATGGAATTTACTAATCAGAATTCTTCCTTTTTTCTCTTTTTTTTTTTCAATTTTTCTGCCCCAAAATTTAAAGTTATAAACTAATTTTTTAAACATGGTTTTTTTCTTTAAAAAAAAAAAAACAATAAACAAATATGAACAAAAAAAATCATTTTATCATAAACTTTTTTAAATTAAACTTTTGAAAATTTTATGAATCTATAATTCTATTTATAGTATAACTTTATTGTCAGTCATCATAAGAGATATTTAGAAAATCATAGCATTCAAAAGAGAACCTCATGTTAGATGCAAAAATAATATTAAAAAACATTTTTTTAAAATAATGCTTTTATGTAAACAGCTGATTAAAAATAAAAATAAAAACAAAGTAATTCAATTAAAAAACATGTTGTATCAACTCACAAATGCATTTCAATAAGACAATCAAAAAGGCCTCAAATGCTTTTATGAAATGACACGTTTTTTTAGTCAGATTACTTTTTTTATATTTTTTAGTCAGCTGTTTACATAAAAGCATTGTTTTAAAAAAATGTTTTTTTTTAATATTTTATTTTTTAACTTTTTAGTTATTAAAAAAACATATAATTTCAATTTAAATAAAATAATTTTATTCATCAATCTCTTTTAATTATCTTTTTTATTATGTTTCTTGTTCTCTCCACAAATGAATGTCTACTAGCAACTATCCTGATAATTGTATTTTTTTTCTTTTGATTTTGGAAATGAAAAAAAAAACAACATATAATTCTCTAATCTTTTTTTACATATTTATTATTTTTTTCAAAAAATATTTATGAAATATTAATTATTTCAGAAGAATAATTCAGATTTTAGTTGAAAATATTTATTTTTAATTAATTAAGTAAATCATATCAACACAATTTTATTGTACAGATATAATATTTTTGTTTGTCAGTTGTTAAGAAATTTTCCTGATAAGGCTAAGGATATGTGTCTGAATTTTAAATGCAACAGATTTTTTTTTTTCGTTATTAAAAATTTAAATGGCCACCCTGACAAAAACACAGATAGGGCAAGTTAATATAAAAGCATCTAATAAAATTTATATATAAAAAAGACAGTATACTGGTATGTTAGCTGGTACAGACTACTTGATGGCACCATTGCTCTGGCCTGAAATAAAATTATTATGCCTGGCCCAGTACAGTTATATTTATAGTGTTTTGTCTAGCAATAGCACTATCAAGCAGCCTTTATTGGCTAACATATCAGACAGAAACATTATTAAAACAATAATAAAAAATTAAGTGTGAGGAAATAGTGTATGGGGAAAATGATATCTACATGAATGAGATAGGAAGACAATAGTTTATGGTATTAATTTATTCAAGTGTGTGGTGGAAAAAAGACTATAAGCAAAACAATTTGAAATCATATATCAATGGCTGAGTGGTTAACAATTTCACATGATTCCTCTTACTAATAGATTCTCTTATATGCCAAATCAACTGCTTTCAATTAGAAATCAGATTCATCTTATGATTTCTTTCTGATTATGAAAGGCAAAAAATACC
Source organism: Epiperipatus broadwayi (assembly GCA_028023455.1). Classification (NCBI taxonomy): domain Eukaryota; kingdom Metazoa; phylum Onychophora; class Udeonychophora; order Euonychophora; family Peripatidae; genus Epiperipatus; species Epiperipatus broadwayi. The sequence goes on along the minus strand of JAQFVV010006241.1, from coordinate 2,632,371 downwards.
ATAATAAATTTATAAAGTATTAACACCCCCCTCCCATATCATTTCAACTGAACATAGTAAGATTATTATTATTTTTTTTTAAGTGTTGTTGATTTAAACATATTGAAAACATAAATATCTAATTTTAGCCAATACAGCCAATTTAAGTCTTCCAAAACACAACACAGTAACATATAGTTTTATGTTTGTTTATAGCTTTAGAATTCTTTTCCAATGACTAATCTCTCCATTACCCAATTGAAAATCATGACAGGATATTTTGAAATATTTAAAATCATTTTATTAATAATTATTGATGTTTTCTCCTGTGTATAAATTATAATATATGTAGTGAATAGCAAATGCTGATTTCCTATTTCAAATTAAAGATTGAATCCAACTGTGAGAGAAGTAAGCATTAAAAATTAGTCTGGTTTTATAAATATTGGAAAGAAACTATAATTTTAACTGTAATAAAAGTAATTGTTTTGTGAAATGCATACATAAATAGCAGTGGATAGCATTACAACAAAAATTAATTTGACCTCATTTGACATTTTTATAAAAGCTTTTATTCATGGAAGATAATAATGTAATACAACAGATTTATAAAAAGTTTAAATTGTAAGTTATTTGATAAGATTAGTCATATTGTATTTGTTTGAATAGATTGATTTTTAAATTTTTTTAATAATTTAGAAGTTTTAGAGATATTCTTTTTTTTATCCAACAGTTGATATATTTTAGACAATATAGAACAAGTCAACTTAAAAAAATACATTTAATGAACTATCATAGCATAGAAGTAGTATATTTGTTGCATTTCTATCACTATCAATTAAATGATAAAGAATGCACAAAGAATTAGTAACTTTTTTATGGACATAAAGGAAGTCTTTATATCAACATAAATTGTAATGTATATACGTTTTTCCTAAGTTTAAAATATAAATAATAAGTGAAAATAAATATCCGTTTGTTTTGAAATTCAGATAAAATAATTAGGATTCATGGAAGAATCAATCAATAAATATGTAAACTGTAGGAATTAAATTTATCATAAATTAACGGGAAGGAGGGGGGGGGTACAGATACCATACACTTGAAATATTTTTTTTTTTTTACATAATATTTCTTTTCTTTTGATATGATCTCTTACATATGGAAAATCTCATAAAAGTTTATTAAAGTTTATTTTTACTTATCCAAATATTTTAATTATTTTCTAGTTTTAGTTTTATATTAATAAAAGTATTTTTATGTAACTAAATTGAAAAAATATCGATTGTAGAAAATATATATATAATTATATTGACTGATTATCATCGATATAAGAATATTATTATTATCATCACCATCATTGAAAAGTCAGATTTCTCCAATATTTTTTTCCAACATATATATTATAATATTTTTAAGAACTTTCTTATTCGCTCTTTACATATGAAGTAGTTTTTTTTATAAAAAGCTTTATTTTTTTTTCTTTGGTTTTATATTTAGAAAGGAAAATACATTACAATGTTAGTTGCAAACGACAATATAAAAACAACTATGTTTATACAAACATATAATTGTATGTAAAATAATAGATTTAACTTTCATATAGACTGGAAATAATATTATATCATTTATATTATTAGTAATTTTAAAATTATTTTTATGTAAAATAATATTATTATTTCAAACAATTTGCTGTTATTCCATTTTTGCGCAATCTTGAGAGATTATCCAAATTTTTTATTTAGATTTATAAAAATCACAATAGTAAAAAAAGAATAAAAACATAGTTCCATCTATTCTCAAAGCAATAATATCTAAAATAATATCTTAAGTATTTATTTTACTTAGATTTAGAATTTAAAGGAAGTTTACATTATCCTACAAGCACAGATTGTTGGGCAATTCGAAGACAGGACCTCCAACCTTAAATTAAACAAATTCTATCAAAAAATTAAATCTTTTCAAAACAGTATAAAATTTAATGTTCATTCTTTAAAACTATATTCACTTTCAAAAACTAATACATTTCAAAAATGTTAATTTGGATTATACAGGTTGTCTTCTTACTTAGATATAGAATTGTTTTAAGGAATAAATTGTGTAGGCAAGTAAATTTATTCTTTGATTTATTAAATATATATATATATTTATGATACTAATTCTATAATGACTAACTGGATTAAAAATATGTAGTTTTCTCTACTTGTCAGAATATATCTTAAATTAAATATGAAATGTCATAATCAATATTAATATTTAAAGAAAGATGATAAAATTTGAAAATAATTGGGGAACTAATAGTTTAAAGAACATGCAGTTATTTTCTGGTGGTAATTATTTTAAATTTTTGTGATGCATTAAAAGTAGCATATAGATGTGAAAAATAAAACCATAATTTAATTAAATCCATAGATGATGCCCTTTTACACAATAATAAAAATGTTTAAAAATGTGAAGAAACAATTTGGATCATCTTTGAATAATAATACCAGAATTCAGATTATAACCTTTAATTATATATTCATCACAGCTATTCATTTATATTTGGGTAATAATGTTCAGCTAAAGGAAGTTTAAATGTCTTTGTTCAGTTTTAAAAATATAAAAAATGCATGTTGTGATAAAATATCTGAGAAAATTTTAAATTATGATGGTAATCTGTTTGAATCAAAACTATTGGAATTTCTTAATATATGGTCTATCATAAAATTTGAATCATCTAATCTTAATGTTCTTAAAAGTTTAATCATCTCCTTGAAACCATGTGTTATTTTCCATTTCTTATCTTATGATAACAAAATATTCTATAGCATTTCTCTGCAATGCTTTTCTGTAAATGTCCAAGTGATTTTTCATCTTTGAAAATTAGAGAGTAATATTTTTTCCTGATATTATACTACACAGAAGATAAAGTGATTTCACTTGCAATACTTATTCACATAACCTGCCAAATCAAAATGTAGTTCATCATTCATTATTTCTTTTCTGTTAATGCTGTTTAATACTGCAAACATAAATAGATGTATTAAAAATCAAGGGATCACATTACTTGAATCTATGTAAAAATGTGTCCAAAATATAGTATAAGACTATCTGCAAAGTATGTTTTAAAATCTTGTAATTCATCTTTCAGTAGACTGGATAGAATTTTCAGCAATACTTTATGGCACTAATTGGTACACCAGGTCAGCCGCTTGGTGGCAGTGTTTCCGATGGATCCAATCAAGTTATACAATTTTCTAAATAGCTTTGGGATTGCAATTACGAACCCATTATTTCTAAAAAATAACTTGATATATTTTTGTTTTTCTGTTGCAATATAATTTTCATGCTGAATGTCAGAATTAATTCTCTGAAATATATATAAAATATTTAAAAAAAAAAATTTTTTTTTAAAAGTAACTGCAATTTTTTTTCACTCTCTGTAGTTAGTTTAGTTTTATTTTCATTCACTATAATAAAAACAATTTTATTTTAATTTATCTAAAATTTATATTTAACTTAATTTTCAAACTGAACAAATTCAATTTGTAAATCTTTGATTGCGATCTATCAGTGTTCTTACAAAAAATCAATATCATTTATCTCGCGTCTGATTTGTTTGTTTTTTCAATCTAGTTCCTTAAAAATTTTTCTGAAATATAATTTTTTTGTCATTTTAAAGAAGATAAAATATTTTTGTAAATTTTAATAATAAATTATTAATCATCAAATTTTCTAGATTTTAAAGTGTCAATCGCAATTGTTGTATATATAGAATTGAGACTTTTCATAATCAATAAAAAAAATCTAAACACAATTAAAGTACTTGGCATTACCTCTTATAACTTATAAATGATATACTTCCCTGCTTAGTTTACCATAATGGTAGAGCAGTGGATTCAAGAACTAAAGATTCCTCGATTGCTGCTAAGCTGTCTAGAAAAACATTTTAATTTAGTGAATTAAATGTAATAATATGTATTTAATTTGCAACAATTAATCAAAGGATGTATCACACCTGTAAATCTTCTCTCATTCTCTTGGTCTATCTATTACTGTTTTGTAATCAGTATAAAGGTTTAGTGAAAATAATGATAAGCCAATAGTATTCTCAAATCTTTTCTATCTTTAGTTTTATATAATCCTAAGAGCAGTGATGGTGATGTGATGTGATGCACTGTGACTTCTCCTTATATGGAGTCAGGAATCTCTCAACAACTATGCCCAGAGAAACCTATTGGCCATTTTACCTTCCCTTTCCATTCCCCACCCTAAGTTTTTCCATAATCTTCTCCATCCCATTCCACAGCAGTTCTTTCACCCTACTGTAGAGCCATCTGCTGTAAGCTTGAATAATCAATAGATATCAAAAACATCCAGTATATGACTCTAAAATAAAGAGAAAATGGAATTTCATTTATGTTTGAGCTATTATTATTAATATTTATATCTAATAACTTGTTTCATTCAACCTATTTAGGAGTTTTATAAATTAGACACAACCTTTACATTCCGATTGTGTATAGTGAGTTCATAATGGCTTACTGCTGCAATGAAATCATGTTAATATGTAGAATTAATGCATTATGTATTATTTCAATTGTTGAAAAAATATTTTTAAGCCTGTTAAAAGAAATGTATTATTAATGCTTCTCCTCTAGATTTAATCATTTTATTCTTATATTAATTCCAGTTTTTATATCTAAATTGCAAATCAATGCAACAAAATTTCATCTACATAAATATTTTTAATCAATAAATTTAGTTATAAAATTTTTCATTTAAACAGTTGAAAAAAGTTATTGAATTTTTTGAAATTATTTTATTAAAGATCTTAAATCTCTCTATCATGTGTGAAGGTCATTCATAAAAATGCCTGAATATAAGCATGACATGTATTGTCCTGCATGATTAATGCAATGGCAGAATGTCAGACTCTGGAACTAAGGTCTTTGAATTGATTCCAGTCCTGGAACTTCCAGCATGTAAACTTTTTATAAATTTCTGAGCAAGAAAGTCATTCAATTATCTTTTTTTTATTATTTATTAAATCTATTGATTTATTTCCAATTAAAAAAATTAAACAATGAGGGAAAAGCCTCAGTTTATGCAATTAATAAATCTGTTTTTCCACTTTGGGTTAAAAATATCATTGATTACCTGAGAAACCATTTGATATGATAGATTTAAATTTTTTTGTGGAGCCAATTTGAATTTTTAGTCTATCATGCTATTGAGGTGCATGAAGTCTATTTTTGGGTTCACACACACAAAAAAAAATTAAACTGTTTTTTCAAAAAAATTAAATTGTTTTTTGTGTATTATTAATGACTTGAAACATAAGATATTCTCTATCTGAAAAAAAATTAAATAAATGAGATTTGTTGCTTCCTTTACAATAGAAAAATTGAAACTTCAATGACTGATAGGAAGGCTTTACAATTATTGGTGGATTAAAACTGTGAAGAGATACAGTCATTTGCTGATTTTTATTGAAAATAACACTTGAACATAAAAAGTGATATAATTCTATTAAATTCGTTTATTACATTTTTATATGATAATGATATTTTGAGTATCTGAGTAAGTTTTTCATTACTATTTGAATTAAGATTATGGTTTTTTTCATGATCCTTCCTGCTTATTTATTTAAGTTTAGACTAAAATTTCTAGTTTCATGAAATTAAAACAGTTTCTTGGAACCTCAAAAATAAAAAAGCTGCCAGTCTTAATGAGGTAGCTGGAGAAGTTATAAAATTTGTTGATATATTAGTTTTAAAATATTGGAACTTTTTTGCCACTTATTTTAAAGATACTTCTATTGTTCCAATGTATAAAAATAAAAGGAATACAAAATACTGAATAAGTTGTGTTTAGAGAATAAAGAAACAGTTTAGAAGTAGTTTTTATTAATAGACAATTGCAAAAAAGTTTCATGAACAAAATCACGATTTATATATAAAATATAATAATCAAATAGTGTTATTGCTTAACAATTCATAAGATATTCACGCACTGGAAGTGACAGAATTAGCAGCATTCTATAGATCTTTAATTCCAGAGTCTGCCACTAGAGTACTGCACTAAATCATGCAGAGCATTTACATGATGATGTTATTAAGCAATATTTAAAATATTGATTGTCCTGAAATTTATTTGTACTGCAAAGTGAAAGCATTATTATTGGTGCTGGAAAATCTGAAGCCTTCGAAATGAAAACGGGCATTACAGTAACATAAACAGTGTATCAGGTCAAACTTGCTTTCTATTTTTATGGCAATAGTTCTTAAAAGAGTATATAGGCAGCTCCATAAATTAAAAATCAAATGCAATATAGGGTTGGTAAGGAAGTTTTAAATTTAAACTCATTAAAAGCAAATACCAAAACTTTATTTTCTTAACTTTTAGATTTAAATTATACTGATGATTCTGCTATTCTTTGCACTTCAAAATATGATCTATGAAATATTTTTAATGTTTTAAATACAACTTATAGAGAATTTTGTTTTAATAATTAATATTAAAAACCCTCAAGCTGCTTTATTGATCAGTAATCAGAGAAAAATATGTGTTGTACTGAATTCACTAACTTGATATTTTCTTTTAATTGACAAATGTATCAGTGAAAGACTAATGATTTTTGTGCAATGGTATTTGTGTCCATTTTATGACTTCTTATGATTTAAAATTAGTTGCAAAAAATTTCAAAAAGAGAATACTTTTATTTTTTTTACTGAAAAGTATTATTATATTAATACTAATAAAAGATTGAGTTCATGGAGATTTTAATACACATGTTAGTAGAAATTGTAAACTATGGATCAAAATTATTAGAAATAATAACATTGGCTCTATGATATTAAATGGTCTGCTGTTATAGAGTTTTTATATAATATACATATTATTTGTCACAATTCTTTGTTTATATAGAAAAAATGATTAGAAAGAACTAAGATGCATCATAATTTAAAACAATAAAGTAACTATGTTTTATGTTATTGATAAAAATCAGATTGTAGAAGACAATATCACTTAAGCATTTGCAAGCATATGTTGTTTGACACCATAATTAGTATTCTCCAAAATTGAAATAATAGTACATTAAAAATAATATATCTTAATCATAATGATATAAGATTTTTGAAATTCATTCATAAGGGAGCAACTTTATAATGTTAAATTTCAACAATTACTGATAACACAAATTTGTCAATTTGGATTTTCAATCTAGTCATGTTACTGGCATAGAGAATTCTCTCAAGCAATGGGCCATAGATATTTGATTGGTTCTCTGACAACAATTATAATATTAAAAGTTATAAATAAAACATAGGTCACTATCTTTCCTAAATAAAATAAATATGCAACTCCATAAGCAGCATGGATTTAAAGATAACTGATTGTGAACATGGATCAGGTGTTTTACTCATGCTATTGATGTGATCCATATTTGGTATATAGTGGAATAACCTTTAAAGATGAAAGTCAATTGTGAATAACAAAATAGCAGTGTCTGATCACTGAGTGCCTGCTTTCTTGTAGGATAGAATATTTATTATCAAAGACTAGGTATTATTTTTGATAAAAGTTTTATCTTTCTCCATTTTTTCTTTCTTTAGTCACTTAAATTATTGTAAAGCCTGATTGTTAAGAGTTTCCCATTGCCTTGTGGCATTTTATAGTAAGGGTAACTAGGGGATTATATGTTTATACAACAACATATCAGTCCTTTAATTACTCTCATGCAATATTTTTGACTCCAATTTTCCTTTTTTAAAATTTAGCAATTAAGAAAATAATGATGGGAACAGACTTAGTGAAGTAGAATTCCTTAATTGTAATCTTTTCTAAAGAAGGCTATATATTCACTAATTAATCTTTTGAAACTATTTGATAAGTTATGTTTAGACAATCTTATTTAGAGATCCCCCTGTCTACAATGGAAGTGGAATGACCTGCCTTACTTATTCTGACAACACTGTTGTACCTGGTGGATTCCTCATTTCAGTGGTAAAAATAATATTTTTTTTTTAATTGACTGCTTTAACAATTTTTTTTTAAAGATTTAATGTAAATTAAAGAAAAGGATTTTAATATTATATAAATAGGTGAGACACAATTTTAAAAAATGTTTGGAACAACCTGGCCTATTTAGTACAGTTCAGAAATGTACCTGGCAAAGTATTAATAGAGCTGAATTAAATTTTAGAGTAATAAAAATGTAAAACCACTAAACATCACATGATCACCATCTCTTATGCTAACACATAACTGGTATTAAAACTGGCAATACTCTCCATACTTTATTGCCTCTCAGTGCCAAACAGAGTAATCAATGGATGCCAGAATACTCATCCAAAAATCCCCAGACTAGATGGGGATTTTATGCACAAGCCTTCTGGCATCCATTGATTATTCTGGTTGGCACTGGGTGGCACTACAGTATGGAGAATTTTGCCTGTTTTACTAAATATGTACCTGTAATATTTGATAGGTGACAGTTACAGATAACCCTTACAGTTTTTTAAGACAGAATGGTTGTGAATTTGAAAGATGACAGCCTTATGGAGAAACATTCATACATTCATCAATCAGACAACAAAGAAAATAAGATTTTTATATATGATTGTAATGCAGAGGATAACATAGGGAAATGGAAAACATCATTATCCCCATAGAATAAATAGTCAATGAGCATGAGAGAATTAGTATAGAACAATGTATAAATAGTTATAAGAATTTTACTTATAATAAAATATATCACTATCATTACACAAGAATAATCACCAGTCTTCCCTTATAATTGGATTTTTAAAAAATCCAATAGACAATGCCAAATTTAGGGGATGATATATAACAATCATCTGGAAGCACATACTTATGTGCTAAAATATCTACAATAATAAATAATGCTGTGATTCTAAAACATGCTTATCATCATCAATACTCTGACTATAAGGCACTATGAGAGACTAAGCCCACTATGAATTAAATTTTTCTCTAAAAATAAAGTGCACTGAATGAACTTTGAAGGTGATATCTTTTTTCCTTATAGAGAACTATCTGGATGTTCAAACATAAATTTAACCCCCCCCCATATAAATAAGTTAGCCATTATAGCTCGAGAGCTAGCTCAAAATGACAAGGACCCTTAGAACTGTGACTATAAACAAAAGAAAGATCAATGTATAAGATTATTTCAATTGTAAATAGTTTTACAGGGACAACTTACAAATCCCTAAAATGCTATGGACATCAAATGATACACACTGCTAATGGTTGGAGAAATAAAGACATTAAAATTATTATTTTAAACAATTATTTAACAAATTAACTAATAAATAATGAAGAATTTTCTCAAATCACATGATAATATGATAATTCCATTTTTCTTTTATTTTTATTAAAAAAATATAATTTTACCTAACAAATATCATTAATCAGTTGATTTTTTTTACTAATCCAATTATTTAACCTTATCTTTAAACAGAATTATTTCTCTCTTAATAATTACAATTCTAAACCAACACTTTAAAGATAAACAACTTAAATTAACTTAGACTCTCTTTTCCTTTTTTTTTATAAAAATGAAAAGGTCCTATTTAAAATTAAATTTTAGAGGGGAAATAGATAAAGAGAACAAAATATATTTCTGCTAAAAATAATACTTGTTACTTATTTTTAAAAAGTTATCTATAAATGTAGATGTAAATGTGCACATTAAAATATTTTTACCATGGTTTTTTTCTTTTGAGTCCTTCTTTGGTAGTTGTAATTTTTAGTTTCTTTTTTCTGTTGTTTTTTTCTTGTAAGCTTCTCCATTAATACATATTTCTAGAGTAATGTACACTGTTAAATTTATTCACTTTTATTCATACAGATTGAATCTATTCCTTTTTTAATGTACTAACTTGCAAGTTAGGTTAACACACATAATGGGACATTCATGTTTTTGGATGGAAACAATGCTGGGTGCAGATTACTTTACTTCAGAGGTATTCTGCTACTTCTACATTTTCTTTAGTAAACAGGCTACATGGTGAAATTTGATGATGCTTAGCTTCTAGCTAAAACTTAACAAACTGGTTTTCCTCAAATTCTTTTTAAAAACTTTTTTTAAAAATAAATAGTGAGTTGTGTCTTACTTGAGATTACAAAAATACTTCTCATTGCATTCTCCACATTTGAACTGATGCTTCTATTTTCTTTAACAGCTGAATCAATAAATAACTGCTCTTATTCTTTCAACATCTGAATTGAGAAACACTGCTACAAACAATTTCTTCAACAGCTTGACCAAGAATAACTGCTGTTCACAAGACCCTAAGGTGCTCTAACCTGCCCCCAATATTATTTTTTGAAGTAACCATGTACCCATTCAATTACATCTTATGTCATCTCCATGACATTATTAAAACCTGACCAATTGACTATTTTTGCAAAAAGTCATTATCGTCATTTTTTCTTTTAATTAAAAAATTCCACTGTAGTTATTTTTCTTTTATGCCAAAAACAAGATAACCTTTTAATTTCCTTTGATTTGGACAATACTACTTTTTGTTCTAGAGAGATAAAAAGAGAAAAAAACTTTTAATTAGTTAAAAGAAAATTTCTTACCAAAATATTAAAACCTTATTTTTTTTCTCTTATTTTAAAAATCTGATAAACATAATATTTGGTCTATTTATCTCTTTTATCACCTTTTAAAAGTCAGAATTAAAACTTTTTAATAACTCGCTGAAGAGAAAAAAATGTGACCGATTGTAGCATTATGTATAATAATTAAATTTTAAATGATTTCATTGATCTGAAGTGACAGATCATATAAAATGATTTTATTTTCATTTATTAAAAAAAAGAGATATTTTAAAAGTGAAACAAACACAAATAGTTTTGCTTGGATTAAAAAAAATCTAAGAATGGAAAATGGATGATTCTGGAAACATTATAATTGATTAAAAATAGTCAGTTAAACACTGATTTTATTTTTTAAAAAGAAAAAATAGTAATGAGAGAATTAATAATTGGGTTATATTTATATATATACACATGCACATTCAACAAGGAATTAATTAATAACTTTATTATTTGGTCAAATCAAAAATATATGATATAGACATCAGTGTGTAAATACATGTACATACATATATGTAAAATTTTAAACATTTATTGTATTTAAATGTCAATTGTGTCTGTACATATATATATGTTGTATGTTGGAACATAGATGTAAGTCACAATGTAATAAATTGAAGTTTGTTTTTATATTAATCAATACATATAGCTGCAATTTTAATCATTTATTGTATTTATATGATGACTGAAATATAAATCAAGTGTAATGCGCATGTCTGTGCATATATCAAGGAATATCAAATAGACACATGTAAAATTTAATTATTTTTTGTCATTATTGGTCAATTAAAATATATTCATGTAATAGTAAAATGTGCATCTGTACACTTATATGGAACATATATAAAAATCATAATTAATAACTTGAATTTTGTATATTAATTATGTAAATCACAATGTGATAATTTTTTATTGTATTTTAATAAAAATCAGAAGATTTGATTGATATGTGTATATCCTTATTCTAAAGACATTAATATCATTTTTATTGTTATTAATAAACTTGTATTTCATTATTAAAATTATTCCAGTGAACTTACTAATTTTTTTAGATTATATATACCATCATCATCTTGGTCACAGTACACACTTATAGAGCTTATGTTCTCTGAGCTAGATTCATGCATACATCTTATATGTAAATGGGGATGTATTTAATGTTTAAGGGGCATCCAGTATGATTGATATATCCTAATTGGCACATATTATATTCTTTAAAGCCCATGCACTATATTATATTTTAGTTAATTTCTATTAGAATCAAGTTTATAATGATTAGTACACTAATGGTACTAAATGGCCAGAGCATTGATGATGATCAGTATGTTTTAATATCCCAACATAATTGTTTTTGGTAAGGTATTCTTATGGATTAACACTTAAGTTGGTACATCCAAATTAGTTTAAATAATTGTCCCAAGCTGGCAAAAACTAAATAGTTGACCTGGCCTCCAGTAGACCCATTTTTAATACATTCACAAGATGGACTATTGATTTATTGTACTGATGTATTTTGATTGATAATTCATGATGATGAATGGTTTTTTATTACTTGAGTATTACTTATACTTATTGATAATGTTGGTAGATGTATGGTTAATTATATTTTTAGTTGCTCTAAGGAGTTAATTGGACTGACAACTCTGATCTCTATAGATTTCTCATGCACTTATATATATATATAATATTACTTATATATTTTTTGGATGTTAAACATTAATCTTTTTTAAATAACATTTTACTTTAAATATTATGCTTTTGCAAATTATTGATTTTGTATTTATCTGGGGGTGGATTATGATTAATCATACATTCCACTTTTTCCACTTTACCCACATTTTATCCCAATCCCATTACAATATATATATATATAATTTTAAAATGGAATTAAATTTTATCTGCCTATTATTTACATTATTTTTTTTATATTTACATTATATAGTGTAATTTAAAATGTATGTGATTGATTTTATTTTTACTAATAAAACATTGGCTAAGTTAATTTAAACTATTGTATTGCAATCTTTATATAACCATCATGTTTCTAGGATTAGGTTTAAGGACACGTAAGAGCATTTTGATCCTTAGAAAAATATCAGTATTACATTAAACTATTGGACAGTAACTATCCAGGTGCATTGATTTGTTGTGACCCAGTTTCCATTCCCCCCTACAATTAAACCATACACGATTATCATTTTTTCATTAATTTATTAGATATTTATATATTCATACATATATCTATAACGTATAATTTATCCGGTCTGTGTCACTTCGATTATGTAATCTTTATTATAAGCAAATAGAAAAATGGTTCTATTTTTCATCTGAATAAGATTTGAAATAGGCAATAACTTAAAACAATGTAAACAATAGGATCAAATCTAATTTCTGATTTTATCAATAAACATTTTATTTTATGTTTACAAGATAGAATTAATTTTTTAACAACTTTATAAATATCTATAATTCAATATATAAGAAATTCGAATATACATGATGCTGTAATGAATTGTATAAAGAAGCGCATAGCAACATCATGTATACATTTATTCAGTTGTGCCATTTAGATTACATATGGACTTACTTTTCATCAGCTGCTAAGATTATAAGTTGACATTAATTACTGTAAAACTAGAGGTAAATATAAACAAGTTGAAGTTACTATTAATTAAATTTCTATTTTATATTTACAAAGTAGAATTAATTAAAAATTGCTTTAATAAACTTAAAATTAACCATAATTCACTACACAAAATTTTTAATTTAATCATAATTCTACACTGGAATGTATAAACAAATTACACAATATTCTAACATATTAATTTATCTAGTTACAAAATTTTTTTATTGCATGTTGGTAAAAAAAATTGACTCACTTTTCATCTGCCACTAAGATTTAAACAGACCATAACTCAGAATAATGCAAACAATATAAGGAATCTAAATAAAATGAGATTATTATAGTACTTATCAATAAACTTTTTATTTTACATTTACTGGATATTTATTCCATTTAGTATTATGCATATTTGGATTTCTTATGTAGTGAATTATGAACATTTATAAAGTTAATCAAATTATTAGTAATTAAATCTATCCTATTAATATTATTAATAATATCTGTAGAAACCTCTCAGCTTATTCAGATTCATTTTACTGTTACATTGTTCTATTAAATATATTAACAATCTATTAAATATATTAACAATAGATGAAAATTGGTCTCATTTTTTTCTCCACTTGTAATAACAACTTTAAAATCCAAGTGGCAGCTGGATAAATTTATACTTTAGATTATTCTGTAATTTGTTTATATGATTATAGTGCAGCACTAACCATACTTTACTTTTGTATATATTTATATATAATGATTATAAATTGAAATCTATTTTACTTGACAAATTTTCCAGCTCATCTCAACTACGCATTAACCACAGCAAGTCCTCTACATGGCAAATATTAAACAAGAAGAGAATCCATTCCAAATTTCTTGCCAAGCTCCAAAATGTTTTCGGGTTCCCTATATATAAATCTCAACTTGCCATGATCAAAAGTTTTCAGAATACCATTATTGAAACTAGCTGACCACCTTACACAGGGGCTTTTGAAGGTCTATTTATCTCTTCAGGTCAAGGTGGCTCTGTTAAATATGAAGGTAATGGCCAAGATTGCCTACTATCTTCCATTCATTACCATCACCAAGACATTCCTATCCAAAGTTTACAGGCTATGTACAAAACTGTTATGGAAGAGCTGTACTTCTTCCATCAGCACAGCAAAAATGCAATTCCATAGCAAACTGAGTGGAATGTGCCTTCATTCCATTCAGACAATATTCTATCAAAAAGCACACACAGTGGTAGTCAACCTGACACAAGAGTATGATAGCATCCTTACAACAGAACCAATAACTCCCACTGATATGCCTTCTCCTGGGAAGTCCTCTTGGATAGCAAATCCTCTCCCATCTTTACAAATTCAATGGCAATTTTTCTGAGTGCTTTCATACCAAAATCTCCATATGGATCACCCACTCATTAATGAACCCCCAACCTTTTCAATTAAGACCAAGGCTTGGAGTAACAAATCACAAAATCACTACACTATTCAAGTTCTTATTGATGGAGCCAAAGTTCTTAGATTTTTTAATTAAAGCTAACTTGAACTCAATTCCAACAAACTATTTCCTTCATTACAGAAGATTTTTAAAAAAACATAGATCCTTCCTGTCCTGTCTGTAACAGATGGGAAGAAACATTCGAGCATACAATTCTATCCTGTACAGGCTTGACATCAGTAAGGCTAATGATAGCCCAAAATACCTCAATGGACTATTATAGGATTCTATTTATTAAGGATTGCATGAAGGACCGAAACTTCCTTCACATAAGAATGTCAACTTTTATTACATATTCACTGTGGATAACTAGATGCAAGATCACCTTCAGTATATCACCGCCCAACACTAGGGCAATATTCATCAGTACTCTAAAGAAGATTAAAAAAAAGATGAAATTCTATCAACAAAATTTTTTTATGAGAACATTTGGAGTCTGTTCAAAATCCACAGCATCCAAATATTCCTATAATCACTCATAGAATGAACTGAACCATTGTCTTCAAAGCTCATAGGAAATAGAAATCATGTTATTAAAGCAGTTGATCTCCTTGAACAAGAAAGCACCAATAAACCAATGTTCCAAATGTACTACATAATTCACACTCAGAACCTTCTCTAATAAAGTTAATTTGGATTAAAAAAAACACTGGCCAACTATTGCCACCTTCCTGTTCTCTATATGTATGTAACCTTATTATCTCCTTTTATTTACAATGTAAACATATATATGCAGAGTGTCTCAGAAGAGTAAATGTAATTTTTTTAATCAATAATAAAGTTCTTTTTGAAACTAAATTGAAATCTATCAAACAATGTCACTCAAATAATATATAATGAATTAATATTTTATAATTATTAATTTTGAGATATTATTACATATAGTTTATGGGTTTGCATATTATATATAATGTAAAGCAAAATAAGAGAAACGATATATGCATAGTATATTAAACAAATTGCTAAATCTACATGCTTAATATATATATGATTATACATATATAATAATAAGGGACTTTAACAAAAGATTTTCAATCTTTCTTCAGCTACTCACTCTATTTTACACAACCGGTACATATGACCACACACATGTGAAAAAATAAATGAACTCCAATATTTTTATTTTGTGCTGAATCAGAACTCATCAGTTAGTCCAGATCATCATCTCCCCCCCCCACATATATATATAATCAGTGCTCAGTTTATATTACGACAGTATTTGATTAGTAGTTGATGTATTGATATTAGACTAATGACTAGTTACTTTTTCAATTATTCTAACCAGTTTTTTTATTCTATGAAATCAATAATTGCTTCATGCAAATGACAAATACAGAGAGATAACTGATTGCTATATAAGACAATTGGCCGAGCATATTCATACAAATGTTACAATTGTGATTTCTAAAGTCATCAATAGAAACAAATATCACTGAAAAAGATATCTTGGATGAAAAAAATAAATGTATATACTAACGACTTATTACTTAATTATATTAATAACAAATAATACCAATGTATAAACAAATTGGCTATTTACAAATTGATTTTATAAACAGATAAATATTATTCTAACAAGAAATTATATTTAGAATATCTATCAAAATGCTTTTACAAAAACAAATAATATAGTTACTATTTTCAATATCATCTTGAAATTTTAAATGTGCACATTAATAAAATAACTAAGTTTGTAATAAAAAGTTGTATTGATTCAAGTATATTTTCCCCAAAAAATAAAATATATTATTCAGTAAATTATTAAAAGACAGCATAAATATTATTAATGTGATCTACAGAACTTGCATCTTAAAAACATTATATTTCTAATTATAAAATAAAGAATTTTAGTTATTAAAATAAAATAAAGAGCTCTTTCTTATATGCTTTTTAACTGAATAATAATCATTTTGCACAGACATGTTTTATTACACTTTGATTTACAAATGCCTTATTTCCTGTACTTGCAACTTTAGCACCAATCAATTCACATAAATATATTAATGATTATTACTAATCATTTATTAAACTATAGATTATCTCTAATTCAAATATAAACTTTAAACTTCAGTTAACGATTAATATATCTGTTTTGTTTTAAATTATTATACATTAGCAAGTGCAATAATTTAACTCCTTTTTTAGTGTACAATATGTTTTAGGGATATATTAAACTTTTGCTCTACCATGCATTACATTGATATATTAAGTAATTTAATTATTCCAAATTCAAAATTAAACAAAACTAGCCAAGACTGTAAAAAAGCTAAAAAAAAATTCTTTATTACAATCAATAGTTTCCCTGTCAAAGTAGACTTCTCAAGTGCAAAACAAAACTTATCAACAGATATATGCTAATTATATTTCCCACAATTCACAATTACATCCCATACAGCTTTAATATTAAAAGAACTCTTAAATAGATTAATTGCTTCAGTATCATAAATTTTTAATAATAAAGATTCTTTAAGTTTTCTATTTTATTATTTTTGAAAGAAGATAATTTTAACCTCCTTGAACATAATATTATGGCCTGCATCTCTTGCATGGAAAGAAAGTGCAGAATTAAGATATTTATTGCTAACTTTTATTCTTTTAAGCTCAAACTACTCTGATCTATATACACCTTTTTAAAAAAACAAGGGATAATATACACTACTCCAGGAATAGCATTTCTGTCAAAAATATTCTTACTTGGAAGAGGAGTATTACTTTGGATAATTTATTTAATAACACAAAGGAGATTTTTGAAAGAAATACTATTCATGTTGTAATATATATTATGCATTGTTTCTGTAAAAAGATATAATAGGTTCTGAGTAGTTTGAGTTTAAAAGAAAGAATAAAAGTTCATAAAAGTTAGAAATAAATATCTTAATTCTACTATTATATGTCTATGAAAGAGGTTTATGCCATACTATTATATTTGAGGAGACTGAAGTTGTCTTCTTTAGAAAAATTAAAGAATGTTTATTATTAAAAAATTTATAATACTGACTCAATTAATTTATTTAAGAGATCTTCAAACATTAAAGATGTATAGGATGTAATTGTGAATTGTGGAAAATGTGTCGAGTTTTGTATTCCTTTGCATTTGAAGTCTGCTTTGATTGTGTTAAAGAATTTTTAGTTTTTTTTTAAAGTTTTGACTAGTTTTGTTTATTTTTGAATTTGAGATAATTGAGTTATTTTATTGACTAGTTTAGTTTTAGGATTTTTAGATTTATATAATAGGTAATAACATTTACATTATTTTCTTGCAGCAAACTTTAGCTAATTGAAAAACTGTTTACATCATATTAGAATTTTAAATGATCTATTTGTAGAAATTATGATTTAAACTGGGCAGTGATAATCTTAGTAAAATTCTTTCTAGTTTTTAATTAGCTTTAAAATCGTGATTAATTTTCTGAAGAAATTATGGTAGCTTTAGTTTAGATTAATTAATGAGTTTATGCAGATTTTATTCATGAGTTAGATGATGATTCTTGAACAGTAGTTACAGCCATGAAATCATAGTGAAGTAAATGACCCAAAAAGTGTATCTTAGATTAGCATTCTCTAAGAAGCAGTGGCATGGTTTAGTTATAACATCAGATTTGTAGATGATGTTATGAGAACTGATTATTTTCAGTCTTAATCTGGTTAACCAATTTTTTCCATAATATTTTTAGTGCTTCTTTCAACTAACTTGCTTTGATTCTCAATTTAGTCAAATTAAGTGTTGAATTAAATCTTTTTATAAAATGTTTATTTTATCTATCTACATTAAATTCAACAATATAATTAACTATTTGTAAATACCTAAACTGAAAATTCACAAACATAACCTGATAAAAACCAACAAATCACATGGCCCAAAACAAGTGGAATTTAATTAAAGGTAATCTAATTATTTTAGTTTTAAAAGCATAAACAATTATTTGTTCTCAATTAATTTTGGGATTTTAACTTATTTTGTTTTACAAAAAAAAAAAAAAAAACATATTAGTATTTTTCTTTCTTCAAAAATAAAAAATATAAAATCCTATAATTTAAGATTTTTTTTTAATAACCTCTGTGCAATATTTTTAATTATTATAGGCTTTCAAATAGATAATTTTGTTTTATTCAGTTTTAAAAAATTTAATTATTTAATATTTATCAGAGGAAAAAATATTTTAAATTATAAAAATGTAATTATATGACATTGATCAATTTTTTTCCGCTGTATACCATATTATTTACAACAGTTTTTTATTATTAAGTTTTCCTTATATATAGGTAATTTTCATTTTAGTTTTTAAAAAATTTGAATTAATATCTTAGACTATCTATATAAAACATTTTTGTAAACTTAAATTGAGTACTAATTCTAGCATATTCCAGTACAATTAATATTATAGTTTTTAATGATTTAAAGAGTTTTCAAATAATGTGCAATTCAAAAATATTTTTCAATAGTCTATATCTTGCAAATTAAGAAATTGTAACAACGTATAAAATTCAAATCATGATATTTCTTGAATTTCTTTAAGATTTTTAAATATCTTCATACATTTAGAGTTGCTATTTCAGAGTGAACATTTAAAAGTTAAGGTTGATGTGCAGATATCAAATTTATTACTCTTTATTTAAATATTTTATTTAATAACTATTAACAAAATTAAAAGAGACTATATTGTCTCAATACATACACGCATAATATATAGTAATAAAATTATAATAAAAATAATGAATTATAATGGTGATAATATATTTTATAAATAACCATGATAAACCTCAGATCTCTTTCAATTAATTTCTTAAACTTCTTCAACTGATTTAAATGCTTTTCAGTTGAAGAAGATTTAGAATTGACAAAGTATTTTTGTGGTTTATTATTCTTATTTATAAAATATGGTTGTCATCTGATCCTTTGTGTCAGTCACTAGAGGCACGATTTCTAATCAAAAACACATTAATATAACATTTCCGGGCCAGTGACATGAAGGGTCAGATGACAACCAAAAATATATTATCACCATTATAATTCATATTTTTTTTATGATAATTGTTCAATAATTGACATTTTATTTACATATATATAAATATTAATTTAAAAATTTAGAAAACTTTAAGATATAATAAGAACTTTTCTATGTAAAAATCTAAATTAAATTTCAACTATGATGTAATCAGGCAACAACTAATTAATACTGACAATGCAATCTAAAACTACACAATCTAATATTAATAATAGTATTTGTCTAACCAATGTTAAACAAAAAGTGGAATTGCTTTTAGTTTAAAAAGCTTGCTGATATAAGAGTATGAATCAATCATATATATATCTAATTTACTACATGATTTTCAGAAAATATTTTTGACTTATATGACATTTTATTGCTTTTGACTCATAGTACCTTTCTCTTAATATATTTTTTCTTATATCAAGTATACCTTGAATTATTCCTCCACTCATTTCTTATATTTTTTATTCTTTTTATATCAGTTCCTGTTTCTTTGAAATATGTATTTTATCTTTTTATTCTTTTTGTGTTCCTTTTCTTTAATCATTTTATTGTTACTTGCTTACATTTCTTATTAATCTTCCATTTTTTAGAATATTTTTTCATTTTCCTATCATTTTTTGTCTTGTTTTCTATTTTTTATTTCTTGTATTTTCCTATCATTTTCTTATTTCACTTGATTTCTGAATAATCAATTTCCTTTTTTTTTCTTTTATGTCACATTCTATTTTTTCCCTTTAATATAACACATTATTCTTTAAAATAATTCATATTGCTTAATTTTTCTCTCATATCCCCACTTGGTTTCTGAATATTCAATTTCCTTTTATGTCAGGTTCTATTTTTTCATTTAATATAACACATCATTCTTTAAAATAATTCACATCGCTTAATTTTTCTCTCATATCCATTATTAATTTCTTCATATAGTTTCATTTTATTTCAATTTATTCTGTTTTGTTACTCTGGATTTGTATTCTAAATTATTACTTTGAATCAATTCTTTGCATTAGATGAGTTATCTGTTTGTTATAATTATTACTTTTAGTTATATTTCATTTCAGCTATTGAATTTTTTTTCTTGGACCTGATTTAACATTACCTTCAAAACTATATCACTCATTACATGGATCAATTGCTTTTTATTTTCTCATGATTTCTGTCACATCTTCCCAACATCCATTATTTCTTATCTAAGATCAAACAAATAAAGCTATTTGTGCTAGCCATTATTATTTTGTGACCAGTCCAGGAATAAACAAAAGTGATAACTTATTAGGGAAATGTAACCAATTCATCAGTACTGTTTCATTGAGATCATACTTTGAGTAAACAAATTTTGAAAAATCGATATTGATGGTAATTCTGACAATGATTTAATGGCTGGTCAATATTGTATTGGATGGAATTTAATTTTTAGTATCCTTAAATAGGTGGACATTAGCAGAACTTAAAATCAGCTTCCATTAGATATATAATAATGAATCAATATGTGGCTGTATACAATGATACTATTATTTATATCTACTGACTATTATCATTAGCATAGGACTTCATATACATAAATATATATTGTAATGGTTAGACAAAACATGTTTCTTTTATTTACATTTATCTTGATTTATAGGGGCATCACCTGATATTAATCATCAGGAGATAGACCAGCACATAAATATATTTACACATCATTTTCTTTAATAGGATGATAATGACCACTATACAACCACTATTTTCAATACCTGGTTAGATTATGAAAAACACAAATTATTCCTGATAAATAGACATGAAATAAATATGCACACCAGACAATATTACATGTAAAAGGTTAATACATAATAACAACAATAGTTTGATTAGAAAATATAATTGTGAATCAAAATATAACTTTGTTTTTTCTCTTTTTTTAATAAAACCATTTCTACAATCTCTTATATTATTGTTTTAGTTCACATGCACAGGGGAAAACAATTATTTAATAAAATGTCCAGGGTTTTTAAAATTAATTTTAAACATTAATCTTCATTACATTTATAATATTAATAGTTTTATAATCAAGTATGTTTGCCATACAGCCAACCCCTGACTTCCAGTATACTTAAAATACAATCCTGTATACAGCTGCCCTCACAAATATAAGCCATTTATTTAATTCAAAAGCTTCCTAGCATAGACATATTTCTCTAATAGGGGATAATTATAACTGTTACTATTTTCAATAATAATTCTAGAGAATGGCCATGAATCATATTTTAATAAACCTCCACCTTCTACAGAGATGGTTCATTTTGAGACCGATCCTTAAATCTATATAAAAAAAATTCAAATGACACCTCCCATATAAAAACAGAAGTATTTTTAATTATTTGACAGTGAACAACAACTGCATATATAAGCTCACCTACACACAATATAATTCTCAGCAATTAAATCATTAACTTAAAACTATTAATAAGTATTTATGCTCATTATTTATCACTTGGATGTTTTATATTACTTTTTTTTACTGACAACTTCTACAACAAAAAAAGTTGCTTTTTCTTTTTACAAATGAAAACTTTAGTCAACATCTGCTTGGGACTAAGCCGCCATAGTGAATTTTTTAAAATACTGGCTTGAGACACAATTTTCACAATAATCTTCAGTTTTAATTATGTTAGAGCAAAAACAATTACATTGCTAGAAACTAGAAAAATTGAGAAAAACAAGCATAAAATAAATAGTGATAACTATATTAAAAATAAGGGGAAAAAGGAATTTTCACATCTGAAATATTATTTTATTGTTTGTTCATAATTTGGAAATTAACATTAACTAAAATTCAAATTACATCTTCAGTGATAATTTCTTTATATTCCTCACAAAATTATCTTTCTAAACATGTATAACATGTCTTATCTGAGATAATCCACAGCTTCACAATCTCCAAAAGAAGTCAGATATGACTTCTTAATTTTTATCTTGTACCCCAAATGTTCTAAATGTCAAAGACATCTATAAAAAAAAAGATTCATCCTAATAAAAGATACAAAAGAAATCATCATAGCAATTGGCTTCTTGTTTATCTAAAACTAGAAATTGTAGGCGAATGTCTATATCACTGATAAAACGAGTTTCATCTCTTCATTATATTTTTTTTTATGTACATCAGTGATGTTTATATTCTTAATGGACACCAGTGATGTTTATATTCTTTATGCACACAAGTGATGCTATCTTGTTATATTTATTAAAACATATAGATATAATTTATTTGCATATAGTCCATTAGTTAGCTACAGACTTGGAAATAATGTTATGAAACATATAGCAAAATCAGAGTGACTCCAAAGCACGAACAAGAATAAACAAAAACATAAACAAGAATCTGAATTTGATTATATGCTTGCATATGTGATCTTTGTATACATTTGATTATTAGTTTTATAACTCATTACTTGTAAACACAAACATATTATATAAATATAAGTAATAAATTATTATACTTTTTGAAAATCATTATTTCTATAAAAATAAGTGGATTAGTATAGGTAGAAGTTTAGAAAATTATGATAGATATGAATTCTATATGAGCATAAATAAATATATAACTACAATTTAATGCACACTAATTACAAACTAAAATTAATAAAAAAGATAATTTTTTAAAAAAATTAAAAAAAAATTAAATATTATTAAAAAAATTAAAATTGTATACTTACAAGTCATTATGTTGAAGCTCTATTGTTGGCCTTGTTTGTGGATAACACTGGAGAAATTTTCACTTGCAAGCCATAAACCATTTTTTTTCTTTTATCGCTTCGTAATAATTACAAAAGTTATCAAAAAAAAAAAAAAAAATGAAATACTGTGGTCGATTAAAACTATTGCCAAAAATCCAAATTTCAACCAATTTTTTTGAGATAAACATTTTCTGAAAGCCACGTTATTAAGCTATCAAATGACCATATTTTGGTTGATGTCATCCTTATACTTTTTATGTCAGTAAAGAAAGAAAACAACATGTCATCCAACAAGAGCTCAAAGAGCTCCTACAGCACTCATGGAAAACAAGCAGTTTTAAAGAAATTAAAGCAAATTTTGACTTTAGGATGCATTTAGAATATTTGTGAAAACATAACTGCAAATGTGATTTTTTAAACAAAAAATTTCCTTCATAAAGTTTGTTCAAATTAATATACTTAAATACAATGGTTAGGACAAAGTCAAAACAATTTTTTTTGGTACTGGTACATTTGCAGCAACTGACCACTTGAACACATATCATTATAATGGCTCAAGTTGTCTATACATATTATGGTTAAAAAATAAAATTTTATTTATACTATCGCATACTTTTTTTTTATTTTTGTTTTCTTTTAATAAAGACTTTCTTTTTAAGAAACACTTTTTTTATATGGGGGAGAAGGTTTGATTTTTAATAACCAACTTTTTTAGGCCACAAAACAATATATCGATGTGCATTTGGCAAAAAACAGCACCATCAAGTGGTCAGGTGCTGCAAATGTACCAGTACCCAATAAATGAGCAATCTTTGTATTGATGATCTCAGATGGTTAATTGCATAGAAAATTAAACAAGTTCAACTTATATATATATCATTACACTTATATTATTAGCAGCACCCTCTTTCTATTTTTCATATAACTAAATTTTTATTTTATATCAAAATTTTTTTCAGGCCCAAATCTCTATTCAAAACTGGCCTAATATTATTAATATAAATAGCGTCCTTTATTTTTCTACCCCTTTTATTATCTGTAAATTGTATCATCCTTATACAATTCTTTTCAAATTTATGCATTTTCTAATTTATATAAATATCTCAGTGAATTTTTATCATAGTTGTTGTAAGTCTTTTATGTATTGAATTTTTTGTTTCTCCTACATAATTTACTTTTATATTATTAATTTGACACTTTTTATGATTAATCTCATAAATTCCATTTATTTCATTATCTAAATTTTTATTATAAATACTAATATACTTATTTTCTAAAATACTAATCATATTTTTTCCTCATTTTATTAACTACTTTAATATTTAATACATTACTAAACTTTTTATTAATTTTACCTATAACTTTATTTAAATTTTTAATTACATAATTATTCTGTCTTTATAATTATATAATTAACTTTATTACTACTTCTTTCTTCTTTATACATTTTATGTTATTTTCTATTAATCTAATATTATCATTTATAAATTTATATGGATAATCATTATTTATAAATTTTTCTTTAATTAAATCTATCTGTTTAAGATAATCTTCTTTACTTGAACAATAATTTATTGCTCCATGAATTCTAGAAGGTATTGTATTTACTTTATATTTTGGATTTATATCTTAATGCCAATTAGTTATATTTTTATCTATAGCACTTTTCTTATGAATTGATGTTTCAATCTTACATTTCCCTTCTTCATATGACTTCATTGTGGATATAAAAATATAGAGTATAAAAAGACAAATCTATTGTATAGAAGTAAAACATGTATTTTTACTATTCTAATTTAGAGTTACCATCGGAAAAGATTAATTTAAGAAAGTTTTTTCTTTTTAATTTTCTGAAAGTACAATGATTTTATTGAAAAACAAGCAATATATTCTTTTTTTTCTTTTTTTCCTCTTTTTTCCCCCCCCCCCCCCCCTTTAAACACCCCCCCCCAAAAAACCCACCAAACACAAAAAAAAAAATAATGGCTTTACTACTACATTGAGTTCATGATTCATCTTAACTTTCCCTTAAATATTTTAGCATATGAAACAGAGTATCAATTGTTTTATACATTTTGGAAACTGCATAATATTAATAAAGTGATTTGAAAATTTGCAAAAAATAAATAAAAAATTCATGGCCTACATCACATTTTTTCAGGGCAAGGCTACTTGTAATTTTCTCCAAGTATCATGGTCTAACACTTGTATATTACCTATGGTTTTAAAATGTCTTTCAGCATTTCATTTTTGGATGTGACACATTTGCATGATATATATAATCCGTTTTGCTTTCATCATTATAAAAAAAAAAGTTCTTCCCATTCTGTATTAAAATTATAGATCTTTCTTTTCTTTCCAAATGTTTCGGACATTATACATCTCTTTTAAAATACTAATTTTTAATGCTAAATTAAGTAGATATATGTATTTATCTCAGCAAAAAAAATATTTTTGATTCATTGAATGCATTCAATGCTTTTTATTGTATGAATAGGTGAACTTGTAATAAACATCATTTATGCATTTTGAATGAAGGCATGTATGTTATCTGTCTCATTCACCCATAAGTGCCTGACTACACACAGCTATTTTGATTGTGAAAAGCCAATTTTTGCTTGTAATAGTTATACATGTGTGAAAAATGTATTTTTTTTTATTTGATGTTATCTAATTTGATATAATAATGTAGCTTCCCCATTTTTTTTTTATATTCGGACAGTAATTGACATTTGATTTACTCCTAGTCTACATTATAGATTCTAATAGATCACAGTAGGATGACAAATCTTTTGATATTTAAAATACAAACAAGTATTATCATGGTGCTATAATCAAGTGATATTTGAAAAGATTTAATTAAGTTTGAAATTTTCTAAAGGCATTTAACATTTACTTTTCTATACAATTAATTATTGAACAATGTGGCATATATATTCCATAAGCTGAAATATATCATATTGTGTTTTATAACTATTTAAATAGCACAAAGCATTCTTCTAGTAGGCAGGTAGTCTTATAAATTTGTTTGGTGGATAATTTCTAAAGTAGCTATTTATAATGTGAGCTTAAATTCAATAATTAGTCAGAAATATGTTTAAACATATTATAAATGCTATAGAAAAAAATTATTTATATTAATATAATCAATTGTTTTATTGTTTAATTTTTAAAGAGAATCTTCAGCAGTACTTTGATTTGCATTTTTGAGTGATTAACTCATAAAGATTCATTATAAAGCAAACACTAAATATTCTATTTCTTCTTATAAGTCTTCTTTATCCAATTGTATTTTTATATTGGACTATTTCCATCATCTAATATGTGCGTTGAATGTCTTTAGAAAAGTTTAATTTTAGTTAAATATTCCAAATGCATTCAACTGTTAGTAATATCACAGCAAACAGGTTAGTATATGCACTAACTGTTAGTAATATCACAGCAAACAGGTTAGTATATGCACTAACTGTTAGTAATATCACAGCAAACAGGTTAGTATATGCACAATGTTTCGAGAGGTATTTTTCTCCCCTCTTCTTCAGGTCTCAAAATTATCTTGTGTTGGAAGATAAAAGAATAAAGTTATTAATGGTGTTTTGAACAAAAGTAGTCATATTTCAAGAATATAATTCTAAAGTATTCATTCAGTTTTGAATATTAGTGATAATCTATTACTTATAAACACAATTTTGATGATTTAATTCTGCTGATCTGATACTGAACTATTTGTAAACGTATTCAGTCTAATATAAACATTCTTTTAATGAATCTTAATAAAGAGCTGGTTAACATTTATATTTATTAATGAAAAACTACTGTTAATGATGATCATTATTAAATAACTACTGTATATTCCCATCTATTTTTTGTTACAAATTATTTTTATCTTCATCACTTTTTTTATTTTGGGTTTATAATGCAATATTATATCCAAATCATAGACTTAGTATTTATCACATTCTTTCTGGAAAATTCTTTCTATTTTTTTTTTTTTGCTTTTAATCTTGTTGGCAGTAAATAGCTTTACTCTTTAAATATTTTGTTTAAAAATAATATTTTTATGTTGATATTTACACATGACTTTATAAGCTTTTGCAATTTATGTATATTTTAATGAATAATATTTCTTAGAATTCCAAGTTTCAGATTATTTCATTCCCATTTTATAAAAAAATTCAAAGTAAGATTTTTGTAAATGCTCTCTTACAAAGTATTTTTATTTTTTGTAATTGCATTATGCAAGTAATAAGCCAATAGAGGTTTTGCTATATGTTTTCCATTCTAAACAAATCAAAAATAATGGAATTGTTTATTTCTCAGGTCATAACAAGTTTGGGTACTAGAAGTATTGGGCTAGTAGCAATCCACGGTTAAATTCTCAAATCCACCACTGTATCAAAACCATGCAAGATGTTAAAAATATGATTTAATATACACCTGGGTCTCTTTTTACGTGTACTTATTTAACACAATTTTGAAGTTACGCGATTCGTGTTTCACCGGAAGTCAAACTCCGATATTGCGCTATTACTTTAAATAATAAATTTCGCGCACTTACGTTATATTGAAAGTAATAGCACATTATTGAAATTCGACTTTCAACTTGGTAATTTCAATATTTTCAGTGCTTTATAATAGTAAGATTTTATGCAATAATGAAATTAAAATCATGATTTCCACATTTAATGTATACACACATTAAATTTTACAAGATTATAATGTAAATTTGTTCAAACATTGTGCGTTAATTTTGCATTTTAAATCACATTCTGTTTTTGCTTTTTAAAAAACGTGAGGTTTATTTTTAAAAGGTGAGTAATAGCAATGGGCACAATTAAAATTGAAAATTAAAGACAAAAATAAGAATTTAATTTTTAGTTGTTAGATTAATTACTAATTATGTTGTCACCGGAAAACCATTAATTAACACGACATGAGAATGACATTGGCGCTAGTTGTATTTCATCTTGTGAAGAATCTGATTTTTTTATCAGTTTGCAAGCGAACTTGTTTACCGGAAAATAGCGATAATTAAAACGTGTATAAAAAAATATAAATTACTGTAAATTATGCATATTGTTTTGAATAAAATTAAATATTATAGTTAAAAAAAGTTTGTCTTGTATCAATTTTTTTCAAATTTGAAATTTTTTATTAGTCATATTTTATTTCCTTATTTTTTTTTTTTGCACGAATTTTAAAGTAAATTTTACATTGGTGCTTTGCTTTTACGCGAGTTTTAAAAAATCACAGTCCATATCCCCCCTTTTTCAAGGTAAGTTATGTCTATTTTTGCACGATTTCGTTTGCGCGTTTTCTGAAGAACCTATTTATCGCGTAAAATGAGACCCAGGTGTATATATATTTAATAAATGCTTTTATTTATTATGAATTAAAAAGGCAAAAAATAATTGTTTCCTTGAACCACAATTGGTTTTTATCTTCAACTTGAAATAAAAATATGGGATGTCCACAAATTCAATTCATTTCTGGACATCCTACACTTTTATTTCAAGTTAATATAAAAATCCCAATTGTAGTTTTCAAAAAACCATTATTTTTTGGCTTTTTAGTACACAATAAATAAAAGCATTTATTATAAAATATTTTTTGTAAATATTATTTTAGTATTCACATATTTTTTGTAATATTTCTGTTTAAGATAAAAATATAAAATGTTGGTCTAAGTGATATTTTAAAAAAATTCATGGCACTTTAAAAATTGATTCCAATATTATTTTAAAAGAAGCATTAAAAAAAATCACAATCAAAAAAAATAAAATTTCATCCATTTAGAAAGTAAATTTTACAATTAATTGTGTTTATTTCTACTTTAATTGATTGCCGATATTTTTTAATATCTTTTTTTAAGAATAAAAATGTATAAAAATATACTGCCTTCTAGTGAATATCATTGAAAACTTACTGAATTGATATCAACATGTTTAAAATTTAGTCTGTCAACCCCTCTATAGTAAATAAATCAGGGGATCAATCTGAAATATTTTATTGACATTACCATCAATTTCTAACACATTTACAAAAGTTTAAGGAAATCCATTTGATACAAGTCTGTTAAATCTCAATTACAAAATTTATTTTAAATAAATGTACAGTTTCTAAATTAAATGAAAGTGTTTAATATTAAAAAAATAATTTTTATTATTATTAAAAATTTAAAGCCAATGAGACACTGAAAAATAAAACTTTTTCTTCCAGATAGCTATTTTTAGTCAACCTTGTCCACTATCTAATTATTGACCAATAAGTTGTAATCTTTCTATTGTTAAATAAAGACTAAAAAATGAAGATAAATATTAAATCCTCACAATCATCTGCTGACTGAGTGCAAGCAATGCAATCTCCATCATTGTTTCTCTCTTTGAATGACATTTACCTTGTGTTAAACTATTTAAAGATCATTTTACCATACAATAATTGAAATTACAATAGACCAAAAGAGTATTTAAATAATGAGTTTCAATTGTTTTTTTTAACTTTGAATAAATGTTTTTTTAAAAATAGCTGAAATATAACTAGGAATTTAGCTATAATTTTGCAAAGTTTTGTAAGTACTTTGATTTTATTTGTATCATTTTTTTTTCCTTCTTATCTATAAAAATAAATAAATAGGCAGAAAGATTATCTTTCAATGAGTGAATTTTGAAATAAAAGTCATAATGATTTTAAAACATTATTGCCATTATCTTAAAATTTTAAACATACTTTACATAAATACATATAAATCTATACACACAAGCTCTAAAAAAAGTTTTGGCATTAGACTTATCAATGTAAATATTTAGTTTTAGAAAAACATTAATAATATGTAGTTAATGTAACAGTTTTCTGATAAAGTTATCAAATGTATTGTGAATTATTCTTGCATATTTTAACGCTTGTCAATTAAATAAAAATATATTCAACCTATCACTGGGTGATCTAATGTCACATGATTACCTAAACAACTAGACAAAGACAATTTAAAATTATTTCTATTATATATATATATATTATGTAATAAAAATCAAGTTTTACAATGAAAAACTATCTAATAAACTACAACTAATTACTTATTATTACAAAAACTAATTTTAAACTAGCCAAAATACCAACATTACAGTATGCTATTTTAGTTCATACATAATTATAGTTTATGATATATTATGAATAAATACTCAGTACAAGATTTAAGACTGATGAATAGTATTACATTATTTAGTACATCTAACCATAGTATGAAACCATTTTCAACATGTTTTAGAACCAGAAAAATAGGTATGTTTATATGCAGCAGGCATGAGAAAAACATCATCAAATATTGACAATTTAGTTCAAAGTTGCTTTAAAAATATTTTCGTTACAATCCAAATTTTTTTTTGCAATTTATCTTTGAATGAATATTTTGGGCACAATATTACCAGCATTGATAAAGCAAGAAAGTTAAATAATCTAAAACCTTTCCTGAGAATTGTATTATCTTTATAATTCATATTTTCCTTTTGATTAAAAAAAAAAAGTCATATGAATATAAAAAAATAAGTTCCACTTATCTTGGGAGTAAATGTAAAATTAAATAAAATGTAAAAATAATGGGAGTTCATTGTTCACTTGGAAAAGTAGACTTGAAGTAATAGATTTATTTCTGCATCTCTATTAATAACATTTGAAAGAGGTTTTATTTTTTAAAAATTGCATTTCCCAGAGCATTATGCAAGACACTTTTATTTTTTTCCATATATATAGAACATATAAAAATAATTAAAATTCAAGTTGCAAAATAAGTCATATTAATTTATTTGAAATAAAAGTTAATTTACTGATCTTGGGTATTCAAGTAAAAAAAAAACAGCTCATGTACTATAGAGTATAAATTTTTTGACCCCCAAATTGCCATGGTTGATAAAGCCAAAAAATTAAATGATCTAAAACTTTTTTGGGATTTCTACTCTACATGAAAAAAAAAAAAAATCAAAATTGGTCAAGAATAAATATCTTTTTATCTGTGTATTTATAACATTTGCAGTGCTAGAAATTTTTGAAAAATATTCTTATTTGTAATATTATTAAATATTGCAATTTAATTCCCAGTTTTGATCAATCAACTAAATTCTGCTAATAAACATTTCAGCACTGCTGTACTTATTAGATTGCTATGCCAATGCATTAACTGACCATATAAATTTATATATCTGGATTAGCAGATATAATAAGCTCCAAACAAAAGTGAAATTCATTACATCTCAGATGTAAACATATCTAACTTTCTTGGGAAAGTTCATTTTTTGCTTATTTTTGATACCTATGCAAGTGCAATAAAGTCCCAATAATGTATCTTTAGTTAATTCGTTTGGTAAAATTTATAGTAATTTATTTTTACTTCTTACTTTAAGTTAATCAAGAGCATATTTAGGTTAATCCATTTAACTGCTAATTAAATGTGCATTCTGCATATATTTATAATGAATGAAATGTATAAAGTTATAGTTGAACTAATTAAAAAAAATTAATGCACACAATTGAAATATGTTTTAAAAAAAGTTTTTAATATTTTAAATTTATAAAAAATTTTGACATAAGTATATATATAATAATAATGTGATAATTTATATATTTACAGATCTGAAGGAGATTGTTGATCAGTCAAAACTATCAGCATTTACATATGAAAATAATAACAAATTATATGTTTAATGTATATGGAGTGAATAATTATTGTTGTTATAACTTATATAATACATTTTAGAAAAAAAAAAAAATCCTCTATTTTAATTATTCATCTAAATTAAATTAGTGATCTGGGATTACAATTTCAGATGCAAGTTAAAAAGTTTTCTTAGGTAGCCAAGCAAGCAATCTCAGATCTAATATTGTTTGACAAATGAGTGCTAAGTATTCTTATGTGAAGACTAATTAAAGTCTCAGTATGCATTATCAAGTGAGTGTCAAATGCTGATCATAAAAAATCAAATTGTATTAAGATATAATCTTCATTATTAATGAATCATTGTGATTCATAAACACTGAAAGTAAACAATAAAAAAATTTTTTTTTCTTACTACAATTATCTTACATTGAAATTAATTAAATTTACATAAAGTTTTCCACAAGACTCAAAGCTATTAGTTCACTATTATTTCTGCATTTTAAATAAAGATTCTAGGAAACAAATAGTTATTAGAGTTTATTACATTCCTTGATATTAAAAAAAAAACAATCATTAATCTCCATTAAATAAAAAATTAGCAGTTATATATTTGTATTTTGGTTTGATGGAAAATCAACTAATTAGCTGAATTAAGCCATTTGTTGAATCATGTATATTTTTATTTGGCAATAAAAATGATTATCTATCCAGCTATAATAATATTACATTAACAACAACAAAAAAAAATAGATTAAAAATAATAACATTTAAATAATTTTACTAAGTTTTTTCATCTGATACTTCTGACCAGCAAAACTATAGATAAATAATCTTATTACACTGTTGCAAAATATTAGGTACAATCTTAATTTTTATTCACACAACTGTTTATACAATTCTTCCTGTGATGTAACAGGTGATTTACAAGAGTAATTATTACATACATAAGCTGTTGCCTTATTTTCAACCATTGTTTCTGGAAGAGGTTGTACTTGATTAGTTGTTAAAATTGATGGAGTAGATTTATCGTTAACTATAATGATTTTATTTGGAAGATATAATGATTGAACAGTCTGGATTAATTTTTTTGTATCTTCAGTTTCCATTGAGCCAACAATCACAATCTACAATGAAAAAAAAAACAGTGGACAAATAAACAAATGTTTGCTCATATATATGTTTAAATTCTTTGAAAAATATATTTCAAAAATTTATAAAATTTTGACTAATAAGAAAATGACTAGTATTGAAAAATCTATGAAAATACATAGAGATAATATATTTTTTTCTTGAAACATAAAATTATCAGTAACTAAAAAATAATATTCATATGGGCAGTTTTTCAGAGGTTCACAACAGTTTTATTCAATAATGAATTTTTCTCAGCTGAGAATCCATCAAGGAATCTTTAATTCTTGGGATTACCACTCAGTTTTTGAAACTTAATTGAACAGTGCATTAATCAAGTGAAATGATATATATCTTCAGATTAAATTATTTCATGTAAGATCAGTTTCTTAGGAAGTAACAGCTCTATGGAATTGTCCTAATTTAATTTTTTTCTCCTTTCCCCCCATTTTTCTTAAGAATCATTTAGCTTTAGAGAGAGTTGATACTATCACTAAACAAACCATTTAGGACATAAAATTTATTTACATTGGTATCAACTTTGAATTATTTATTAAACATCTTTTTCAAACCAATATTCTCTATATGATATAACAGAACACTTATTTTTAAGCACATTTTGATTTGTTATTAAAAAAATAGACAAATATATTCTATTAAATCAAATTTATAACTTAAAATAATTGAATTAAAATTTATATAGAGACAATGTAGAAAAGTATTTTATTATATATATGTCATTAATGTAAAAAAATAGTAAAACAGTTTAAATATAAATTTTAGTAAGTTTTATTGTACTAAGTACACTTTCAAAGCTTTTGCATTATATTCATGGCTAGTCTATTTAAAAAAAATGCTCTAATAGGAATTGAACTGTTTTGATAATTGAACATATTAATAAAAATAATGATGTATTTTCAAAATGTTTATCTATTTCTTTTATTTTTACAAATGAAACATATTTATACAAAATTTAATTATTCTATTTTACATTGTAGTTGTGATTTTTATTTTATTTTAAATACAATGTAAAATATGCTAATACTAACAAAAAAACCAACAACAATTGCATTACAATAGTACATTAATTATATATAATAAAAATATTAATTACATCAAATTATATACATATAAATATTTTAAATATTATACCTTTTTAAAATATACTTCTTAATTTAAATTTTTTAATTCAGTAGGTAGATTAACAGTGATTTTTCATTCTATTTCCATTTTCTTCTATTGAATTAACTATTCTATTTTGCATTAATATTATTCTTTTAATATTAGAAGAGCTGGCATAATTGTAAATTGTTACCTTTTATATTAATAAAAATTCACAAAGATTTCTGTTCAGTAACATTTAAAGAAAAAAAAAACATTAACTTTGCAAAACCTGATATAAAATGTTTGGCTGAAAATGTGCAATGATAGTATTTTTGTTGGACTATTTCCATCATATAGACTTAATTGTTAAATATATTTTAAAATTCAAACTTTGATAGAATAGCCTAGTTGATTAGAGTATCAACTTAAAGTGTGATTCTATTTCTAGTATTGTCACTGATCAGATTAATAACACCAGAAGATGAATACAGAAAAATATCAGTTAAAATGTTGAATATATATATTAATCTGTATGCTGTTACTAATTGTTAAATGTTTTTGAACAATTTAAATAATATTTGAATTTTTGTAAAGGCATTTAACAATTAATTCTAAATGATGCAAACTGACCAATATATAACAACAAATTGATATAAAATAGATACATTTAATAGTTAAAATGTTAATGTTAGCCAAAACATTTTTGCATCTATTATAATTCCAAGATATCTAATATATTTTACTTGTTCTACTTGTATATACTTATTAGCATTATACATTGATTTAATAGCAGTGGCACCAACATATTATTGATTATTTAATATTAAGATTTCCAAGTCATGTATAAACAAGAAACAGCAATGCATTTAATTTATAAATATTTTTGCGTATTATTCATTATTTTGATATTTTAATTATAGCATCTTTATTATTGAAATAATTTTCAATAAGTTGAGCAACTTGCAGCTTATTTCACAATTTTTTAAACTATGAATTAATTATTGATGATCAATGACATCAAAATTCTTATAAAAATCTAAAAAAAATTATATAGTTTTTATCATTTAATGCACTGTTAATTTTATCTTCAAAATTCTCCAATAATATAATATTTCTTTTTCTATAAAACTTTATTGATTTTTATTAAAAAAGTTATTTTATTTTATTTTTTTAAAAATTATTTTATGAATATCATTTTTTATTATTTTGGCAATTATAGAAAATATAGATATAGCTCTATAGTTATCAAACTATTTTTGCCACTATATTTAAAAGAAATTCACATTATCTATTATTTTATTGATCATGTACATGTTTGATAGAATATATTAAAATATCAATATTGTTCTTTATGTCTTATCATTCTGATTTATTTTACTATTCCATATAATTTTTCTTAAAATTATTTGGCATTAAATTTGGATGCGATTAACTATTATAATTTTTTGAAATATTAATATCATGATTAGATTTTTTTCATTAACCAATTCTTTCTTGAAATATATTAAAAATATTTTCTAAAAGAAAACTAGCATTTATATTAAAATATTTTTTCAGTCATCATTTATAGAAATTAGATTTTCTGATAAACAATAATACATTTACTTTTTCAACTTTTTTTTTTTATGTCATCTTTATTTTCATTTAACTTTTTTTAATTATAGAATAATCTTTTTCTATCATTATTATCAAATTAATTTTGTTTAATATTCAATAAATAAATCATGATTTTATTTATTTTTATTACTTTTCATATAATTTTTTATCTTATATTAATTTCAATATTTTGTACTTATCCAATTTGCAACATAACAATTTTTTATTTTGATTATAATTATTTCTTATGACATTTATGCATATCATTGCATATTTCTTCAAATTTTCCATACATATTATGAATGATATTAATTCTTTTAACTTCATTCCCGTTAATGTCATGTAGAAATTTTCTATTCAACAATATAATTTGTTTTCATCTAATTCTGATATGATTTTAGTAAATGTAAAATAATGATTAATAATCTTTTTTAAAACTGCAATCAAAAATTATTTTTCATTAAGCTTATATTAATATGGCTATTATATGAAGACGATATATTATTCATTATAATTTCTTTTCTTGTATAATTTTTTATATAACAAAGCACATCATATATAGCTAATGCATATATATAATATATGTATATTGTTTGTATGTAACTTAATGTAATTATATGGGACTTGAACTGGAACTTTCAAGTTCACTACATTTATCTAATCTATCTTATACATGATATACAAGTGAAAAAGATAAGATGTATATTGGAGATCATTTATCTTTTTCACATGTATATTGTCATGTTTATCAGTTGTATAAGATAGATTGGATAAATGTAGTGAGCTTGAAAGTTCGAGTTCAAGTCTCTTACAATTATATATATATACTGTAGTGATAATATTGGCTCTGCTAACATTATATTATTGTATTTCCAAAAATATAATGTATGACACTTATTTTAGTAATTTTCCCTTTTCTTATAAATAATACATTAAATTTATTATGGAGATATTCCAAAAGATTTATGAAAAGACATTTAAAACATTGATATGTAAATTAAGCAAAAGAAATATTACAATGAGATTTTTTTTTTCTCCCCAGCTCTTCTTTGAAGTAAGAAGACTGAAAGAAAAAAAATGAAATTCGTAGAAATTATTTTATAATTTATTAAAAATAATGCAAAGATTCATTCTACTATGTTTTATACAGACAATGAAGTGCTAAGATAAAAGGAAATCACTCATTCATTCCATTCCTAGTGCAATTATATAATCTACATTCTTCCTCAACTACTTTTAAAATACTATTAGCAAACGGAATTCTGAAAACAGACTGATAAAGAAAAATAAAGATATGAATGCCATAGATAAATACTTTTATTGTATTACTTCAAAATATTGAACAGTTTTTCTTTTTCAAGCTGTAGGTGTCCAGAGTATGGTATTCAGGATAATATGCAAGAAATAATGCTACTTCTGAGAAAACAACTACAGAGGCTGGAGCTGAAAGATAAAAATCCTTCCAAAGGAGGATTCTTCACTAAAAGAAATTACTGTCACTATTAATAACATAAAAGCAGAATATAATAAACTAAAAGAGGCTGTGTAACAACATAAAAAAGAAAATCAAAGTCATACTAAGGATATAATGGTACTAAAAAAACAAGATGACACAATAGTTAAAAAACAATATGGATGTGATGAAAATCTAAAAAGTACCAATCAATTCTTAAAAATTGAAACATTCAGAGATGCTGGAGAAATGTCAACAGAGTATTTGAATAGTTTAGAGTCATTTTGAGCTGAATCTGCTAATTAAAAAAAGAACAAATAGCCGTTGCATACAACAATTTAAATGGACCAGCTAAGAAATGGTGGAATTTGCTAATAAGCAAGCTGACTACTTATCTGGAATACAAAAAACGAATTTTAAGTAATTTCTGGTCTGGGGAAAGGCAAGAAGCAATAAAGTATCAGATCATACAAGAAAAATTTAGAATCAAAGGGTGTGAAACCTACACACAATTTTTTAAAAGTCAGATTGCCAGATTGTGAACATTATCTGCATGTGGGATTACTGAAGGTCAAATAATCAGAATAATAAGACACCACCTATTTTTCAGGATTGAGCAAATGGTTATTATTACTGACAGAAAAACTACTGAAGAAGTAGCAGATTTCTTGAATGCTGTAGATATGAGTTACCACAACCAGAATGAAGAAGCAAACTTCCTAACGTAGCAGAACCACCATTTAAGAAAGTAGATGCATCTATTGGTAGCATGAAGATTGACTATAATTTGAGATACCAATTGTATAGAAATCAACAAAAGAATAAAAGGAATCATGAAGATGATAGAAAAACTGAAGTGAGCCTGCACTCAAGAAATCAGTCTGAAACATGCCCAAAATGTGCAAGTATGGAAGACAATTAGAAAGAGGCAGACCTAGAAGAAAAGAGAGGAATTTCATGTCAGCAAAAAGCAACTACTAAAATTCAAGATGAGGGGAAAACCGAAGTAAAATATAAGCGTTACCAACCCCATCACCACTTAGAGCTTATCTTGCCAGATGTGAAAGCTGACAATAAAAGAAATATTAAGGATGGTTTGCTCACTAACGATTCAAGATTCATTTAAGAATTAATGATCCTGAAAAAAAAATATTATTTTTGTATAATAAAAGAAACATCTTTTATTTTAAAACTATATTTGACAAAAAGTCAAGAAATCTCTTTTATACTAAAGTTATTATTAAATGATATTGTGATAGAAGAGGAGAAGTGAAATGTTTCGTGGTTCCATTCTCTCTTCTTGGAGAGAGGGGATGTATAGCGATAATATTGGCTCTTCAAACATTACATTATCGTATTTCTAAAAATAAAATGTAAGATATTTATTTTAGTAATTTTCCCTTTTCTTGCAAATAAATACATTAAATTTATTATGGAAATATTCCAAAAAATTTATGAAAAGACATTTAAACATTGATATGTAAATAAAGAAAAAGAAATATTGTAATGAGATAGTTTTTTTTTTTCTCATTCTTTTCTTTCTCTCTCTCTCTCTCTATCCAGCTATTCTTCAAAGTAAAAAGAAAAGAAAAAAAATGAAATTCACTATTAAATAATTCTTTTCAACATGCAAAAGGTTGGAATTATTTTATAATTTATTAAAAATAATGAAAAGGTTCATTATATTATGTTTTATACGGACAATGAAATGCTAAGCTAAAAGCAAATCCTGCATTCATTTCAATCCGAGTGCAATTGTGTAATCTATATTCCTCATCAACTACTTTTAAAATATTGTTAGTGAATGGAACTCTGAAAATGAACTGCTAAAGAAGAATAATGTTATGAATGCAATCGATAAATAGATTTTAACATATAACAGTAAAATATTGCTTTTCTTTTTCAAGCTCGCAGTAAGACATTTATGAAATCAGAAACTTAAATGTTTTGCTATTGTTCTATTATTTACAAAAATTTAGAATAAAGGAAGAAAAGATATTCATGAACTTTTAAAGTGTTATTAGAGAATAGAAAATTATTTTCCAACTTATTTAAAATAATATTATTTTCTTACTCATTAATGAAGGATAGAAATATGATATTGGAACTTGAATTATATGAAGTCTAAACTGTGTAATATTCTAATAATGAAGTATTTAAAATTATTTCTAGAAAAGCTATAGAAATAATTGAAGCTAAAGTCTTTTGTTTATGAAATATTATTACATAAAAGTTAAAACAAAAGAAGATATTTGAACTTTTTATTGTAGTTTTTCAAGTGAAAAGTATTCAAGAAAGGAATTTCCAGAAGATGATTATAATAATTTATTTCTTCACTTATTAATTGAATTGTATTATTTTCCTCATTAAAAAATTATTCTTTATTTATAAAATTTATCAATGATTATTTTATACACACATTACTGTATTAATAAAATAAAAATTGCTTTATTAATTCTTAAAAACACATACATTAAATCTATTAAGTTAGTGTATCACTTTACTATTCTAGCTTATATCTCACTTAATAAAATAAAGCAATAAATACCCATAGAATGCTCCCCCCCTAGCTCTGAGGACATGCTTCCTCTGTTGTTATTACTAGACTGTATGGTACCTCAAATATTTAGAGGAAAATAAATGCTAGATAAATAAGTCCTATTATTATTATTCAACAATTCTAGTATTCTATTAATTCAAGTTAGCATTTATTACTGTTATGAATCTTTATTTGCATTACTTTAATTTTTCTAAAACTTTTTAATTATATATTTTAATTCATCTATAAATATTCTACTGTACATTATTAGTAACATAACATTTTTGTTATTTAATTCAAAAATTACATATATAGTTTCAAAGTTATTAAAATTAACTTCTAGTTTATTAGTAAAAAGTATTCTCTAATAAAACTATCATAACTTCATCTGTTCTATAATTTCTACAAAATACTTTTTTTCTGTTATTTATAATATTCTATAGATTAACTTCATTTCTTTATGTGTGTTATCAATTAATCTAAAAGTATATAATTGTAATTAATTCATTCCATTTTTTTCTTATATTTCTAAAATTTACATAAAATATATTACATTGATTTCAATACTATATTTTAAAATAAATTCCCATTCTTCAAATAAATCAAATCCTTTAAACATAATCTTCAAATGTCCTCCAATATAACAAGTGTGTCCATTGCATATAAAAAGTAAATTTAAAATAATAATACAAAATATGTTACTAATAATATTTCCATCATTTATATATATACACTTCTCTATCATCTTTTTTTTTATAGAACATTTGACTATTTTAATCCATTCATATTTATAATTTTTTGGTGTGTTATACTTTTACTTTCCACAATAATTTTTTTTTTTTTGTTAAAGTCTCATTAATATATATTAATTTACCTTCTTTATCTTGATCAATAAAACCATTAAGAAAGTTCTTTTTAAAAATAGTCTTCTCATTCACTCATTGTTTAATATAATTAATATCTTTAAATTCAGCTAACACAGAAATTTTTTTTTTAGCAATATATTAATTACATTTGCATTACAAAAATCATTTGCTATATCAAAAAGGCTCATTTTAATTGTTCCTGTTTATTTTTGTCATTGCCAAGAATTTATAGTCTGTTTTTCATCACATTTTTTTCTCAATAATATTCTTTTTCTTATTTAAATGTCCATATTTTCTTTTTCATAAATAAGTTTCATATTAATTTTGTCATATTTAGCTTATAGAAATTCCAGACTCTTTGCAGTGATCAAAATGAGTTTTTAAATCATCTAAAGAATTAACTTGTTTCAATTCTCACTAATATTTTAATTTCAGCCTTTTTATTTCCTAGAAAATTATCAACTTAATCTTTGATTCCGGTATTTTTATGTTTTTTTTTTTTTTGCATTCCATACAATTTCAGGCTTTTCTACTAGTGCTGCTCATATTTCTATAAGATCCTTTCAATTTTTTATAATGAAAATGGTAAGAAACTTGACAAAGCTATTACACAAAGTAAAATCTCCTTTCACTACAAGTGCAACAATTAATTACCCACGCATTAGAGCTAATACATTTACACTAATAATATTAAATACAATTACAATAATGTTTCAATAATCAAAATGATAAACATCTTTTCTACCTTTGAAAAACCATGATTATTTAGAGATACTTTTAAAAATAGTGTTTCAAAACTAAAATTACTAGAATATATATAAAAATTGTTGTGTTTATAATAAACACAAGTTCGTAAAGTATGTTTAATAATATATATATTTATTAATATAACATTAATAAATATACACCTGTGTAAATTTACACTATATACAGTGATTATATTGTTGGCAAGCTATAGCGTCTAGTTGCCGTGCAACTGTAGAAAGAAA
This sequence comes from Epiperipatus broadwayi, assembly GCA_028023455.1. Taxonomy (NCBI): domain Eukaryota; kingdom Metazoa; phylum Onychophora; class Udeonychophora; order Euonychophora; family Peripatidae; genus Epiperipatus; species Epiperipatus broadwayi. The sequence goes on along the minus strand of JAQFVV010006241.1, from coordinate 2,590,623 downwards.
GAACTCCATGGGCCCTTATAATTTTACCTGCCACTTCCAGCTCTACCATGACAACCTGCCTTGTGAATAGATATGATGACACTTCTGGCTGTACTCTAACAGTCTGCCTCGTGTTTGCATTAGATTCTAGCAGCTTTCAGTTCTAGGGTGAACTTGCCTCATTGCATTATCCATTTAGTTTGAGAGTTGATGTCTCTGGGAGAATGTGTTTTCCACTTTGTGACAGTAGTTCTCTGGAGAAAGTGTATTCTGCCTTCCAGCTTTGTAACAATACCCCAAATGGATTGACTTTTTATTCCCAGATGGAAACAATCAGATTCAGTGAGCATCATTGCCTATTGGCCCATTCTTGCCATTGGATATACATTATCTATCTGTATACACATTGGTTCGTAACAATGAATGCTCTATCTGATCTAAATAAGATGGAATCTGAATCAGTCCATCATTTAAAAGCAAGATGAGATCTGACAGAAATAAAATCAATTTCTGGTACCCATTTGCAATATGCCTTCATTTATTTATTAATCTTAAGAGAAGTGCAACATTATTGCCATATTTACAAAAAATTAAATTTTTATTTTTAGTTGTATGTCTTACTTTGAGCATGTTCAGTAAAAAACAAAACAATCATTAGCTTTACAAATTATTATAAAAATGGTTACAAGAAATATTACTACAATGAATAATCTAAAAAAAAAAATTAATATTTATTGATAGAAGTAAAAAGGATGCTACAGTAGAATCCTCTGAAATAAGACAAAAAGCAAGACTTTTTTTCTTTTAAAAATCAGAAAATAATAGCAATTTGTTTTTCAATTCACCAAGCCAGAAAATTAATATAGATGGTAGAAATTAAAATATTAATTCCAATACAAAATTATTTTTTAGTAAGCTATTATAAGAATAAGAAATTATAAGTAAATAAGAGAAAAGACGATTAGTAATAGCAGAATTAAAAAATGAGATAATAGTGCTATAAGCATTTTGGAAATAAATTGATGATAGTTTATAGTTTTGCATCTAAAATTTCTATGAGAAGATATGATGACAACAAAGTGAACTCTATGTTAAGTTGTAAAAGAACAGATTGTTTGACAATAGAGGTTTGTAAAGTGGTCCATAAATAAATTTAAAAACAAATGCAGAAGATTATAAGCAGGAAATAAGAAATAAAAGATGTAAAATATGGATATGTTTCAGTAGAGAAATTAAATGATAATAATAATTACATAGTCTAAAAATCAAATGATAGAAACAATTTCATTTATGTAATATAGTGTTACAAAATGTATTTTTAAAAAGTGTAAAAACTGCTGACTCTTATCATGGAGTAGACTAAATTATTATCCTAGTTAATAATTATAGCAATATAGTAGTTATTTTTTAAAAAATAAAAAAGTTAAAAGAAAAAAAAAGTTACTCATCAATTGAAAAATATTATAAACAAAATTAGGGTACTGAAAATTAAATTATAAATTTCAATATAAAAAATTACTTTTAAAAAAATATAAAAGATTTGTTAAACAGACTATAGGTTACAATAATAAATAAAGTGTGTGTGTGGGGGGGAGGGAGAATATTAATGAAAAACGAAAATTAATAAAATAATAAATAACAAAAAAAGTATATATATATAAAAAAAGATCTGCTAAAGACATAAATAAAGCTAGTCCAGATTAGTTGGAATGTTTTAATGGGTGGATAAGGCATTAGCATTGGTGCATAGCTTCCCAAGAAGAGTACTTTAAAGGTGACTATAGTGATATTTAGTGATGAGGTACTCAGCACTTTTTCTAGGATGAGTTCACAAACTTAATTGTCAGACTGTATATCATCCATTTAATTTAAATATTTTTTTTTTATGAAAATAATCTTGGTTGTTATAAGAATGAGTTAATATCTATGCCATATGTGTTTGGAATATTATAGAACAATCAATACTAACAAATATGACATTTCAAATATATATAGATTTTATACACTTAATAAATTCCATTTCTGATGTTCAAATGATATGTAAAGGTAGATTATTTCTCAATTTTGGTATATAATAGAATTAAATGTGTACATACCTGCTTAACAGGAACATACAAAGGTATCAAAGCACATAACATCTGAGGCATAACAATAGGAATTTTTGTTAACCTCTCACTAAAAAGAATCATAATTTTTTTGGCACTATTCTCCCATTCTGAGTTCTGAAAATAATTTGCTAGACGAATTAAATTATTTGCTGAAATGGAATTAGTACTTGGCTCAGCACCATCTTGATCTAAAAAAAAAAAAAAAAAATCAAAACAATATTAATAAAAGAAAGCAAATTTTTATTGAACTAAATAATATCTAAGTGAAAGTGCATTTATTTTGTAAAGCATATTACTTAATGGTAAATTTGCATTCATATGTATAGAAGCATCATTAAAGTAAATAAAATATTGACCATCAAAAATAAAACGAATACAGTTGATAACTTCATTTTTCTATATATTCAATATAAATACTGAAACACTTTTAAATCAAATGGAATTTCTTTTCATATATTCTTTTGACTTTTCCTATTGTTTTCACTTCATCATTACTTAAACAATTGCTGCCTAAAAATTTCTTAAAATATATAAAAATAAAAATTGACTATCTGCTCGACCTAGACTATAAGGGAATGATTAAAATTTTCTAAATGATAATCAAATAATACATTACAAAAAGTTTATAATCATTCTTCATATAGTGCTGACTTAGCCAGAGAACTTCCCTACTTTACTAATAATTATCAAAAAGTTTTCATTGGAACAATGCTTAAATTATTTAAATTTAATTCTTTCAAACCTAATATTGCTATTTTAAATATAAATTTGATTCTTCAAAAATCATTCAAATTCTCCAATATAGATTTATCTTTATCAATAATTTCTCTTAATATCTTCACTATTAACAATGTGACTTCACAAAAACTGAATCTTTTACTAGCCAAATACTACCCTCTTCCCCAATCAAGTATCTTATATAAAGCCAGAATTTAATCTTCTATTAAATATTATATGCATTTTGTCCCACTTCAGTTATCAAGACATAACCTAAAATATATTATTTAACTAATATAAAACCCATCTCTTATTTTTTAAATATTACACTATCATTTTATTGCTTATAACTTCTTCTAAAGATACAATCATAATCCTTGCTTTTCTGGACTTCACTGGTTTATTTTGCTTCCACAAATAATCATTATATTCAACTAACTTTTTCTCAATATTCTTTTAGTTTTAATGTTAATATTTATCATATAAATTTTAAAGTAATATTTATTTAAAAAAAAAACAATTTACATCAAATTATAGGCTACATTAAATTATAAAAAGTAATGGTTTACATCTGCCATTATTTTTCTTACTTCTAAAATTGGACCTTATGGGTTAAGCACAAAGAATTAAAAAATTAAATAAACTTAAGAAAATGACAAAATATGATGAAAAATAGTAAATAAAATATTACCTATAAAATAACTGTGATAATGAAAAAAACATTACCTACAAATAGGAGCATGAAAATGGTTTCTATTTTTAATTTTTCCAAGTTTATTGAGAAAAAGATATTTATATTTTTTTGAATTTGGATTGAAACAAAATAATAACTTTGAAAAAGATAATGATTAAAAAAATAGCATTGGTTAGTGATGTTACTGAAAAAGAGAGATTTATATTTTCTTAATGTCAAATTGAAGACAGAGACAACTTAGAAGTCAAAGGATAAAGTTTAGAAAAATGATATATTTATTGGTGATGCTAAGTAAAATATTGAAGATCTGGTTAATGAACAGATTGTGGTACAATAAATTTATAAAGATAAACGATGAAATAAAATACATTCTATTTTTCTACTTTCAACTACCAAGAGGAAAAAAAAAGATCTAAATTTGCATTAGCCAATCTCTTGGAGTCAAAAAGAATTAGTGGTAAGAATTATAAGATTGATTTGATTTTTATCAGAAAATCCATGTAACTTATTCATTGGCAGCATAGAAGAGGGATTATTTTCTGGCCTTCCACTCATGTGATAAGAATCCCATTATATGATTTTTGTGAGAATAGGGATTGGGATACTTGGACAAAATTGAAGATATGATCAAATATATTTATAATATATGTTCTTAATGGGTGGTTGTCTATCAGTGGAATATCAGAAATGTAGATTTGGAAACTAGAAAATTATATTACTAATCTATATCCCTCATTAATGATACTCTGTATACAGGTATCATTTATAAGGATAATCCATCAAATTTGGAAAGGTTCTGATGTTGATGGAAACTACTATTTTGTTTCATAATAATTTTATGCAGAGTTGAGTTGATTTTTATAAAGAAAACAGTGAATTTTATTACTGGTAAATAAAAGCTATTTCTTGGAAAGCGCCATCTTGGCATGGAGTAAAAAGTAAACTCTGGAAAGTGAGTAAATGACTTTATCAATTGAGAGCACAAGACTGTTTTGAAGTTTTGCATTAAGATAAGTACAAGGTGAAACCAAAGAATTTGTGAGAAAGAGCAATACAAGAAGTTACATTATCTACAATAATATTACATGAAAAAAAATTATTTTTAAAGTAATTGTCTAACATGTCAATAAATTATAGAAAGTTATTCATGAAAATATATGAATGATGGATTTAAATACAAGATATTTTTTTCTCTATTTCCAAAAGTAAGAAGATTAATATACATGTTTAAAAAGATAATGAGCTTAAAAGAGACTTGAAGTTTTGAGGAATAAATCCAGGTACTATTTTGTTCAGAGTAATGTGAATCCACCTATTTAAGAGATTTTTCATAACAATCAGAAAGCAGAGTCAAGCAATACTGGCTTGCTAAATAATTATTAATAATTTGTTAACAGATACCAAGTTAAATGCAGAAGAAATATCCAAATGGAACTGAACAGATAACTTATGGAAAATTGAAATTGGAAGATTGTTGGCAGAATGATGTGTTTTGTCTTTTTATTAAGACTTATGTTACCTTAAGAGAGAAGACATGGAGATGGAACATAAATTACCAAATGGGCAGGAAGAATATTTTTTTCCAAAAAAGGGACAATAGAGACTAGATAAATATTATTACTAAAGCATATTTGTGTGGAAAGATGATCTAATCAAGTTATAAATAATAAACACAGTGAACCAACTTAGATGTAATAAGAACTTGGGATAGCATGAATACTAGAATATAAAGCTGGCAGAGAGCTAGTTTAATAGTGATTTCCTGTTTGGAAATCATTGATATGTTTCATACTAATCAAAAGAAAAAAAAAAGAAGTGATTAAGAATTTGGATTTAAAGTGAAAGAATATATGAAGTATAATGTTTTCATCAGTTATATAACTAGAATCAGTTATTATAAAGGAAGAGATTAGTTTTTTAGATTTATTGCCAAGAACCTGCTGAATATAATTCTTAGACAGATTGTGAGAATCAGCTAGTTAAATTCTGCATCTATTAACTGGAAAATGCCAAGAAAAATGAATTGATTTCATTTATTTTCCAGCTTGAGCAAGAAAATTTATGTTTACAGATAATGTACTTGATGGGTGCTTTTTTTATTTTGAAATGTATCTAAATCTTTTGGACACTGGTAGGAGATTTGTTTCCATTTGTAAAATATTTGGGGAAAAAGTCATTATTATATTCATAAAGAAGAACCAAACTTGTATAGGATCCAAATTAAAGATATTGATTGCACTAAGATATATGTAAACTTCAAACAAGACTACTCCCAGTGCTGCAGTTTTATTACATTATTATAGCCAAGCATCAGATGTCTTTATAAACCAATGTGACTTTAATGTTAACAGCATTACAATTTGAAAAAATAACTGCTCATAATGATGGATTTTTGAGAAAGTGAAGGTCTAGGGAGTATAAATTCAGATCTATTAATTGTGAAATGCTTTCTAATGCATAAATAAATTTTTTTTTTTTTTTTTTAAAAAAAAAAGCTCCATGATTCACAAGAGTCTTATTTATACATAAGAGATGTTAGGAAAAAAAAAAAACTAACCTTAGAAAGATATTTGGATATGAATTTGAAAAAAAAAAAAGTTGATCTTATTAATGAATTGTACAATCAATATTGAATTTTTATACAGATGTAAGCGTAGGAAATAGTGATCATGTGATGTTTAGTAGTTTAATATAAATCAGATTGCTAAATTCTATTTTTAAACAAGATAAGTATCAAAACCAATGTTTGTCCTGAACCTGTTGATGAAATTGTTGCATTATTTAAAAAGATCAAATCTAATTCATTTTATTATTAAATCTGGAAAAAAAATATGCGAGACCTTACAAAAAAAAAAACCATTTCTCACATCATAATTCTTTCACTGTTTTAAAGTTTTTTTGATGAAACATTAAAAAAAAAAAATATTTTAATATGAAATTTATCTTATATGATGAAACTATGTTTTGAGTATACTAAGTCTAATTTAATTAATAGCTTTTTGTAAATTTTATATGAAACAACTTTTCTTATGGTATCTGATAAAAAAATATATTAAAGAATGGAAGACCACAACAAGAAAATACATACATGCTAATAATATTTTATAATATATCCAGAAGTTTAATGTAAGCATGCAATCATTTTTTCTCCAAATGGGAACACAGTAATCAGCAACAGATAATACGTGTGCTAAAGAAGCTATCCTAAAATATTTGTGTGACAGCATCAGTAGTGTAGCCAGTTTTCAAAGATCGAAAACTGTTACTAAAAATAGTTTTATATCTAATTTCAAGAAATAAAAAAAAATAATTAGGTGATAATTCAATGTTATATAGTTTGAGAAATTTTCTGTTGCTTAGATTAAAAGTTGCAGTGGTTTGGCAACTTTTCATATATTTATTAAGAATTTTCTATTTCTGGAAAAAAATCTTTTTTGGAAGCTCAAGGCAATGTCATTAGCATAATATATTTCCTACACTATATTTCTGGATAAGCATTGATGATTCACCATCAACATTGTTAAATATTATCAATCGACCACAGGATGAAGATTTATCCATTTTTAATCCAGTTTTTCCAATCCATAGTTTCACAACACTTTATAGACCTTTCTTATTTTACCTACCTACTACATATATGATTTCTCATTTGGTCAGTTAGAATATTCTTGGGATCCAGTTTAAGATTTCAGTTATCTTTTTATTATCTTTTCTTGTGATAAGTTTACGAAAATTTCTTAATTCTTTTGAGAATGTCACTGCTATCTGTTCATTTTCTAAACTATTTATTTCGCTTTTAATCTTCTTTGTTACTCCCAATATATAATCATCCATAATTAAATGTGTGATTTAAGGTGCTTTATTGCCCCTTTATTAAGTATTTAAGTCTTACATCTGTAAGTAAGTAATGAAAACAGATTTGTTAAAAACGTTTCATATATTTTTTTAATATTAAAATATTTCTACCAAAAGCAATCTACCCAAAATTAATTCTGGGACTAATTTCATTCATTATATTTCCATCTGTATTAATAATTTGAACAAGATATTTATAGTTGAATATACATATACATGAACTAATAATGAATGAGATGTTTATATTTATGGTTGTTTTCTCTTAGCGTGTTGATACCCGCTTGAGGATGTAATTTCTATGTAAACAAACAGAATTATAATGTTACCGGGCCATTGTTCTTTTTTTTTTTCAACTTTATAGTGCTTTTTTTGATATACAATAAAATCAAAAATAATGAAATTTGTCTAAAATAAATAACAAATAGGTAAAAACCTGAAATCCGGGCAAAGCCGCTTGGGGCACTGTTTACGTGTCAAAACACATAAAAATGCCGTTTCGGCGGCCAGCCTTACAGGCTAATACAACATTTACATATTATATTAACCCATTGCTAGGCCGCTTTACATGAAATTGCACAAAAATATTATGGCCTGTTTTGTGCTTTGAAACTGTTTATGCGTATTCGTTCTATTCATAGCTGATTACCATATCGCTTGAGGGTGTTTAAATATCAAGGCGGTAGCATTTTTTCAAATCTCCGCAATAGAGTAATGTCATTTCTATTTAAATAATGTTGTTAATCATTAATAATTGTCATACGGTCCCCACCCTTTCCTAAAAAATGTTAATATGTAAAAAATTGGCAAAGGGTACGTTCCAACATGCTTCGACAAAAGCTCACGCGCTAAGTCACGTTTCTGCGGGGAAACTAGACGAGATCAATAACATGTCTGAGGAGTACGTGCAATTTGTACACTTTTCACAAATGCCGAGTACAGAAAGGTGAGGGAGACTGTGTCCTTTTTTCCGGCACATAATATTCTCACAAATACCAGATTGTTTGATTATTACAGCAATAAAATAATAAATCAGTTCAAAAAGTTCAAAGTTTGTGTACTTTTTTTTTTTTTTGGATTTCATTAGAAATTGACAAATATTTGGATGATGTTTTTCTTTTTTCAGTGGGGTTAAAAGAAATGACTCTTTTTTGTTAATACTTTCAAAGTAGGAATCCCCACACTCCCACCCCCAAAGCAGTTTATTTTAGCAGGCCAAAAAAAAAAAGATAATTCAAAAGAAATAGAAATAAAAGTCAAAAGGATTGAGAAAAAAAAGTTGTTGATAATCAACAGAAATTATGGACTTTTTGTTCCAATTACTTTTCCGAGTATCGGAGTTTGAAAACGATATTTTATTCCCAAAAAAAACACAAAACTTACTTTTGATTTAATAAGAAGATAAAAACAATTTTGTCAACCCAAAAAAAAAAAAAAGGTCGAAAAAATTGGAAACAATTACCAAATAATTGCATTTTATTTCAAACAAGGTCGGTTTTTAAATAAATGACTCTTTCGGTGTACTTTTTGTTAATAATAACAGTACGGAAAGACCCCAAAAAAGTAAGCTGTTTTTATTGCAGAATGAAATATAAACAAAAGTCAAAGTGAAACAAAAAAAAGATTTTTTTTTTTTTTAAAACAAAACAAAAAAAAAAGGTCTTGACTTTTTGTTACAATTCTTGATGCGAGGGTGGATGTTTCAAAACAATTTTTTAACCCCCAACAACACGAAAGTTACTTTCGATTTCATAATAAGAATAAAAACAATTTAGTCAAGCAAAAAAAGAAAAGGTAGAATAAAGTCTAAACAAGTCGCAAACAATTGTATTCTATTTTTTCGGCGGTGGATTAAAACAAATTTTTGGACATCGTGAAACGGTCCAAAGTTTTAAAATCATCAAAATAAAAGGTACACAAAATGAAATTATCAAAATTTATTGGAATAAAGAAAAATGTGAGGTTACAAAAAAAAAAAAAAAACAACAACGAAAATTAATACTATAACAATTTGTTAAATAATAAAGAAATCATGTTATAAATAAAATCAAAATTCGTTTAATTGATAAAAAAAAAAAAAATCACGTTATATTATAAAAAACAAAAAGTTGCGGCCCGGTAATGTTATATTTCATTGATTTTGTCTAGCATCAATGCTCCAAGTGGCTTTGCCCGGATTTCAGGCTTTTACCAAAAAAATAAATAAATTGGATAAACCTTTTTTTTTTGTTAATTTTTATTTTTCGAAAATGAAATTTGTAATTTTAACAAGAATAAAAACAATATCATGGCGATGCAAATCAAATTTTAACATGAAGAAAAAGAAATAATTTCCCCAAAACAACATCGTGGCCACGCAAATATAATTTGTAATTTTAATAAGAATAAAAAGAAAGAATTTATTCAAAACAACATCGTGGCCAAAAATAAAGCCGGTATTTTCGATGGATCTCGCGATTTATCTCACGCAAACGTGAATTTTAGCGTGATTTCATAAAAATCATGCTTACACCTCCCCTTTGACAATTGATTAACGTGTCACCCTTGTCTAGAGAAGCGGAGCAAAGTTTCCACAATTTTTATGACCTTATACTTCATCATTGGATTTGAAAAATAATTACTTGGGCATGCGAATTTGAAGACTTTTGATAGTCTCAATTACAGACACCCTCACAAAATACTGTAGCAAAATTTAAAATGGGATTGTTCGTATAAACTGCGTAACACAAAGTTCACCATAAGCGGCACTGGCAGAATAAACATTCTACATCTGTGCTGTAAATACCTGTGCCGAAATAATAATGGGATTGTTCGTAAAAATCTGCAGCAGAATATATACATCCTATTTCTGTGCTATAGCATAGAAATAGATAGCATAGCTAAATTTAAAATGGGATTGTTCATATAAATTGCGTAACACAAAGCTCACCGTAAGTGGCGGCATCCTCAGCGGCAGAAAAAACATCCTATTTCTGTGCTGTAGCATAGAAATAGATGCCACAGGCAAGTAAACAGACTATTTCCATGCTTAACCATTGGAACAGAACGTTATATAGTGGCGCGGCCACTTAAACGGCATATTTCTGTGCATTTGCATAAACATCCTATTTCTGTGCTGTAGCATAAAAATAGATGCTGCAGACAAGTAAACAGACTATTTCTATGCTTAACCATTGGAATATAACGTTATATAGTGGCGCGGCCACTTAAACGACATATTTCTGTGCATTTGCATAGAAATTATACCCTCAAGCGGTTTCAACACGCTAAGAGAAAACAACCATAATTATCAATCTACAGATTTTTTTTGTTTGTTTGTTTTTTAAAAAGCCATTCAACATAACTTTAATTGTTTAACATTTCTTTTTAATTCTACTTTCTTGCTGTCTTGTGATAATTCATGTTAACATTTATTAAAACTCTAAAATACTATTTAAAAAAATAACCACATCATCTGCTAAATCTAGATAACTTAAAATTATCTCGATTTTTTTTACCTTTCTTTATTCTATCATTTTAATCTAGAAAATGTTTTAGAGATGGAATCATTCTGTTTTATGTTCTTATCAATGTTAATTTTCTTACTATTATTATTGAAGAGTAGTAATTAATTTATTAAGCACACAGAGAACATATGTAAATAGTTTAAACAGGTTTTAGCCTGTACTCAATGCACTTTAAAATTCGCAATGATCAAGCATATTTTTTGCCGATAGAGGGAATCTTCCAAACATGACACAAGATAGCGACTTTTATAAAGATAGGAGCGATTGTCTTATTTTTAACCTAAATGACCACTTATATAGGAAAGTCTGAAGCATCTTGATTTGAAAACATGAAGTAGATGTTTTCTCCACTATTTAAGTCCACTATTTCCTTTACAAATTAACTTACATGAAATCTTGCGATTTAAATCGAGTTAATATTACGATCTTAATGTTGGAAATTCTATAAACTATTGAAGAGTACTAATTAATTTATTGAGCACACAGAAAGCATATGTAAATAGTTTAAACAGGCTTTAGCCTGTACTCAATGTGCTTTAAAATTCGCAATAATCAAGCATACATATATATTGCCAATAGAGGAAACCTTCCAAACTACGACACAAGATAGTGATTTTTATAAAGATAAGAGCGGCCGTCTTATCTTTAACCTACAGGCTAAAGCCTGTTTAAACTATTTAATATGCTCTCTGTGCACTCAATAAATTAATTACTACTCTTCAATAGTTTATAGAATTTCCAATATTAAGATTGTAATATTAACTCACAGTAAATCGCAAGATTTTGCAGTTAATTTGTAAAGGAAATAGTGGATTTAAACAGTGGAGAAAATAACTACTTCACGCTTCCAAATCAAGATGCTTCAGATTCGCCTATATAGGTGGAGATTTAGGTTAAAGATAAGACGGCCACTCTTATCTTTATAAAAGTCGCTATCTTGTGTCGTGGTTTGGAAGGATCCCTCTATCGGCAAAAAATATGCTTGATTATTGTGAATTTTAAGGCGCATTGAGTACAGGCTAAAGCCCGTTTAAACTATTTACTATTATTATATAATATACTCACTACTATCATATTATAATAAATATTCTTCAGAATTTGACAAAACCCTGGTCAATGTCTTGATGGGCCAAACATACAAACTAAAGCATAATTGCAACTTATATTCATTGTTTTTTTCTATAAATTTTCTTATACTTGGATTTGATCTATATATTACAATTATTTTTAACTTTAGCTTGTTCTTTTGGTTAGTTTAAGTCAAACATCTTTATACATGAGTTTTAATGATCTAAGTAAAATTCTTGTATAAAACTGTTAGAAAAATAAGCAATCTATAATTTCTAGTAACTTATTTTTTATCTTTCTTAAATTATTACAACTATTACATTCTTCCAGTCTTCTGGTATATCTTTGTTATTTGGACATTTGGTATATAATTTTGCCAAAACAGACAATTTTTTTAGCTAGTCAAAATAAGAGTCATAGATCACATGACCCTATCTCTTAAGCTTGTAAGTTATAAACAATGAGGATTGCCAATTCCTCTATAAGCTTTGTGATAAATGCTTAGCCAGAACCAGCACTTAAAATATCTCTGTCAGAAACCCCTCCCCAAACCCCTGACCATGGTTTTGTGCTTTGGCACTCCTCAGGGAGGTGTCAGGGTAGGTTCAGACAGAGATATTTTAAGTGCTGGCTCTGGCTAAGCATTTATCACAAAGCTTGTAGAGGAATTGACGTTCCTCATTGTTTATTTCTTTAGCTGTTTCTTTTCAAATATCTACAGTAATTCTTTCTCACTTCCTCAATTAATATGCTTGGAATTTCAAAAGATATCAAATTGTAAAAGTTATATTGTTTTCTTAACTTTTATTACTATAAAGTTCTTTAAAAAATGTTTTTATACTTTTGTTCTCTTTTATAGATTTCTTTATCATTTACCAAATATATTTTTTCACTTCATCATTAATTTTTTTCTAAACTATTTTACAGAATTCCAAATATTTAATTTTTCTAAAGTTGTCATTGTTAAATATTTCTATATTTCTTTTCCTCAGATATTGCCTTCTCTCAGTCAAAAATTTACTGGTAAATAAATACTTTTTTATATCGACTCTCTGTGTAGTAGTTCTTAATAGAATATCAGTTATCACTTATTGAGCTCACTAAATTAAAATGATCATCAAAGTCTTAATACTTTAAAAGTTTAAATTCATTTTTAAATATTTCTGAAAATTAAGAATACCAACTATTAATACTTGTTTCTTAATGGTTTTTGTTTTTAGTTTTACATTAATACATGTCATACATCTCAGTAATGGATGATCACTTCACTGTGTTGAATCTATTAAAAATAGTACAATTTTAGGGATATATTTGTTAGTCAAAATACAATTCAATACTATTTTAAATAAGAGTAAAAAGTTATTTTGTGGACCATTATAATCCAGTCTAATTGATAAATGTTTTGTTTGAAAAATATAGTTGCACATGAAGAAAAAAATGGACACTTTTTTTAAGAGAGAAGAAAAAATTGGAGGCTTTAGAGATGAAGATTTGGAAAAATAAGATCAGAGAGTAAGTATTGAAAAGAATGAATAAAAAAGATAATTTTTTTGAAGAAATTGTAATGACAAGGAGAAAATGAATAGGCAAATATTTAGAAGAAAGAAATTATAAAAGGTGGGTTGAAAGAAACTTCATCATAAAAAAATAGAAGAAAGAAATTGATTGATCTTAAAAAGGGGATATTTAAAAAGTAGAGCAAGCACTATCTGATTGATGAGATCTGTTTTTCTGAAGATAACTTATGTTTTTTTTTTAGTAATACTATTTTATTAAAGTGCATAATTTAAATAATTTATTTTTATGAAAAAAATAATTTATAATTAAATTGTGAAGGATAAAGTGAAGATTCATACAAACATTACAATGTATTTGTATGATAAAAAATGGTGAGGTGAAAAATGTAATATTTCAAATATTTTTGGTATTCATCTATTTATAATATCTTATAGCAGCAAAGCATATTATGCATTGCCAAATAAATACTTATTTCATCTCTGACATTAATAACATTTTTATTTTTTAAATCACTGTAAAAAAAAAAAAAAACTCAGAAAGTTACAGATAATATACTATTAAATTTTCATTTTTGTTTAAAATGCTTATATTATTTGACAGATTTTCATAACTTTAAAATAAATAGCTTTGTGTACAAACAAGTTTATTTATAAGTAAATTCTACAATGGGATAAGTAATCTTGAAGTAATACTGAAATAGAACAACTGGTATTAGAATTTTATGTGAATTTTAAAATTATTCATGTAATTCAAATTACAAAGGAATATAACAAGCAATGGGTGTCAAAAAGATGATTTGACCTACTTGGTAGTCAGAACAAAACATTTTCAAAATTGATAATCAGAGAAAAATCAATAACATATGACTTAAAATTTAATAAAGTAACCACTTTGAGTCCTAATTTAAAAAAGATCCCATGCTCTGAAAAGACTCATAATTTGTCATTAATAGTTTTTGATATAAAATGTAAGTGTGACATGTCTGACACCATTAATTATAAAGATTGTTAAGGTGGTGAAAAACTCATCCTAAAAATCTCACAATTCTAGGAAATATTAAAGATAAAGAAATGCTCTTTTTCCTCCTATATGAAAAGTTAATGATTCTGTTAAAATTTAGGTTTTTTTTTTTAATGTGTATGCTTAAGATGAAGAATAAACATGAATTATTTTAATTTTATTATTGTTTTCCTGTAACTGCTAACAGTTTATAACTTCTATTATATAACTGAACGATTAGACTTATTGTACATTTAAATAAAATAATTGTGAAGAAACAGTCATAAAATTTTGATGCCAGTACTTATTAATGGAAAGACAAACAAGATGATTTGATGAAAGGCCAAATCCAAGAGATTAATATATTATATAATGCATCATTCACATTTTTTTTTCTTGCAATGATGCTGGGAATGTCAGCAAAGGATAAATTTCTTTTAAGGAAAAAGAACAACATGATAGTGTGGCTAATGTCAGGATTAAAGACTTTCCTGAATCTTGTCATAATTCAATCAATTTTCACGTAGATAAACAAAGCCAGAAACATTCAATTTTGAGTACCAAACTATTTTACTATGGAATACAAAGAAGCAAAAAGATAAACATGCCTCTGTCTATTTCATCTATAGTCTTGATCTTTATAATAAGATGTACTTTGAACAACTTATATAACAATGATGATACTTTTTATTTATAATTTTATTTACAGAAGAGATTTTGTTGAATGATAAAACCAAAGTTTAGCCAAAAAATTGATGAAAGAATCCATTTGATAACTACAATCCTGATGACTTGTCAACTGCTAGAAAAATCTACTTCGCAGAAAAAAATTGTGAACAATCTCTTCAATAAAATTGGTATCATCTATTTAGACAACCATAGATATGTTTTCATTTACAAAAAGATAAACGCATGCTGGAAATGGTAGACAATTTGTATAATTGTCAGAGAAAATTGCAATATTTTCATTCATGATTCGGAATATTGATGAGACTATAATAAAGTTTTTATGTGGGCTTATTGATTTTTTATATAATTGATTAAGGTACAGGCAACAAAAATTGATTAACAAATAAGTATAAGATTTTCTGGGCAAATGCAAGAAAATTGTTATTGTAAAAAACATCTTGGAAATCTATTTGGATGACCCTTAGATTGAAATTAACTATGTTAATAAGATTAGTTCATTATCATTTTTCTTACTTAAAATAAAAATGATTTACTTATTAGGATTTACATATTTTAGTAGTAGTTTTGAGACACAATTATAGAATTTAGTAAATATGAAATGGGGATATAATTATTATATTTGAGTAAGTGATAACAGTGATAGCTGCATAATCTAAAAATGTTGCAAGATTAATTTGACTGCAATATTGTGAAAGGTAAAAAAAGAATGATGATGGAAGCATTGGTAAATTCATAGTGGCATAATCAACTTTAAGAGAGATCCACTTTCTGTAAACAAAATAAAAATTGCACATGTACTATTATATATAAAACTTCTTCATGGATAAGCATAACTTATTAGATTTTTAAAAAATGTTTCACAAGCTTTGAATGAAAATATTTTCCCAATAAAAGTTAAATATTTGATCATATTAGTATTTCAAAAACATAATGATAGGCTTATTTAGAATTATAAAATTAATTTATCAGAAAAGTATTTCATATTAGTAAGCAGATGGCAGATAAATTATTTCTTCACAAGTTTGCAAACTGAACATCCATATTTGAACAGAGTGAAGAGAACATAAGTATATTATTTCTATATCAATTATGAGAATTCTAGAGGTGCCATCTAAGGTTAGCTACAAATCAACAGAGAACACATTTCTTAACCTGATTTAACAAGTGGAAGTTAACACAAAATGAATTATATTACTGTCTCTATAGTGCATAGAAGTATTAAATGATGAAAGATTAGTATGGACTAAAAAAGATTATGTGGCCAATTAATAATGATAATAAGCTGCAAGATCTAAAAAGATAGATTGCACATTTCTGTTGTTATATTTAATGCTAACAAGCTAGTTAACAAATTCTCAAAAAATAAATTCAAGCCCTCTATGACTATGTATGTTTTTTTTTTTTACAAACTTGAAAAAGATGATGTGAAATTCAATTGGATATTTTAAAGTTTATTAAATACATAAAAAGGCATACAAAAGTAAAAAAAAGAAAATAGTGAATGAAATTATCTATTTATAATGGAATCAGAAGAGAGACCAGGCTCTATGTAGCATCAGCAATGTCTGGAGGGTCAAGCGTCCTGTTTCAGTTTTTAATATTTCAAATTTTATTGTAAAATAGTGATTGTAATTACCTAGTTGTAGGGATAAGGCAAAAATAGCATCTTAGAAACCAGAGGGTAAATATAAGAAAAATAATAATCCTAATTGGAAGGGAAAGGGCCTCCATTTCATGCTATCAATAAGAACAGAAAGAGAGGAAGTATACAATTTAGTAATTGACTCAATGATATTTCTATAGATAAGAAGGCAGGATATTGGAACAGAAATTGATGTATTGTTTCTTCAGACTTGTGACAAAAAAAACAAAAAAAACAAAGAGGATTAATGTTAGCATTCTCCATTTTCTGTGATAAGAAATTTATTAATAGGGAGAGCTAAATTGATTTTGATAAGGAAATTGAAGTATTTTGGTTCCCAATACCAGAATTTGAAATTTTTTTTTATTTGTTTATTGGTAGTAATACGGAAAAATGGTTGATATTGACTAACCCTCTGAATCATATTGTAAGCCTCCCAAAATAGTATTTTTCTAGAGAATGTATGATTATTAAGATCAATATAAGCAGCAATAGATTTGGTTAAGGATTTAAAAAAAATAACTTTACTGGGTGGAAATGTATCAATAGGAGTGATTGAAACAAATTTTACAGCATTAAAATAAGCAGAGATAAATTTAAAATAATACTAAATAAACTCTGAAAATAAAAAGTAGGGATTGAGTGAAGGGAGAGACCATTGTCTTTAGCATGTTTCTGTAAGGTTCTAATACTGATTGAAAGTCTATTTATTCCAAATTAGTTTGGAGAAAAGCAAATTAATCTTCTTCTTGAAAGCATTAGTATATAGTTAATAATCAGAATACAGAGTCATTGTTGGAAAAATCAATGTTGATAAGAAAGATTTTTGCACGAAGGGAAAAGTACATTTTAGACAAGAATTTAGTTATATTTTCAACAGATATGATGAGAGAGCTCTGAAATGGGAAATACAAGGAAGTTATGATAGTGAAAGGAGGGAAGCACTATTAACAAAGAGTATACTCCATGTGGATGACTTATTGACATTAAACTAAAGTTTATAGTATGCCATATAATTTTCCAGAATAAAAGTAAGTGAAGGAAGGTACTTCCAAAAGGGGAGAAAAACTACATTCATGAACAATATATGCTTGACTACTTTATCAATCAGCAGAATATATATACCAGGCAGTTTCCTCTCTATTTCAAGAAGCAGTAGATTTATATAAGTAATAAAAAATAAAACACTTAAAGGTGAAACCTGCAGAATAGAATTTTGGGGTTTGAATTCTGGCATTATTTTGCCATTAAGAGTGATAACAATTTCTTTATTCATTAGAAGTTTAGATAAAATGTAGATAATGGGAGAATGATATGCAATTGTAGTAGTTCAATGAGAGTATCAATAGGGACAGAATCAAAAGCTGATGAAATTTCTAAATTGTACTACTATGGGACTAGTGGCTCTAACTTGGTTAACAATAATTTTAAATAGGGTGATAGCATAAGAGGTGGAAGCACCCTTTTTAGCAAATTGATAGTTTGAAATGGAAAGCAGAATAATAGGCTGTATTTTTTCCTTAATGATGGATTCAATGCCTTTGATAAGTAAAGGTGGTATACAAATGGAGTGAAAGCTATTAAGATGAGAGAGAAGAATATTTTTCTTGAGAAATAGAACTAAGAAAACTGGATACAGTTTATTGATATGATAAATTTGCCTAGAAAGAAAGTCAAGAAAATTCATAATAATTAATATTGTAAAAAAAAAAAACTAATATGCAAGAGAAGTTATTTAAGAATTGCATGAGGATCAGGGTGAATGCTATTGGGTAAAGATTTTAGCTTAAGCATAATGGCAGGCTTTGTAATATCATGACCATAATGACTTTTATCAAAAGTAAATACCAAGAGTTCAGGGCAGCTGAAAGTTTGCAACTTAGATGTAAAGTGATAAAAAAATAGAAGGTAACACATTGAGTCCTGTGCAGAAATATTTATCTAAAATAACTGAAGAAGAGACAGACTTTTTACTTTTATAAGGAACAGTCCAGTGGATGTATCCTTTTGACCAGTTATGAGATTAAGATTTTGGTCTTTTTAATATAAAAGTACAGCCAAGGTAGATTGAGAATGCTTATATTGCTATTTAAGAGACATAATTGAAGGATCAGAAGCAGAGTTACAAGAAGTGGCTTTCAATTTCAAATTAATAATGCCAAGTTTCTTAACTAGAGTTGTAGGTGATTTGTTTTTATTAGAGAAATGTGTAATGACCAATTGGATGACATTGATAAAAGAGAACCAAGCTGCAGTAGGTTGTTGAAAAAGAATATCGATATTCCTAAAATAAATGTAAATTTAAGAGATTACTGCCTCCAGAGATGTAGCCTTAAGCAATATTCTTAAGGTATCATTGTAGATAAAAACAGATTGTGTATGAAGATCAATTTCAACTTGCATGAAAAGTGCCAAGTGATCAGAAAAAGCAACCCATTCCAAAGAAATCAACTATAAAGTATGATATTGATAAAAGAGAACCAAGCTTATAGAGAAAAAAATATTAATCTTCCTAAAATTAATGTAGATTTAAGATATTATTGCCTCCAGAGATGTAACCTTAAGCAATATTCTTAATGTATCATTGTAGTTAAAAACAGGTTGTTTATTATTATCAAAACCAATGTGCATTGAAAGTGCCAAGTGATAAAAAAAAAACGTCATTCCAAAAACAGATAAACTATAAATTGCAAAATAAAAGGTCAATGAAGGTTGAGTGTTTTAAAATACAGAAAGAGAAACATTACTGGGGGGGTCTTCACCACTTATCAGTTTACAATTAATAAGATGAAGGTATTCAGCAACAAAATCAGTATAAAGCACATTAAAATCACTAAAAAGGAGAGTAAGAAAAGAGTTGAATAAAAGAATAAGATTAATATGGCATTTAAGTTAATGTATAAGAATAGATCTGGTATATAAATAAAAATAATGTTCACTGTAAAGTCAGCATGATGAAAGGATCATGTTTTGATCAAGATAAAGGATGTTAAAGGAATAAAATGGTGTTTATGGTAAATTAAAACATCTTCCCCTGCAATTGGAATATAGGAGTTGAAGAACTGTAAAAACCCAAACCTCCCAAGATATCTAACAAGATTGATATCAGAACATGCATAAAGTTTAGTCTCAGAAAAAAAAGTAATATGAAAAAAAAATTAAGAGGTCCAATTACTGATAGCAAACAACCATTTGGGAGAGTTCAAGCCCCTCACATTGATACCGGTAATATTAAGGTGCATAAAGTACACAATTTAAATAGTGAAGAAATAAACAACTTAAAATTCAGGGAGACAGAAACAATTACTTAAAAAGTAAATACAAATTGATCAACAATTGTACAGGCACTCCAGGTGCACATTGAGGTAAAGCAATGTATAAGAACTAGAACTTGGTATTAAAAAAACAAGATATCACATAAATCAAAAACAAACTCTACCATTAAAAACAGATAAAATCTGAGGAGAGATATACATAAATAAAATAACATACTAATAAAGCCAAAAGCAATACCAAATATGCAATAAAGCAAAAAAAAAAAATCTTTAAATTTTATTGCACCTTGATAGACACAGTCCATCGTCAATTTGACACCAGCAACTACAGCTACACCAGAAGAAACACTAGTAGTAATCTTCTGTATCCAGGATGCATGCTTATTATAGTCCAATCCATCAAAGAATAACTTCTGTTGGCAATAAGAATGCAACTGTAGCCAACACCTGCCTAGTCCAATATTTGGTTTCAGGGGAGGTTCAACTTCAACCAATGTTATCTGTTTTTAAGTCTCTAGTAGAAGGTGCTTAAAACTCCATTTTCACACCTTCAAATCAGATTTGAACTCAGGAATGACTTGTTAGCATCAGAACTTTGGTTATTCTTTATTATCCCCCCCCCCTCCTTGATTTCCTCTTAGACATTTGAACAGTGTAAATTCATCAGAAGATGAGACATCATTCTCTAAGGAAGAGGCCTGAATGATTTCAGACTCAGTTTCAGGATCAACGGAGATGGATTCATGTGTGGGAAGACCACTAACAGTTTTTGAAGACATTGATATGAAAGAATTGTGAGAATTTCCATAAATAGGAGAGATAATTGTAGAGTAATAGACTGTGGAAAATCTTTGGAACACTGATGATTTTGGAACATTTTCATTTCATACTGTTGACAAATCTTGAAAGACAATTCTTAACAAGACAGGTTCTTGCTTTCCAAAAGAAACATTGAGGTGAAACTCTCAAAATTTCTTTCTTTATTGTCATACTAATGTGATTGGGTTAGTTAATACAGGACTTTTCTTTAACAAGTATTTAAAGTTTGATATGGTTCCAAACTTATTAGCAGAAGCTGAAGATTTGTATCACTGAAGTCAATGTAAAATTTCTTAATTTGACCAATAAGCAACAGAGGCTTATCAACATTGATATAACACAATTTATCATTTAAATAATTGCTTTTTAAAAATAAATCTTTTTAAAGTGCATTATCGAATTCTACACAGATGTATCTGTTGTTAAACTGCAGCAAAACTTTGTAAATAATGTTTCCATAATTTTTTTTATCAGTAAGCATTGCAAAAAATTCTTCCAATGGAAACGTAAAAAAGCTAAATTTCTGCATTGTAGTTGTAATAATGAGTGTAGCATTATAAAACTTTTTAAAAGATTTAAGCAAAGCAAGGGCACTATTAAATTTGTTTGATATTCTTGATATAGTTGTTGGTCAATAGTATTAGCCACAATTGGATTCATTTATAGATAAAATTTCATTTAAATCATTGTTTATCTGATTAAAAACATCATTTTCATTGACTCATGAATCCTCAATGTTTATTTGAGCCTCAAATCGTGAATTTGCAACATATTCATGTAACTAATTTTTTTCCCTTTCATTTTAAATTCCTATAAGAGATTTAGCATTTGGTAAGTCAGTTCTACTATTTTCTGAATTATTTAATATAAGGTTATTATTAGTAACTGATTTGCAAAGACTGGCTCAGTTATTTAAATTACGACTGCTAGTGCCAATAACGTACAAGGCTGGAAGTCTTTCACATTATTAATATCACTCGTGAATGAATTAAAAATCAAATATTTTTTAACAATAACTGATGACTTTTTCATATTAGCTTAAAACTTGGCGTAAATAATAGGTTCTACACTTGATTGAGGGTAATCTATAAAATGTAATGATACTTCACCATCATTCAAAAGTAAAAGTATTAAATCTTCCACAATGGTCAATTTGTCAGTTACTTATAGCTATTACAAAAGAAAAATATTTTTTGCAGATATTTATTTGTTTATCTCACTTCAGAGCTTATTATTGAAGCATTAAATCTGTGGTACATATTTCTTTTCATAGCCTGATGACATTAAAAAACTTTTAAGTAGGGTTTGAACCAGTTTATATTGTTTATTTGGACATCAAGGAATGTTAAGCACACCTATATACGTATGACTTCCACCCTGTTTATTCAAAACGGTTACGTTTAACCAATTGTATTATTATTTTAAGTTAATTAGATTTTATTTCTAAGTTCGTAAATTCCCTGCACTTAGATAATCGCGTATGTGTGTATATGAATTACAGATACGGAAATTAATATTATTAACGTAAAGCTAAAGCAATGCCAGAAAGTTCTAGAAAGTGATTATTGCAATTTAAAAGGTTATAAGACAAAGGAGCGTACATTAATTAATGTTAAAATGTTGTTCTCATTTAAAAATATGATCAAACTATTTTCTCTCTTAGAAAGATTTTACTTGTGTTAAAATTAATCAAAAAGTAGTGTTTTAAAATATTTGTTTTCCCGCTTGCCCATTTGGCGTCTATCAAAGAACTTTAACCGTTCTATCTGTTTACATTGACATATAATTTATACTGCTCCCTTACAAAAGGCATAAGAAGTTATATAATCGAAATTGATGTTAATCAACAGTTAAATTAATTAGCGAGACATTAAAGAGTTATAAATATGCTTTTTATTAAAATATATATAATATAAAAGGTATATGAGCACAGACTTTCACACAACCCACCACTCTATCTCATAACATTAATACACTTGAATACATATATGCCGAAAAGATAAACAATCACCAATATACGTATTTCATGCTAAACCAGCAATCATCGGTTGGTCCAGATTAACATCTCCACACATATGTGCTACAAGTGCTCAGATATATATTAAGATGGCCAATCTTCATACTTTAATGGAAAGGCTTCAATCTACTCCACACTCCAAGTTTTCAACCGTCCATCCAATTGAAAATCTGATGATGAAATGCTCAAAGGCCACCCTGAAGCTGAGATTCTTGTCACACCCATATTGACCTAAGATCAACCTGACCCCTCATGTACAGGACATAATCCATTTAATACATATACAAGGGATGGGCAGTTATTACATAGTAGAGATGTCTGCCCATCCCTTGTATATGTATTAAATGGATTATGACCTGTACATGAGGGTCAGATTGATCTTAGGTCAACATGGATGTAACAACAGTGTTTCAGTTATTACATAGTAGAGATGTCTGCCCATCCCTTGTATATGTATTAAATGGATTATGTCCTGTACATGAGGGGTCAGGTTGATCTTAGGTCAACATGGGTGTGACAAGAATCTTGACCTCAGGGTGGCCTTTGAGCATTCCATCATCAGATTTTCAATTGGATGGACGGTTGAAGACTTGGAGTGTGGAGTATATTGAAGCCAGTCCATTAAAGTATGAAGATTGGCTATCTTAATATATATCTGAGCACTTGTAACATATACATATATGTGTGGGGATGGTAATCTGGACCAACTGATGATTGGTTTAGCATGAAATTGGTGACTGTTTATCTTTTCGGCATATATGTGTTCAAGTGCATCAGTGTTATGAGATAGAGCGGAGAGTGGTGGGTTGTGTGAAAGTCTGTGCTCATATACTCTATATATTACATATATAGACACAGGTATATAATAAGACTGTGTTTCAGTTAAAATATATATATGAATTTAACCTACCTGTGGTTTGTTTCAATTAATTTTACTTTAAAGTTTGCGCTTCTATCTAAATATGGTGCTGATATCTGATGACTCAAAGTCACACACATACCATTCTCTTTTTGAAACTCATGCATACATGTAATTAAACAAAATGCTAGGGTTAAATGTTAGATATAGCTGAGGCTCATGTTCCACAGATGATGCTGCCGGCCAGAGTTAGAAAAGATTAATTGCTTGCCTTGAAAATGTTGTTAATTGGTTGTTAGATTTAGAGGGTGGGTAAACAGGTTAGAATCCATAAATATTCTTGATCTTCGATCTTACATATTGTTGGATTCAAGGTATTTTTACCCAGACTGTGAATCATGTTGAATTAACATACAATTTCGGCCGGTAAAATACAAGTTGCAAGCATGTCTACCAGAATAAAGGCTTTTTTCCAATAGGAACTTAACAAATTTATTAAAAGTAATTTCTTGCATACTTAATAAATTAAAAAGCTTTGGCAAGTTATCAAAAATTAGAGATAGTTTGGGAATTTTTTTCCAATTCTAAATTTATCATATCAAAAAAGTTAAAGATATCAAATATTGATAAGTATTAATTTACATCATTATATATGTACATTTTCTCTTAACAGCTTTGAGATCATTATTGGATGACTAACAATATCATGATCATTTATTTGTTTCATTAATAAAAACTGCCATTGATTAGGGTTAGCATTTTGTGGAGATCTCAAATCAATACTTAGACCAAGATAACAATCATTGTCATTAATATTATAAAAGTTTCTATTCTAAGTATGTAATTATAAATTTTATTAAACGCTCACTATTATTTCAGTAATAGTTTTAACAAGGCTGTAAACCTTAGCAATGAGCGTCTGAAAAAATCGTCACTAGGGACCTCTGTAGGTCTTTAAAACACAGCTCATTGCTAAGGTTTACAGCCTTGTTAAAACTATTCTAAGTATGATTTTTTATCAAATGTATCAAATAGAATGTAACCTAATTCTGATGGAATTATTAGAAATAGATTTTTTGAAAATGATTCCTATAGCCACTTTTTCCAATTTCTAAATTTTTTTAGATGAAGCAGAAATAAATAGGAGTTTGAAATATGTCAGTCTAAAGCTGAAGATATCCAGAAATGGCCAAAAACAATAGAACTAATTAATATGTTTCTGAAAATGAGAAAATAATACAATTTTACATATTCTAATCATCTAAAATAATGAAAAACATAATAATAATAATAAAAAAAACCTTCTTTAAGGCGCAACATTACTGCTTTATCATCAAGTGTAGTGGTAAAATATCCTCCATGATCATTGTCTAAAAATAATTCATCTTGTTTGATTTGCAATATTTTAGCCCAATTTAGCCATCTGTCATCAAGAGATGCTTCATATGTATCTAATAATGCTTGAATCATGCAAGCATAATCCTCTGCAAAACCATGAATTGGACTAGGTCTAAAAATAATATATATATATAATGACAAAGTGCAAAATACTAAAAAGGCTGAAGTTGTTAAATGCTGTCAATAAATCTTTCCAAAGTCAAATGGGACTTAAAAATAATTGAGTGACATCACACAAATTTGAATTTTCATCTGAGAAATTTCATCTGCTATATATCAGTTCAATCCAAGCTGGAAAGTAGCAAATAAAACTATTGAAATAGAAGTGCATATCCTATGTGGAGATTATTATTTTAAAGCTTAATTTGACTTTTTAAAAAAATGTTTAGCATTTAACATTAACTGTTTTGTTTAATGACATTTCAGCATTATATATTATGTATAATTATATATGTTAAAAAAATTTACAGAAAAAAAGATTTTATGACAGCAGAGAACACTTTTAATCATTGTTAATGTGCATATATGTATTTATATATAATACACTAAAAAAAAAAAAGACTTGTATATAAAAAATGTCATCCAATGAGTTTCTTTATCTCTTAAGAATTAACATGTTATAATCATAATATTTGTTTACATTGTTCAAAATATCTACCAGAGAGTCTAAAGAAATATATTGAAAAAATAACAATAGCATTAAGTAAATTTTCCTAACTTAATTAAACCTAAACACAGAGATACATACATATGTATTGAAATTGTCATTTAGCATAGGATATTGAGCTAATATATAATAATAATAAAAATAGTAATTAAAGCAATTAAAATTTCAAATATATATATTATTATTGAAGTTAATGAAGATTTTAGAAAATAAAAAGATAGGAAAACAAAAAGTTTAATTCAAGTATTAAAATATGCTATAGAAATATAAATATTTTAATCTCTGCAAAAATCATTTTATCAATTATATAAACATTAAAAATGAAGTGTAATATTTAAGTGGAAAGCAAACATACACACACACTCCAACACAGTATATATTAATTTAATAAAAACTAGACAATATTAAAACTATAAATTTAAATCATATTAATAAATTATTTTATTAGTATATACAAATTGAATAATGTAATATATATTTTAATGGGATGGGGATATCTATAGATGGAGTGAACCTGGGGTCATGGAAATTCATCATCACTCCCAGTCACAATTAAATTTAAAATTTGATATAAGAGTAAATAAGTATAAAATGTGTATAAGGAAGATATTAAATAATGATAAAGTGATGTTTAGCATACAAAATATATAGGAAGTAACATTTAACATCAAAAAAATATAAGTAATTTTATATATCATAGAGAGCATAACATCCTGAAATCTCTGTGTGAGATCATCCCAGTTAAACCAGCTAACTTCTTAGAGTAACTAGAAGCAAAATTAACCATACATCAATCAGCATTATCATTAAGTAGTTAAAGGTATGAGTAATACTCAAAAGAAAGCACTCATCATCAAGAATGATCCATCAAAATAAATCTACAGTCCATCTTGTGGCTGGATTAAAAATGGTCTACTATAAACCAGGCTAACTATTGAGCCCTTTGCCAGTTTGGACAATTATTTAAACAATCTGGATGCACCAATTTAAGTGCTCATCCATCAGAATACATAATATTAAAAAATGCTGGGATATTAAAACATGCTGATCATCATCAATGCTCTGGCCATAGAGCACCATTAATGCACTGGCCAACTATAAACTTCATTTCTAAGACTAGATTAAAATAAAAAGTAGTACATGGGCTTTAAAGAATATTATCTTAGTATCAATCTAGAATCAACTCGATGCCCATAAACACTAATATACATCCCCATTCATATATTCAGCCATTATTCTCAAATCTAGCTCAGAGAACATAAGCTCTATAACTGTTACAATGACCAAGAGATAATGATGCAATGTAATTTTAACAATTGAATTCAATTTTTATTAACAAAAAAAATGAAATTAAGGTCTTTAGATTATGGCTATACATATAAATTAAATCTTCTGATTTTGATTAATATACAATAAACAAATTATCACATTTGTGATTTACAAAATTAATGGACACAATTCAAGTTATTACATTATGATTTACATATATGTTCCACATAGACACACAGATGTGCATTTTAGTATTACATAAATATATTTGTTTGTATTCTCATCCTTGGTGTTCGTCTAGAGATGGCATTGATGCTAATCAAAAATATATACATATAACGATTCCGGGGCCTGACCTAAATGATCAATTTGATCTAAAAAGATCTGATTTCTTAGATTTATAATAAAATGTTCTACTAACTAATACTATTATATGATGTTAGTTTTTTCATTTTTTTCGTAAATGTTTATTAATGTTATCTTGTTTTTGAGTTTGTGTGTGTCTTTTTAAAGTTACGGTGTTTTTCTAACTTTTTTTTTTTTGGACTTTATGTGTATCTTTTTAAAGTTACGGTTTTTTTTTTTTGCAAGTGTAAATCAATACTTTTATTCAAAAGCAAGATGTAATAAGTAAATGTTTATCAATCTTATCTTGTTTTTGAATTTGTGTATATGTCTTTAAAATTACGGGGCTTTTTTTAATATTTTTTTGGGGACTTTATGTGTGTCTATTTAAAGTTACGGTACCTTTTTTTTTGCAAGAGTAAATCAATCATTTGATTCAAAAGCAAGACGTAATAAGTCAATGTTTATTAATCTTAGATTGTTTTTGAGTTTGTGCGTGTGTCTTTAAAGTTACAGGGCTTTTCCCCCCTTTTTTTATTGGACTTTATGTGTGTCTTTTTTTAAAGTTACGGTATTTTTGGTCAAGAGTAAAAATCAATTATTTTTATTAAAAAAGCAAGACGTAATTCTAAATCGATCAAAAGTAACGTCATTTATATACTACAATTTAGAATTGATACCTGACTTACTATTAGTAAGGACTGTCATTGAAAGATTCAATTGAAAAATGATACCCGACTAATTTCCATTTTCTTTTTTTTTGGGGGGGAGGACAGTAATGAATCAGAAAGTGGGTTGTTTTTGTTAATTCTGTCTATATAAAAAGGATACCGTTATTGAAATACTAAATTTAAAAATGATAGCCCACTAATTTGCGTTTCTTTTGACAGTAATTAATCAGAAAGTGGGTTTCTTTTTTTTTGGTAAATCTTTTGTATATATATATAAAATACCGTAATTCAAATACTCCATTGAAAAAAACCAAACCCCGCTGAATTTGCTTTTTTTTTTTTTTTTAAGACAGTAATTAAGTAGGAACTGGGTTGTTTTTGTTAATGTGTAGATATAAAAACTAATCTTATTTTGAAATAATAAATGTAACAAAAAAAATAATAATAATAATACCTGACTAATTTTCTTTTTTGGACAAGTAATTCCTAATAATTAGACACTGGGTTGTTTTTGTTTGTGCGTATATATATACAGTATAGCAAAAGTAACTGGTCACAGATGAATTCTCGCGAAAACGGTCCATTTTGCGTGATCCTTAATTTTTTTTGCCATTTCGCACCCTTAAAAGCAATGTTTGAGGGTTACCCATTCGTAATGGAATCTTCAAGACATTATTACTAAACTTACAACAGTAAACAAAGTTATAACACATTAAAAAAAAGACGTCTTATCAAATTTTAAAAAACTACGACTGCTTCAAATACACACACACTCACACAAAACTACAGAGAAAATAGATATTCTACTATTACGAGAAAATGATGAACAAAATCAACTACTACGGCAGCCGATCTAAGGCATTTCTTTCTCTTTGCTTTTAGCATAGAAAAAAAAAAGCCATAACCGGCAGCCGTCGAGAACTCTTTCTGTGTTTTATCATAGAAAGAAGTCTCATTTGTGTTGGCTTCTGTCCCTGACACCGCCTCCGTCCAACATAACGTGAGGACTTTTCTGTGTTTATAACGTAGAAAATTTCCTCTTTTGTTGGGTGAAGGCTGGTGAAACAGTATATTTCTAGGAATTTACCTAGAAATAGCAACATCTTGAGGCAAACACCAAGGATGAGAAAACAACCATATATTTTAATTGACATTTAAAATACAATAATGATTATCATTTTAAGTTAAATGATAAAAATACCTCATACCAAGTTATACATATCGCACCAAAGTGCGCTGTAAATTATTTAATATAAAATATTTGAATTGTCATAATCTATAAATGAAATTCTGTTTATACACATTCAATAACATATTTAACATATGTGTGTGTGTATTGAATTGCAGGCACACATTGACATCTACATCATATTTTGGTCACAATAAAATTAATTTCATAATACATAATTAACTTCTTGATTTAACATATATGTTGTGTGCATAGGAGTGTATATGCACATTTCATAAGTAATTCAATATTGAAAATATATAAAATTCATTTATTTTAATAACAAGTTTTACTCTTTGATGATTACAGTTTTCTTGTTTTCTTTTTTTTTTAAAAAAAGTCAGTTTTTAACTGGTAACTGTTTTAATTGATTAATTATCACACATTTTAAAATGTCTCTTTTTTTTATAGTCTACAAGATTTTCTGGAAATTTTTTTTTCATTTAAAATATACATTTTAGATAATTCTTTCTGTATATAGCTATGATCACCACAGGTCAATCTTATCTATAATGTTTTTTAGAATTTAAAATAGAATTTATTTATTTTTCCTCCTTTAATAATTGATTTTAAATTAATATCATTTTATAAATATCTATCAGTTATTAAAATGTCATTTTTACTAAGGAAATTATTTAAAATTTTGTTATTATATACAACATTACTGCATATAAACACAGCAGCATATGTATAATTACTTATTCATCAAGATTTATCTTGGTGAGGCTTGGTTTTTGGTCCATCAAGAAAGTATAGAACAGGATTATCATCATTGAGGAAGTATAATCAGGTATGTTGGCATTCCATGAGCTACCTTCCGTATAGGGTTTGATGAGCTTCAGGCCAGCAAACTGTCTTCTAGAACACATTTAAAAAGCTAATTGATCCATTTGAAGTGACCTTAGTTTCAAGTGAAGCAAAATTCCAGCATAATAAATTAATAGACTGCTACTTCCTTGAATTCTTACATTTTCAGCAGTTTCTGTGTATAATTCTGCCAGCCACCTCTCTGGCTAGCTAATTGCTGCCACCTTTGCAGTTAGATATTCTGCTAACTGCTTCTCAAAAATTACTAGCAAAGACTGAACTGATATTTTTTCTCAGTCCTTTTTATGAGACATCTGAGGTGACAAAAACACCTTAATTGAAAAGTTTTTCCTGTCTAATCCTTATCTTGATTAAAAACAATTTTAATCCTTTTGAAAACTTTGAAATTTTTATCACAGTGTAATATACAAAGATTTCTACATAAATAGAAATTTACCAATTAATTAATTAAAAACTCTCAAAATAGATAATAGCCATTTTTATAATTATCAGAAAACATGCTTATTTTTAAATTTCAAAATCAAAACACAATATTAATTTATTTAGACTTTTTTAAATGTTTTGATTTATAATAAAATTCTATTTTAAATCCAGAGTTATTTAACCCTTTATTATTTTTATTCCAGGAAAACTACAATTTTTTTTTGCATTTATTTCTACTTTTCCTCTACTTTATATATATGCACACATACAACTATGTTGCTGTTTGCCATGTAACCCAACTGGTTACAATATATATGATATTCATCAGCAAGTTAATTCCATTTTACTCATTTCAATTAAAAGCTTGATGAGTAAATAAAATAAAATAATGGAATCAAATAATTTAATAAAAAGTTTTTTGATATCTAACTTTAGAGTTTAACTGGATAAAAATATAAATTCAATTTTAGATGTTTGATTTAAAAATTGCCATTAACTAAGATATTTTAAATAAGTGAATATGAGTTAATTATTCATTTCTAATAAAGTTTTTGATTTATTACTAAAAATTAAAATAATAATTTTCTAATATTTTGTTGTTTACTTATGAAAAATTTTAAAAATATATAAAAAATTATTACCATTATTTATATTTAAAAACTAATTCATTGCTAAAATATTTAGTGTTGTAAAAGTTTAACTTTTTTTTTTTTTTAAAAAAAATAAAGATCACATACTTAAACACCAAAAGACTTTTAAGTGGAAAAAAAGAAGAGAGAAAATACTAACTTAATAAAAATACTATTATTTTAAGAAAATATATAGCTGTGTAAAACTTGGATTTAAGACCAATATCAAAATTTCAAATATACTATAACAAGGATTTTAATACTAATTGAAAAGCAAAAGGAGCAATATCAACAGTTCTACATAAATAATTTAATATCAATTGCTGAGGTATTTCTATTTCTTAATCATTATGTAAGTTAAGCTATAAAAACAATATATATTACTTTATTGTATGAATTAAAAACTGATAAACTTTCAAGTCAACTATTAATACTGCTGTACTTCATAATATTGCCAATAGAAAGTTTGTTTTAAAATTTTTAATATTTATTTAAATATTTTATTGTTTTAAAATACAATGAAGCCACAATATCTATTAGATTTTGTTCCAGTTCCCCTTCTGCACATCATGTATAATAGTTCATATTTTAATGATAAACAATGATTATCATAGAATATGTATAGTTTATTGAACTGCACATATACAGAGTTTTTCAAATCACACACACATATATAACAATGTTTTTCTACATATATAGTAGGTTTGTACAAATTAAGACTAATATATAAAAAAACATTTTAAAAAATGCATATACATGTTTACTGCGTGTTTAATTACTAGTGCATTTACATTCATTCAAATAAATAAATAAATTTATGGTACTATATCTTTATTTTTATAAATAAAATAAATAACAAAATATCACTTCCATTCCAATTAAATACCCTAAATATTAGCCTTTTTCTTTAATTTGTTTTTTTCCAATGATAATAAAATGGTGCTTGTATTATAGATAAAGATGCCGTTGGATGGCACTGTTTTCACGCTAAAACTATAAAATATGACCATTCCCGGGCCGTTGATTATAATAATTTTTCTGTGCTTTTTTGTAATGCGAAAATAAAAACAAAACAAAATCATCTTCTATAAATATTATTTTTTATTAACGTATACAATTTAAATGATAATAATAAATGTAAAATAAAATCAACAAATTAAAATTTGATACGTGTTTTTCTATTGTATATTTTTTTGTGTTACGGCTTTTTTTTATACATTTTCTATCGGATATTTTTTTACTTGTGTTACGACTATTTTTTTTTTTGTTGTTTAAGTAAAAAGAAATATTACGTATATTTTTTACTTCAAATAGAATGACAATAAAAAGTAAAAGTTGTTACGGTTCGGTTTAGGGTTAGCTTTAGGATTAGTTTTAGGGTTAATGTTCTGTTGTTTGTAATGCTAAAATAAAAAAATTCAAAATTGTAACCGGACTCGGACAAAATAAAGAAACTAAAACTTTTTTAAACAACAACAAACACATATAAATGTCTTCTTTACTTACTTTACTTATTAAACATGTTTATAATATTTGCTTTTTATGAAATTTACAAAAAAATCGTGTATATTTGTACTTTCCTTACTATATATTTTTTTGGTACTGCTCTTCTTTGTCTCATGGAATGTTACGAACAGTACGTTACTTGACGCGTTACCTAATTGCAACTCACTAAAAACATAGATATTTAACATTTTCTCAATTAAAACTTCAATACAGTAGGTTGTAAAAAGTCTTAGAATTAATACTTTAAAAAATCTGAACATTTCGATACTTTAAAATAAAAAAAAATCCAATGAAAACAACATTTACATCCAATTCAAATACAAACTCTCTCATCAAGCCGTAACTATTTTATAAACTGTGCGAATTCGGAAAATGTAATTGCTGCTTAGCGACATACATGCTGTACTGCGACACACATAGTGACCTGCATTCTGTAGCACAACAAAAAAGTTGTATTATAGAAAATGCGGGTTTGAACGTGTCGGCCGCGGAAACAGCATTTTTATGTGTTTTAGCGCGAAAATCGCGCCATAGAACGGCATCTTTAGCTATAAGATGAGTACCAATAAAATAGCAATTTTATTATTAGAGGACTACAGTCTCTCTAGTTGTTTTGATGATTTCAATGTAAGCTGAAGAAATATTATTAATTAACATGTTCATATACAACACTCCAAAGAAGAAAAATGGTTGCTCTCTTATAAAATTTATTAAATGTACAAATTTTAATGTTTTTACTTTTTGATTATTTATACTTTTTGCAATAATGTATATATTGACACAACATATATCACAGCTTGTATCAAAATTTGATATATGAAATGTTGTAGTATATTTATTTAAAGATCTTAAATTAAAATGTGTGATAATTTAATTCTTATTTAAGTTATTATTATTATTATAGTATTGTAATTAAAGATGACATACATTTAACAAATATATTTTACCTTGCAATAATTTATCTTTTTTATATAGCATGAATTTCATTATTAAGTTTTGGAGTTATTTATATGTTATTATTATTAAATACATACTATTTCAAACCTTTATATAAATTTTTAATAATTTTAAATAACTTAAATAATTTTACTTTAAAAATTTTTAATAGTAAATGAAATCTCAAGTTTTATCCATTATACAAATAAATATAAACAATATTAAATATAATGTCTAGATTTATTTTGAAATCTGCATTTTATTTTTAATAAACAAATGTTGTTAACAAATATAATCAATTGAAAATAAATTTTATTATTATTTATAGATATATTGTAACATTCAACATATATTGAATTGCATGGTTGATAGTATGCCTTTTTTTCTTTTATAAGGATATAAGGAATTTGTTGTTCTGGAAGGAGACCTTGATTCCCCTTGGAGGTCTTAAAAAAACGAGTAGGGCAAATTCCTAATGTCCATTGCATACCTTCTTGTTGTGGCAGCTGTTATTACTAAGTGATTATTTATAACATATATGAACATGGATAGACTGTTCACCAACATGCATTAGCCACTATGTTCAGTTTATTGGCTTTTTATCCCTGAGTTAAGATCAAGAAACATCAAGGTCTTTCTTCTCAGTTGCTGGATGGCTCTTAACTAAAATTAGTTGAACTTTCTTGAAGGCAGATTGAATGTGTGTATGAAAGTTTTTTTTTTTTTTTTACTAGATATTTACTATCACAACAGACAAAAATAAGTCATAGCACTTATTGCCAGGAGTCTGTAAAGTCACAAATCAAGGGTAATGGTTGGCAGACAAAGGCCAAGTGCTAAACAGCTCCTGGTTATGTATCCAGGCTACTATTTGATGATGACATTTTATTTAGATACTTATAACTACACATCATTTTTGAGTAAAGAAAGATTGCAAGAACTGGAAGAACTGCCTCATATTAAATGAGATATTATTGGACTTTGCGAAGTTAGAAAAAAAAGATGAAGAGATAATGGATTTAAAAAGTGGATACATGCTGTACTACAAAAGCACAAACATTGGAAATACAAGTGAAGGAATATTCATTATAAATAAAAAGTGAAAAAACAACATTGTGAAGATTGATGGTTTATTAAACAGAGTGGTAAGATTAGTTTTTCAACTTAATAGCAGATATAAATGATGGATAATTCAGGTTTATGCCCCAAAAGTTTGATCAGATAAAGCAACATTTTAAAATTGTCATGGAAGACTTTAATGCTAAAATTGATAAACAATTGAAAGATGCAAGTGCTGCAGATAAATTTGGTTATGGTGATAGAAATGTGAGAGATCATAGACTTGTATAATTTGCAAAGAAAAAAAAATTTATTGCTCAGTTTTATTTAATTGAAATAAATCTAATCTTTTCTTTAGAAGTGAATGAATGCAATTAGTAGAATTATATTAAATTCTTTTTTTTTTTTTTTGAGAAAAATGTTGAATGAAAATGGCTATGGAAGCATCCAAATAAAGGTACAGCAGAATTGGATTATATTTTGATTAACAGAAAATATGCATTTTCAAGATTGTAATGTTTTTAATAAATTCAACATAGAAAGTGATCATCAATTAATGAGATGCAAGATACATGTTAATGCAAAACGAACGAACGAGAGAGAGAGAGAGAGAGAGAGAGAGAGAGGGAGGGAGAGAGAGAGAGAGAGAGAGAGAGAGAGAGAGAAATTATTAAGAAAAACAATATTCACAATTAATATTCCTAATTTTCATGAAATATTCCAATGAATTTAAATTAAAACTTGCAAATTATTTTCAAATATTAACAAGATTTTGAGCATAATTCAGATTTGAATGAAATGCAATAGGAAGATAATGGATACACTTTTAAAAATTTGTAACAAAGATAGCTGGTATTAAAAAGCAGTAATTCCCAATAAAATTTCTACTGAGACAAGACAATTTATGGAGAAAAGAAGGAATATGAAACCATATAAAAATGATGCTTTAAGAAGCTTTGAATATCTCAAATTTTGTAAAATAGTACAAAAAAGTTGATAATGATATAAGAAAGTATAATTGTGAATTAACGAGGAAAGCTATAGAAGAGAATAAAAGTCTGAAGAGTGTAAAACATTTTGCTATTGGTAGGAAACTTATTTCTCCAATAAGAAAAAAAAATGGAACTATTATTTAAAAAAAGAAGACATCATAAAATGTGTAGAGCAAGGAAAAGTATCTCGTACAACTACTATATCTTCTGAATTGCCCAGAATTTTAAATGAAGAAATGAAACATGCAATTAAATTTATGAAAAAGGGACAAGCTCCACATAATGATGGAATTTTTATATCTTAAAAAAAAAAATAACAGGTGAAGAAATAAAAAAAATTTTGGCCAAGTTATATACCAAATGTTTACATGATGAAGATGTACCAGATGATTAAAAGGATGCAGTATTAATATTTAAAAGTGATAAAGAAGATATTAGAGATTACAGACTTAACAGACTTTTACCAAAATAATTACAACTTATCTACAGCGAACTTGGGATTTTAACCAACTAAAAGAACAAGCTGGATTCAAAACTGGTTTTAGTACAGATCATATCCAAGTACTAAGAGAAATTATAGAAAGGATCAATAAATATGAGTTGCTATTATGCTTTGAATTTTTAAATTATGAAAAAAGTATTTGATTCTATAGGCATTTCTTCAATGATGAAAGCATTGGACTATGAAGTTATAGACCCAGGACATTATCATATTCTAAAGAATATTTATAAAAATGCAACAGCAACAATTAGATTACAAAATGATACTAAAAAGATTAACATTGAGAAGGTTGTAGGACAGGGCGACTCCATATCTCCAAAACTTTTTACAGCAGTTTTGCAAGAACTGTTTTGTGGATTAAAATGGGAAGCTGAGGAAATAAAAGTAAATGGAGATTATTTGTCAACTACATTTTGCAGATGATGTAGTTGTTTTTGCAAAGAATGCTCTAGAGCTTCAGGAAATGTTGCGAGAATCATCGGATGAAAGTAAGAATGTAGGATTAAAGGTAAATGTTAAAAAAACTAAAGTAATTTTCAATAGATTTCTCAAAGTAGGAAAATAAAGATTGATAATCATGAATTAGAAGTTATCAACTAAAAATATCTTGATCAGATTATTACTACAAGTAGAAACATAATGGATGAAATTAATCATAGGATTAAACTTGGGCAAGTGTTTTGATAAAAATAACTTAATATTAAAAGTAAATATGCCTATATGTTGGAAAGAAATGTTTTTAATAAATGTGTGTTATTAATTCTTACTTACTGATCTGAAACTAGGACCCTTAACACAAGAGCAATACAAAGCTTCAGATCACTCAATAAAAAGTATGGAGAAATGTTAGTAGTAACAAGAAGAGATTGAAAATAAAATATATGAGTGAGAGAACAAACAGATGTTATTGACATCATTGAAAGAATTAAGAAATTGAAGTGGAGTTGGGCTGGACATATTTCAAGAAGAGATTATAATAGATGGACAGTTGAAATCTTAAAACTGGATTCTAGGAGATTGTAAAAGACCAGTGGATGGATGAAATTTGGGAAGTGTACTGGAATGATGTGGAAAAGAGAGACTAGAGATTGGAGAAAATGAATTGAACTTGTAGAGACCTTCATTCTGCGATGGATAGATGACTGAAAATCTCATTGATGATGAATTACATATTTATGCATTTTACTCATAGACAAAAAATTTACTGTTTATAAGGAATACTTATACAATGGCAAAGGCAGGTCTGTTACCATATTTTATGTCTAGCTTCTACATACTTTTTTCATGTAATATGGAGAACAATACTATACTCAAAATATTTAATCAGAAAATAATAATACATTCTTTACATTAGAGGCCTTGTATATAAAAAAAATATTATTGATATTTACATAGCTGTTGTAAAGAATTTATGATTACTTTCTGATTATTATTTTATGGAAGAATATCATAAATATTTTTATTCTTTTCCAATTTCAAAATATTTAATATTTTATCACTGACTATTTAGAAATATTTTAACTACAAAGCTTTTTATTTTAAATATTTTCATGCACATATATTTTATATGCATTTAAAACAATCGCATTTAACACTGATACTATCAAAACGTTGTTTGTTAACAAATGATATAAATTCCATAAAATCATTATAATGTAACAACAATTAACATACGCCAGCACATATATAGCAAAGCTTTAATGATTAGTTTGGCTTAGTTGGTTAGTTAGCTTTCAACCGTTATAATCAATTTGATATTTTGATCGCATATATATTTTTGCTGTAATAATTTTTCTAACATTTTATATCATTATGTATTTTCCTCATAAATGAAAAGAACTTTGTGCTTATTAACCTATTACCATTTTATAAAACAAGATTTAAATATAAATATTTGAAAATTTGTTTACAAATGTATTTATTTTAACAACACTGCATTGATTTACATTTATAATATTTATTTTATATAACAGAGTAATGATTATTTAGAAAATATTTAAGCTATTTGCCCTCCATTAATAAGTACAAATTTAAATTATAGATTATAAATAATAAATCTTTCATATTACAATATTTATAAAAAATGATTAATATAATCTAAATTATATATTTATTATTGCATAATTATTCCAGATTTTATTTAATCTATGAGAAGAAACCTCTTACAAAAATAATAGTTATTTGTTTATATAATATTTCAAGTTTTAATTATTTATTTTTAATAAATTTATTGTTATATTTAAAATTGTCTCCAGTGTTTTTATCTAACACCAATAAAGTCATAATTGGAATATATATATATGCTTTTGATTATAACAACTATTTTTACAGAAATATTATTTACATTACTGTATTATATGATATCAAAGATCATTTAAAAATCTTCAATCTCTGTCAAATTCCTTATCATTTTATGATGTTTATCTTATCCACAAGTAAGAAGAGCTACGACTTATAAAAATCTTCTAATTTCATGCTAGACTGAAAATTATATTATAAGCAGGGTAGGATAAATACATTAACCAGAAATTCTGCAAAATTTACACATATATAAAGACTGCTAGGGAGTGTCAAATCAACATCAACTTCTACTTTTTCATAAAATTATCTACATAGTACAAAACTAGTTTATGATAACCTTCAAGTAATTTGAAATGATTGTGATCAACTATCTCTAACATTTTATGACATATGACATAAGAAAAAAAAACTATCCCTAAGATTATCTTACATTACTTCTGGCAATATATATATTAATAGCAGCAACAACAACTACAATAATAATAATCCAAAGTCTGCAGCAAGCAGTTCTCTTTGCTCATAGTCAAGTCAACTAGCTCATACTTATTAAAACTTCTTAAAATCTAAAACACACAAGGTAAAAAAAAACTTATCTAGAGTTTCATAATTTTTGATTAATAGATAATCCGTTTTCAATTTAGTAAAGAATTTTTCTTATTTAAATTTTTCCAACAATTATGACAAAGCCATCACATGACAAAATGTCTGCAGACAATATTTATAACAAAGAATTGCAAAGATTTTAACATCTACTACTTATTTTACAACACAGAATTACTACTTCCATAAATCAATCAAACTTATGCAAAAGATATTAAAAATAATACTTCTATAAATAGCAGCACAATTAGCAAGATTTTAATCTCTACTAAATCAGCTCCAAGTTTCAGAAAGATTGATTACTCTCAGTGACCTCAAAGAATTAGACCTCAAAACCCCCCTAATATCATCTGGATCAAAGATTCGCTACCAATGATGAATCCCAATTTAATAATATCACTCTGAGAGAACTGTGTATGACACATTTAAAAGATCCCCCCCCCCCCAGTTTCTGATATTATCAACAACATATTCTAGTGTCTCATTCTATAAATTCCATAAACAGCTTATTATATGATGCAATGTGGGATACAATTTACTATATTGCAGACCATCCTAATTCGAGGTATATAGGTTTCGAATTTCATCATACTGCCCAAAGAGACCAGTTTCAAACTCACATTAAAATCTTGGATAACTTTGTCTTGATTACAGTTGATCAGAACTGCCACAGCTGTATCATGGGACTACTGAAGATCACCTATTTTGGATACATCGCCCAGGACTTCTAAGGAATAATATAGCTATTTGGAAAAGTTATGTTTTTTAGTCCTCTATTTTAAAAAAATATTCCACACCCACCACTACCAATAGGAAATAGTTTTACTCAGACATTGATCCGAATATAACTCCTACACATATTCTAGACCAAGAACCCATGCCATCACTATATATCCAAGGATTTAAAACCTGTGTTATTCTTGTGGCCAGCAGGATTTATCTTGTGATGCAATGCCACAACATCCATTCATGAAACAATTTCTACCTAACGCTCATCCACACCAGATTCAAGCACCTATGGAACTCTCCAAAGTCACCTCCAGTAGTCATGTTACCTCTAAACACCCTCCTTGCCCCCCCCCCAATCCCTCTCATTTAGACTCACTAACCACTGATCTGATGCAATCTAATCAAGAGTCTCACTCTCCAGCTTTTTTATGCAGCCAGTCTCAAACTCAGGAACCTGGTCAACTTATCTTCTCTTCTAACTCAATAGTCATAACCAACTCCAAAATACATTAATCACTCCCCACCCACCCCGGTTAGTGATTTTTACGTTCACCACAAAGCACATATAACACAGTAAATGAAACATCCATACAAATTTATGGAAGCAATCTCTCTATGCCTTTTACCCATATCTATCCCACCCCCATCTTCCACTTACAATGAAGAAAAAAAAAACCTGGACATATAACAATATCCACAACAGCAAAAAATCAAAGGTCACTGATGAGGAACTCATACCAGTATCTGCTCATACCAATGGATAATTGCCACATCCCCATGAAATTAGCAAGTCCCTCACAGTTCTACTAATTCAACAGAAAACGCTCCATCCTATCAGCAACTAGCCCACAATTCAATAAATCTTACTATTACAACTCTCTCACTGAACCAATATGTACTGAAAATAGCAGCATTTAATGTTCCAGGGCTTAACTCTCCATGAGTCATTCAAGTTAAAGAAATGGTTAACTAGTATATAGCCTCACGTGCTTAAAACTGCTTGAAACTAAAACATATGTATCTGATTGACACTGTTACTTACTCAATAGACAAGACTTTTGGGCCTGCTCCAGAGATACTTCATCACAACAGCAGACACATGTTTTATTATCTCCTCCCAATGCCTGTTCCTAATGTTCAAAATTTTATACATCTACTCTCACCTGTTAATCACATCTTCATCTATATTTCTCCCAGTCCCACCATCATTGTGCATATCATTCTGACACATTAATTCTCTGCTTTCTGCTGCCTCCCATCCAACCATTTTAATGGGGGATTTCCAATATGGATTATCCTACATTTACTTTCCAAATAGCCTCACCTCATAGTCTTCCTGCTTATGAGTTTTCAGAGTTTTTTAACACCTGACTCAGTAACATTTCATAACAAGATATGCTACACTAATAGAACTCGGATTTTTATTCTTCCATATTGCATCACCTGATTAAGCTCAAACTAAATCCCATTCCATTTTCTGATTATTCTGCATTAACTCTCACCCTTAACATCAATAACTTACACACTTTATCAATTCAACTTAATAAAACCATCCAGGTCCTTCTCCCT
The DNA here is from genome assembly GCA_028023455.1 of Epiperipatus broadwayi. Lineage (NCBI taxonomy): Eukaryota > Metazoa > Onychophora > Udeonychophora > Euonychophora > Peripatidae > Epiperipatus > Epiperipatus broadwayi. The sequence goes on along the minus strand of JAQFVV010006241.1, from coordinate 2,549,228 downwards.
TCATCCACTATTGAATTTTTTGTTTACCGAAACTTACATAATGCTGCAAAAGAAAGAACATATAGCTCTAGAACCAATTCAAAATTACATGTTTTATCCTTAAACATTCAACATTTAACATATTGACTTCCCTCGTCTCATCTCAACACTGGCTGATGAGTTGCGTGCACACATTATCATGGTTAAACCCACTCACCACACCCTTCATCACTTAAATAAGCTTGCCCAAGCCTACCACCACACCTGTAATCAGCTTAAAGAATATATATGCTGAGCTTTGCCAGCCTTCCACTTCAAAAATACTCATTACACTAAAGATTGAAAGTGACACATGAGCAGACTTAATCATGATATACCCCACAGAGCTTTATTTCAAGCAGAAGTTACAAGCAGACAATGTCTTCAAGCCACCACCACATCTCTTTGGATCACCAGAAACTAACACTTCATTTCAGACTGCATAATTTACTGCCCTTGCCACCATCCACAATTCTTTTCACCCCAGAGCCAATGGAATATGTACATTTATTTTTATGCATCTTAACCACTTCACCACTATACTTGTCTCAAAGAATATATAACATTTAAGATCAGTATCCTATTCCCATCATACAGTTCCAACAAAAAACCAGACCCCATTTTCACTTTTAACAATCTCTAGCCTTCATTAATATACTCTACTTTAATATTGACCACATCTTGCGAAAAAATTCTCTTTCTCTAGATTATTAGCACTGATTGATGAGTTGCATAGGCTTATGCGTAACACTCTTAAAAATTATCTAAAGATTAAAAAGAACAAAATATGTCTCATTCAACAACATACCTGAACCAGAGGCTACATAAGATGGGCATTGGGATACTCATCTACCATCAGAGTTCCAATAGCTATCCAAGCAGATAAGATCACATATATAGACCATGACATGTTAATGCTTATCTAGTCATACTCAATTAACCACCCAAACTTCCTGCTGACTTCTTTGTCCCACCAGAAACAACAATCCCATTCAATACCACTGAGTTCATCATAAAACTAGCTACCACCTCAAACAAATGACATCCTGGAAACTATGGCATCCCTCATTTGTATTAGCACATCTCAGCCACTTTACTACTAAATATTTCTGTGATCTAGCGAATCATTTGACACAGAAACTTCAATCTACAAAAGGTATCTACTCCATTGCAATAGTATCATACACCAAAAAACCAGCAGCTATCTTATCTCTTATCAACCTCTGATCCATATCCATGGGACCCATTGCTAGTTAAAATCATCGAGAATATCAAGGATAAAATAGAACATATACTTCCACTGATCTCCAATATGCAGTTCACAAAGAAAAACTCACCAACCATCCAAGCAACCCTAAACTTCAAAGTGGTACTGACTCAATTCAAGGGCAGAAAAAATAGACACTAATAGCAGTCCAGCTTCACACTGAGGGTGATTTTGACTCCATCAATCTCCCAGATATTTATAGATATGTTAGCCTTAACCACAATTCCCAAAACATAACCATATTTAATTCAAATTTGCTACTGAGCCATGAAATTCATATCACGCTCAATGGCAAGAACTCTCTATCATCATTTGTATTCATGCATCCAGATCACAAAGATCCTCAGTCAGCTCATCCTTATTTACCATGTAACTCAACCACCTTCTACAAAAAATCCAGCAAACATTCACAGGCATCCCAATACCTGACACTCCACAATGCATGGATATTGTTTTTCTACCTTCCAAAAAATACCTACCCAGTTTACAAAAAAATCCACAAACACACACAAGCTAAAATTTCAATGCAAACAAAACTGTCACCAGGTAGCTCTTTACAGGTAAATCATGTACGTACACATATCAAGTCAAACTAAGCATTTTTCTTGGTTTTCCATTTCACTTAGGGGCTACAAGAATGAGATATTATATGCGGAATATATTTAAGGTTGAAGATGAGCTAGCTAAAATTTCAATGCAAACAAAACTGTCACCAGGTAGCTCTTTACAGGTAAAGCATGTACACACACATATATCAAGTCAATCTAAGCATTTTTCTTGGTTTTCCATTTCACTTAGGGGCTACAAGAATGAGATATTATATGCAGAATATATTTAAGGTTGAAGATGAGCAGATCATCAACTCACTATCAAAGGCATACCTTTCAAAATACTCAACAGTACAGCAATTCAACCAACTTATCATCCCTAAAATTATACTATCTGCCTATTACACTTTTCTCTAAGACATTCAAATCCAGACCAAATCCATTTGCAATAAGTTCTTATGACACAAAAAAAAACTGTTGCCATCTCAACTAGATGCCTCAGTCAACTACTTACAAACAACAGACTTGGTCTACATGACATAAGAATTTTCCAAATTCAAAATACCACAAACTTGATAGCTGCCATCGTAAAATGGTTCGCACAACTACAATGTCTGCTTCAAATCATACCAACTGACATACCTGTTGTCAATCATCTAACAACAGCCATCCAAATATCTGCCCAATTCATTAGCAAGTATATATAGTGGCAGAACTACACCCTCATGCATCAAGAGTTGGTCACCAACAACTATTCTTCGATGCTGGGGATCAACCATAAAAAGCTACTTAAGAATTCAAAAAATAGTCATTGTACAAATTGTAATACTAGAGGGAACTGAAGTAATTTAACAGTAGTCATATAAAATGTCTTCAACAGGTCATAAGTCTTGAAAAGCCCTTATAAAAAAAAAAAAAAACACTAATTCTTAAGTACATTCTAAAAAAAAACTAGAAATTTGAACTGTCCTTCTGGAAAAAATAAACATTTCTTTTTCTGGTTTCCAGTTTGAAGCCTAAAAACACGTAGTTCCCCTCAGGTACACTTCCACCAAAAAAGTCACCTCTAAAACTTTGGCCACCCCTGCTATATAGTAACTATTTTGAAAAATAAATCACATTTATAAACACAAGATTAAAACATCTTTACTTTAGCTCCAGAATCGATTATCCAAGAAATTAAAGCCAGACGTATAAAATCATTCTGCACTGCAATTAATGATAGTACCCGAGGACTCTTCACATCACCTCAAATACCTTGATTCAATAATAGAAAGGACATCACCTTAATTACACGGTTTTTATTAAACCACTCAAAGTACATGGCTTCACACACCTTAGTTCCACCACATCATCATGTCACAAGCTTGCAGAATTATCATCCTTTTTCTTTCATAATCAAATATTGTGTAAATACAAAGCCTCCAGGAAAATCAATTCAGAAGCATACACCAAAGATCTCATTTTCATCACATTTAGCAACAGCCTCATAAAAAACAAAACAAGGCACTTTTATAAAAAGCATCAACTACTCCTCCAACAATAGACCCTGTTTTCTCCTCCCATATATTCTCTCTCACTCACTAAAACTTAAAAGTATTTTCATCTAGTATCTTCTTGCCTATTGCACCACCTTCGCCCTAGACTTTTAAATAACTTGAAAGACAAATTATAACCTGCATCATCTGTGCTATTTATAAATCCGATGCTTTCATATTGAGAGTAATTCAACATATTTTGATGAATCTCATGCATCACTAGCCACTTGTTTATCTCAACACCAATACACCTACAAAAAAACAACCACCAAACCAGAGTGCAGTTCATATTTTTCGATGACTAAAAATTAACTGGACACATAGTCACATCAACCACAGTAATTATTCAGTATATATAGAGAGACAACTCATGGTAAAAATTAGAGAAGCATACATTATGGTTAACTCCCCTGAAGCTATTATTGAAAAGACTCATCCTTCCAACTCTCCAAAATATGGACTTTATAACACTAATTAATATTCAACAATTTCACTCAAATTTAAATTTCTACTACCACATATATAAGCACAATACATTAGCCCACCACATCACAGTTTTGTCCCAGCTGTGAATACGAAAGAACAAGCTTTCAAAAGCATTTAGTGTACCTTAATACATCAATGCTAAAGTTCAAACTTCTCTTTAGCTGTGTGCTAGTGCATAACTCATCAACTATAATAATATATATATATATACTGTCTATACTAAACTCAATGGAATTAGAAAGTACTTAAACTCAGACTGTCAGCCTCCCAACAACCATCCATGCCATCTTATACAACCAATACACATGACCACAAACATGTGAAAATGATCTCCAATATATGTATCTTGTGCTGAACCAGTCCTTAGCAGTTGGTCCAGAGCATCATTTCTCGCACATATATACAATCAGTGCTCAGTTTATATTAAGATAAAAAAATCTTTAATGGACAGATTTCAATGTTCTCTATCCTCTAACTCTTCAGCCATCCATAACACAAAAGTCTGAGACTGGAACACTTAAAACCCTTGTTGATGCCAATATTATAATCATATCCATGCTGACCTTAAGTAAATCTGACCCCTCACACATAGGCCCTTAATATGTCCATTTAAATATATAGAAAAGGGATGGGCAGAATACAGGTTGATTATATATTTAAATACATGTATATTGTCTATACTAAACTTTGTAATTGGAAGATACTTGAACTCAGACTTTCAAGCTTTTCACAGAAATTCACTTATCTTATACAACCAATACACATGATCATAGACATATGAAATAAATTAATGATCTCCAATATACATATTTAGTCTGAACCAGCATTCATCAGCTAGTCCATAGCTGCCTTAAGATTTGGAGCGTGGAGAAAAATTAAGCTTGTCCATTAAAAATTGAAGATTTACTATCTTAATATAAAGTGAGCACTGACTGTATATATGTGTGGGAGATGGTGATCTGGACCAACTGATGAGGGCTGGTTCAGCACAAAATACATATAATGGAGATCACTTATCTTTTTCACATGTAGTCATGTATATCAGTTGTATAAGATGGAGTGGATGGCTGTGGAGAGCTTGAAAGTCTGAATTCAAATACTTTCTATATATTAAGTTTAATATAGACAATATACATGTATTTAAATATATATTTGGCCTGTATTCTGCCCATCCTTCTTCTGTATATTTAAATGGATATACTAAGGTCCTATGTGTGAGGAGTCAGATTGACATCAACAAGGGTTTTGATCATTCCATCCTCAGTTTTTCAATGATATGGATGACTAAAGAGTTGGAGAAGATTGTTCATTAAAATTTGAAGATTTGCCAGTTGAATACAAACTGATCGCTGATTGTATGTATTTGTGGAAGATCGTGATCTGGACCAACTGATGAATGCTGATTCAGCATGAAATATGTTTATTGGGAATCTTTTTCATATGTATGTAGTTGTGTGTATAGGTTGTATAAGATGAAGTGAATGGATGTGGGGATCTTGAAAGTCTCAGTCCAAGTACCTCCTCCTCCTCCTCCTCCTCCTCCTCCTCCTCCTCCTCCTCCTCCTCCTCCTCCTCCTCCTCCTCCTCCTCCTCCTCCTCCTCCTCCTCCTCCTCCTCCTCCTCCTCCTCCTCCTCCTCCTCCTCCTCCTCCTCCTCCTCCTCCTCCTCCTCCTCCTCCTCCTCCTCCTCCTCCTCCTCCTCCTCCCTCCTCCTCCCTCCTCCTCCTCCTCCTCCTCCTCCTCCTCCTCCCTCCTCCTCCTCCTCCTCCTCCTCCTCCCCCTCCTCCTCCTCCTCCTCCCTCCTCCTCCTCCCTCCTCCTCCTCCTCCCTCCTCCTCCTCCTCCTCCTCCTCCTCCTCCTCCTCCTCCTCCTCCTCCTCCTCCTCCTCCTCCTCCTCCTCCTCCTCCTCCTCCTCCTCCTCCTCCTCCTCCTCCTCCTCCTCCTCCCTCCTCCTCCTCCTCCTCCTCCTCCCTCCTCCTCCTCCTCCTCCTCCTCCTTCCTCCTCCTCCTCCTTCTTCTTCTTCTTTCTTATTATTATTATTATAATAATAATAATAATAATAATAATAATAATAATAATAATAATAATATATTATAAATATCCCAGTATGTATACTTGTCATTATTGAGTGATAGTTCTTCAATCAGTGTGGATAGATGTCCATATGAAGTGGGTGGTCTGTCTGTGGGTATTATACTGATTACACACTCCAGGTCTGGAAATCTTTTTATGGTTGCTGTTATTAGATTTACTGATTTCTGTGTGTAAAAAACATTGATTGTATGGAGTCCAAGTCCATTGCTATGTGGTGCTCTGCTCAGATTTTTTAAAAGAGATTGCCACTGTCTTTCTCTTCCATATTAGTTTGTTACAGGTTGACGAGATTTTAGATATGATGCAAATTTGATTATAGGTGTGTAGTATGTATACTATATCCAAACCAGACACCTAATCTACATCCATCAGTTCTTGGAATAGACAACAGGCAACTACTGCAACAATTCAGAAAATGGTCATTAGAACCAAAGTTATTTGATTTTCTACTTAAGCTTAATCTCAATGCTCTACCCACAACCCATTTCCTTAGATTTCGTAGATTCTATACAAATATAGACCCCATGTGTGGGCTATGTCATAGAGAAGAAGAGACACAAGATCATTTTCTTCATTCCTGCAGTGCCCTAGAAACAATACGTCGCACAATGTTTACCACATACAGAAAGGCTATCATTTCAATTGATGAAATAATAAATACATTTAAAAAAGGCAACAACCCTGCTATTCGTACAGCAACATATAGCCTTTATGCCTACTGGTGTACCAGATGCACTTTTGCACTTGCCAATAACCCTAGACGCCATCCAGCAACATATTCAATAAAACTAGAACTGTTAAGAAAAAGAGACAGCATCGTAGCTCAACCAGATGTATTTGCAGCCACATGGTCACACTTGAAACAAAGATCCAGTCTATGAAATATAAAGGCCAATAAGATAGATGATGACATTTTCAACAGCAGCATTTTTTTCAACATTAAAAAAAATGCAAGCATAAACTGAACTAAATAGAAGACAAATTTAAAAACAAGAAGAAAAAAACGTATGCAGAAAAGATAAAGACTTATATACTGAATGTTGTAATTTGTTTTTCATTTGTAAAAAATCCAATATATTACTAGATGTGACTCTGTAACTTTTTAGACTCAATAAAGTTTTGCTTTGCTTTGCTTTGAAGAAGAATATATTACTAGATGTGACTCTGTAACTTTTTAGACTCAATAAAGTTTTGCTTTGCTTTGATGCTGATGATGATGATGATGAAGAAGAAGGAGGAGGAGGAGGAGAAGCAGAAGAAGAAGAAGAAGAAGAAGGAGGAGGAGAATAATAATAATAATAATTCTTCAATTTATTTACCGTACAAAACTACAGCATTAAGCCAATTACAGAATTGCACTATAATAACTATACAATAATATACATAAATGAGTAAAAATGATGAAAATAATATAATTATATGCCATACTTTTTTATAAGATAAGTAACAAATTTTTTAAAGTCTAAAGAAAAAATATTTTCATTAATAAAATCATGATTATAGGTATTAGGCAAACGAAGCAAAGGTGAAAATTTTAATATGTTAGAGCGACAAACCTTAATATAAAATAAAGTAAATGTACGTGTTTTATGTAAACAATTATTAAAAGCAATATTTGAAATTTTGTTAGTTAATATAATTTTTTGATTCACAAGGTTATATAAAATTTTAAGATCTCTCATTTTTCTTCTAATGGATAGGGATAGGTAATGGTCTTTTAATTTAATGTACTTAGAAAATTTGTCATAAACCAATTGAATTTTAATAATATCTCGTTTGGAACTGGGATTCCAAACAACAGATCCATATTCTAAAATTGGCAAAACCAAAGAGAGAAATAATTTATATTTTGTAAAATTATTATTATTATTATTATTATTATTATTATAATAATAATAATAATAATAATAATAATAATAATAATAATAATAATAATAATAATAATAATAATAATAATAATAATAATAATAATAATAATAATAATAATAATAATAATAATAATAATAATAATAATAATAATAATAATAATAATAATAATAATAATAATAATAATAATAATAATAATAATAATAATAATAATAATAATAATAATAATAATAATAATAATAATAATAATAATAATAATAATAATAATAATAATAATAATAATAATAATAATAATAATAATAATAATAATAATAATAATAATAATAATAATAATAATAATAATAATAATAATAATAATAATAATAATAATAATAATAATAATAATAATAATAATAATAATAATAATAATAATAATAATAATAATAATAATAATAATAATAATAATAATAATAATAATAATAATAATAATAATAATAATAATAATAATAATAATAATAATAATAATAATAATAATAATAATAATAATAATAAATAAAAAAAACCCTACATATAAAAGATTGTTAAAAGTAAAGAATGTGCAACTCAATATGAATGTGAGTATAAGATGAAACATAATTAATATATTAAAAAAAATATGGATATAATACTTTGGGTTTGCAAAAGTCTATTCACAAAATGTAAACAGTTCAGTGCAAGATAGACTTCTACAGCATTTCTTCAAAATAAAGAGTGAAGAAAAAAATTACTTATTAGGTTAATCAATTATTGATGACCAAGATTTTAGTAATCCTGTTTCATTTCTTTTATCATTTAGATAAGATTAAATAGATATTCATTGATTAACCATTACCTAGACTGACATGGACCAGAAAAAGATAAGTTTATTTGAAAATCCTCAGTTAGCTGAAAAATTTACAAATAGAATTGTGTATTGTAGTCATAGTAAATGGATGGCTAATAACTAAGCCACAATGTTATCTTTTTCTTTGCATGCATAGTAAGATAGACTGGTTTGAAAAATTTTCTCTGAGTGATACTTCAAGATCTGTTTAATGCATAGAATAATGAATTGAAAATCTGAAAGATTTGACTAGTTTTAGATATTCCTTACAGTATCATATTTCTGCTTCATAATGTTATAATGCAACAGTAATTATTTCCATCTACCATGAAATATGAATATAGAAAAATTGATGAGTTCAATGCGAAATACTTATTCTCCAAAATTAAATTGGTTGTAATTAAGATATATAAATAGAAAAAATCTACCATTTCTAGGTAAATATTCAAATCTGTGGCTCATCTAATGAATCAAAATTTCTGATAAAAATACATATAATGAAAGAGATTGATTTAGAAAATTTTGAGTGATAAATTTGATTGGTTTTATATATATATATAATAAATTGGATTAAAAAAAGTAGTTATATACTTTTATTATAAAAGTATAAATATTGGAAATAAAAAATGGATGGGATTCTTTATATATATGTTGAAACGAAGATTTTCACAGGTTGCATATATAAAAAATATATTTTGCGGGTTACCAAAGTTTCGAGTTGATCACACAAGTCATCTACTGGGTGATAAAAGGTAGAAAGATGGTTGTAGATGCGCTACAATCAATGATTTGAAAAAAAAAACGTTACCCAAGTTCCATCAACAGCAAAAATGTTAAATTAGGATCCTCCTATTTGAAAAGATTTTTTTAAAAAACATTCTTAATTTAACATTTTTGCAATTGGTGGAACTTTAACATTTTTTTCAAATCAGTGATTCTAGCATCTCTACAACCATCTTTCTACTTTTTATCACCCAGTAGATGAGTTGTGTGATCAAGTCGAAACTTTGGTATATAAATATTTAAATTTTTAACATGGATGAACCCACAAAATATGTCTTTTATATATATAAGATCAAAGAACAATATTATAGAGACTGATCACTTATCAGATTGAAAGATATCAAAAGCAGCTAATTCAGATTTCTGTTCCAGTAAGTTCTCATTCTGATGAAGAAAAAGATAACTTTTACATAGATTTACAGAATTCTTTTGACTGAATGAAATATTTAAAATAATAATGGGAGATTTTAATGCAAAAACAGAAATGATTACACACAACGAAGAATGTAAATAAATAATTTTTTATAGCGCGATGTTTGTAAACTGTAATATTTCATTCATTTATAGTTAAAATCTTCAAAGCGCATGTGCAACAGCGTATGCTGTGTTAAATATTACAACAAAGTATTTATTTTTAAAACTTCAATGTTCTTAATAGAATTGTATAAATAACCCTTTTGTTATTTATACAATTTTCCTCAGTATTCAAACCTAGTGAAATGATGGTTATACAGATCTAAGTTCATTTATGAAAGAAGTTACTAAATTGCATGCTGACTTAGAGTAGTGCTTGAAGGGCAGAATACTGAGAATCCACCTTTCCTACACACTCATGGCTAAAATGAACCTTAGTATGATTTTATCATTAAAGTATAATAAAATATACACAATACCAAATATAAAATGTATCAAATTAATGAATATACTTCATTATTCTTATGAACTTAGATCTCTCATATTAAGAAAATAAGGTTTATCATACATCTCTTCATGTTTGGATAGGTCTGCAGAGGCTATAAGATCTTTATCATTTAGCAATAAATTCCCAAGTCCTAAAACTTTAATAGAGTAATGGATAGTCAAAAACAAACAAAAAAAAAATTGTGGAATCCAAAATAAAAATAAACTATTTTTTATATAATATATAGGGGATTTGAGCTCAAACTTTCAGATGACCCTCAACCATCAATGCTATCTCACACTGCTGATACATTTGATCACACACATGTCGAAAAGATAAATAATCACCAACATATGTATTTTGTATTAAACCAGAACTCGTCAGTTGGTCCAGATTATCATCTCCACAAATATATACAATCAAAGCTCAGCTTATATTAAGATAGCCAATCTTCATACTTTAATGGACAGGCTTCAAAACACTCCAGCCATCCATTTCATTATATGACGGAAATGCTCAAAGCCCACCTTAGTGCTAACCTTCTCATCCTACCCATGTTGACCACAGTCACTCTGATCCCTCATGTACATGATATAATCGATTTACATACATATATGTGGGTTGGACAGACCTTACAGCACTTTATTTTGAAATATGAATTTTTTTCTACAGTACAGGCTTTTTCGTACCTGCACTTATATATGTAATATATAAGGGTTCGAACTCAGACTTTCACACTACCCTCAACCATCCATGCTATCTCATACTGCTGATACACTTGATCACACACATGTTGAAAAGATAAATAATCATCCATACACGTATTTCATGCTAAACCAACACTCGTCAGTTGGTCCAGATTATCATCTTCACACATATATACAATTGAAGATCAGCTTATATTAAGATAGCCAATCTACATACTTTAATGGACAGGCTTCAAACCACTCCAGCCACAACTATTTATTTTAAGATTGAAATGTTTTTAATAGATTCAACAAAGATAGTCTGACTAATTTTTCATTTTTCTTCTGAAAAACAATTACAAAATAATAATTTATTGGGTTTATAGAAGTTATCAATAATCTTATTATAAACCATCATGATTAAATGTTTTTCTTTTATTGTGAAAGTATGGGTATTTTTTTTTTTTTTAAAAAGTTAATTTATAATTCATGAATCTTTATTTTTTAAATTAACTGCAATAATTGATTAATGTTAAAATAGATGCTTAACATTTGAAAAAGGAACAAAACCATGTGCTGAAAAAGGTTTTTTATATATAATTATTGTTAATATTTATATAGCTGCTGTATGTGATATTTTTATTATTTACTATAATTTATATGAAAAAACTAGCATAATGGACTTCATTAATTTCCATTTTTTATGAATTTATTATTAATATTTACATAGTTGTTGTATATATTTTTATTATTTATTACAATTTATATGAAAAACACAGCTAAAGGATTTCATTAATTTTCATTTTTGATAAAATTACTATATATATATTTACCATCACCGGAAAGCCTATTAAGAGATCAATAAAATGAAATTAAAGTTCCATATGCAATGTGTATTGTACCTTTCCATGACAGTTTGAATATAAAAAAAATATATTTACAATGTTAGAGTTATGCAGTTGTTAATATTCTTTAGTGAATTGATCAAAACATTTGGAGAAACAACATTCTTCCTAATCACAGAAAGCAGAATATTAATTTTTTCTTTGATTAAAAATCTTTTTTTAAACATTGTTATTTGATAAATTACTGCATAGTAATATTTTTTAACTGCTATTCATTCTTATTATTGTTGTTAAATGATTACCATTTATGCAAAATAAATAAATAAATCTGTATTTTGGATTTAAAATAAGAAATCAAATTAATAGATTATTTAAGTGAAGTAGATTTTACAGATTTACCTTTTTCATAAAGAATACTTCATAGTGGCAGGAAATATTACAAAGAAATCCAATAAAAGGAAAAAATAAGATTAAATATAAATATTAAAAAAATAAAGTAACATTCAATGTTTAACAGTAATAAATTAAAAATTTTAAACATCTCAGCAAATAATTCATGTAAATATAAAGGTAATGTACAAAATTTATCATATAATTAAACTTAGATGGAGTACTTTCAGTAGAAATAATCTAACATTAATAGGAAATATGCTTATGTATCTGAGGAGAAAGCTAAATGTGATTATAACCAATGCTTATTTATAGATCTTAGTCTTAAATATTTATTAGGATAACAATAATAGGAATATAGACCACACAATTAATGTTAACCAAAAGAACTTTAAAGCAAATAAATAATAACGAATTGTTTTATTTCTTAGAAACTCATAAGAAATTTGAATACTGGAAGTATCAGATCTGGACTATGATCTATATTTTGAGTTCTAGTCTGTATAATAATTATTGATCTGTTTTATTGTGATGCTTTCTTTTAAATCTGGTATTTGCAATAATGCAACAAGTTACCACAACATTTATGAGCTCAAACAATCAGCTAATTGTTATGATTTTAAAAGAATTTAGAACAAGGCTTTGTGGTTGATTATAATTGTAAAATTCTGACTCAGTATTGGTGAAATTTTTTGATAAATGATAGCTAGGTTTTATTTACAGATTGACTAGTTTTACTTTATCTATGACAAAATTCTCAATGTAAATGCTAAGGATCACTCATCTTCTCCTTTAGAATGGCTTATGATTGCTACAACTTCATCTTTTAATGCATCAGTGGTTAATACTACATGTACTTGGTTACTGTAATTTATTGTTTTTTTGATATTATCAAACTCTTGACCTCAATAAATGCATCTTTGTGGATTTTTTCCCAACATTAGGTTTCAACTTTTCCCAGTAACGCATAACAAGGAAACATTCAAAGTAGCCATTAAAACAAAGAAGATTGCAACTCATTGATATTATGAAGTCTTTTTGCATTTCCAACAATTCATACATTTTGGGGCATTGGTTTCTTTCCCTTGCTGGTTACAATGTGCCTTAAGAATTTTATTTCTGTAGTATTTCAAATGCACTTTTTATGCAAATAATCTGCCCCCTAATTTTTCAAGTTTCTTGCAGATTTAATGAACTTCAATTATATTTTTATATTGAACTATTTCCACCATCTAATATGAGTATTGAATGTCTTTAGAAAAATTTAACTTTATTTAAATATTCCAAATACATTCAACTGTTAGTAATAGCACAACAAACAGGTTAGTATATGCACAACATTTTGAGAGGTATTATTTTCCCCTCTTCTTCAAGTATTGCGGGTCTGACCTGTGACAGTACTAGTATGGGATTCGAACCTGGACCCTTAGACAATGGAAATAGTCCAGTATAAAAATACAACTAAAATACCATCACCACAAACCTTCAGGAAAACATTAATGAACTTCAGTTTGTAAATCCCTCTCTAAATTTGTTGTTACTAAAAAATTACCAAAATATGTGCAACTCCATTTATGTCATGAAATAGCTGATTCATTTTTGATCAAAAAGTGTTTGGTAAAAGTAATGATGCTGAATGGTAAACAGTTTAACCATAGGGTTAACATTTTTGCTGATCCTTTTTTTAACAAGTATCAGATGAAAAGCAATGTTTAGGTTTAATTATTCTTAGTAGCTAGCCCCTTCAAGTATATCTAATGCTTCTTACACATTTGGCACTAGGTAATTATTTTTTTTAGCACTTGGTTGAATGCTATAAAATAATCACCAAAAATACACATATTGCAATCTGGATTAGTAATAATCACAAAAGGCATAGTCCTATTCAAATTTTCTGTGGAAAATTAATACTATCTTATTAGTTAAATCTTCCAATGCTTCGAGCAATATGGAAATGTAGTTCATATTTCTTCCTCTGATATAATTTTTTTTTCAATTATTATTTTTATACCCATCGATGACAATTAATCTCTTCTAATAATAAGTTCACTTTGCTCTGACAATATATAATGGCAGAAGTAAAATTTTTCCATTTGCCTATAGCAGTACAATAACTTTTCCATCAATTTTCTTATTTTCTTTCTGCTTATGTCTTTAGTTTGACTTTTCAAATATGATTACAATGATTTCCAATCATTATGACATCAGTGATATTCCTGACCCGCTGTGAATTTCCATAGACGCTGGCTGACTGAATATTTTAACTGCCATTATTTGATCACTATGTATAATATTCACATTTTTAATATCTACATACAGGTTATTTTTCTTAGACAGCTTTGGTTGTTGATTTTTTCCTCTTTCTGATAATTTTTGTAAACTCTTGCCAGATACTACTTTTTCACAATTTTCCTTTTTCCATTTGCAATTTTTTGCTGTATGGCAAAATTTTCACATTAGTAGCATTCATTTATTTCCCTTGTCTATTTGTATTTCCTACTTTTTAAGTGACATTTTCTTTGTTTAAAAAATACTTGTGGGCAGATATTGAATCAATCTGAAATTTTTTCTATTGGTCAAGAATTGTTTTGTGGGTAAGACTCATTTTAATAGCTGTGTTGTATGTTAAGTCAGTGATGGCTAATAGCTTTCATTGAGCTTCACATTAAACATGCTCCACAAAAATTGTTACAAAAGAGTTTTTCCAAAATAGTCATCGAAAATACAATCTTTCATCAGTTCTTGTAATGCCAAATTGAATTCATGAATATTTTCACTTCTGTTTTGACAGTGATTCTTAAAATGCAGGCATGTTATATATTTAATAAATTTTAGATTAAAGTAAGTAATTCATATGAATATGTCATTTCTTCTGGTGTGCTGATCATGCTTAGATAGTTTGCAATCTGTATTACTTCTTGACCTGCAAAGTGCATTAGAATTGTGTTTTTTTCATCCTTCTTGATGTTATTCATTAAATATGATTTGTATAATGTGTCATTCTGATGCTTTATACACATCAAATTGCCCTATATTTACTTGTGACCTTGTGCACAGCTACACAATTCACATTTGTTAAAGTCATGTATGTAATTTCTTATATAATAACATGGGCAATGCATACAAAAATCAATAAAATATCCTACTGGAAATTAATAACTAGTAATTGTTTATTAATATCAACAATATTATTATTTATATTAGTATTGAAAGAATGCATTCCTTTGGAATATATTTCATTAGTGTTTAAATTAAGAATATGTATAGAAAGAAATTTTATTAATTTAGAAACTTATCATTGCTGAGTTTAAAATATTCCATTATTATTTAAAATATTACACACTCTTAATTTATAAAAGTTGATTTTGTGAAACTATGATTTAAAAGAAAATCATTATTTGTTTTAAATACTTTTGATTTCTTATAAAGAAAAATGTTTGATCACATGAACAGGATCGTTGTGCTTTGAATTAAAATGAAAATATTGAATTTGAAACTTCCAAAATGCACTCATAAATAAATAATTTTCATTCCAAGAATTTGGAAACTAAGACTCAAATGGATAATCTATTTCTTCACAGTTTCATCTATAAATAAAATGATTACTTTATAACCATCAACTATTGCGAAAATCATGATTTTTATACAACATTCAGACCTATTTACATTCTTCTATATTTCAAATGAAGGGCCATAATGAAGAAATCGATCATGTGCTATATCTTTAAATTTGAAGAATGTTAAAATGTTCTACTAGTAAATAAATTAAAATAATAAAACAGTTTATAAATCTTTATTAAATATTTTTTTAAAAATTTATAATAAATTGATTTTCACCTAAATATTTTTATGCTGATATTAATCATTTATAATTTGTTAGTTCTTAAATATTGTACCAATCAATATGTGCACTTATAAAAGCTATATGCAAGTTAATATTTTCAAAACATTTTAAATGTAATGTTTAAAAATAATATAGATGTGATAAAATGATAGTTTATTTTAATTTTATAGATGTCATATTTCAATACATATTACGAAATGTATAATCTATGATATTTAATGATATTTATAATTTTAAATTTATGATTGTTTAAATGGTAATGAATATTTATTTTATATATATCCAGATTTGATTAATGCTGTATGTATTAATAACAAAGATATTGTTATTTGATGTATAGTTTGATATTTGTTGGTTAATTCCAATTATAAATTTCCTATGGCTTCATTTTTATAATGAGTTTGTTATTGTAGTAAAATCATCTTTATGAATAAGGCTATAATGATGAATTAGTAGTTAAATATTTTATATATGAAGTTTTTAAGAATAGTTGTTGCTTTCACTTAGAATATTATAGTAATGAGTTAATCTTATATTTAACAGGCATTTTACCCATTGCTTAGCCTCAGTGTATAGGTTGTGTTACTAAGTATTGAGATCAAGGATGGCTTGGTTCACTAATATCTCAGATTGTTGATCATACATGCATTTGTTGATTTTGGCACATGAATTTCAATACTGGTAGCTATTACAATGATATTATTGTTATTAATATTTTTTTAAAAATAAATTATTTTGTTTGGTAATAAATTATTTTGTTTCTTTTATTATTGACTATTACTTAAATTATAAAATATTGATATGCTAAATTAATATAGGTATCCAAACATAACTCATGCTGGGTAAATTTGTCTTTTTACTTCAAGATTTATTATTAGTTGGAAGAATTTCATTTTTATAATTCATAACTTCCCAACATTTGTGTGTAATTGTGACTTTGCTAGTAAATTTAATTTCTTTCTTTGCTATTTTTTAAAATAATATTTAACACTATTAAATTACAAATTGATATAGGAAAGAAGTCTAGATTTACTATTTAGTGGCACCTTCTAGTAAAGTTATATATGAAACTATTTATCCATTACACTATATATAAAAAATACAATGAGAAATCTTAATGTTAGCAATCAGATCAATTGCAAAATATTCTATCACTTTGTAATACTCAGGCTTATCAAATAATAATAAGATAGGGTTAATAATTACAATCTTAGGTTCACTTTAGCATCTACAGTGCACTGGGAAGAATTACTTATTTCTGTTCAACTTCTTCAGTTGCTTTCGGTCATCATTCTTATATCTTCTGTCCTTCTGCTCCAATGTTTGAATATTATACACATAAATAATGACTCCAATCTGACTACTAACATATTAGTCCATTGTCCTGGTTTTTATATTAGCTATTTCTATTGTTATCTGGCATTAACACATCATATTTTATTTAATAAATCCCATACTTAGAAACAAAGTAAGGTTGTTTTACAACAGCATGTTGAAACTGCCGGAGGGCGTTATTTCTATGATAGCGCATAGAAATCTGCCGTTTAGGTTGGCCTCCGCCGCTATCGAACGTTCTATTTCTAATGCATAAGCCTAGAAATAGTCTGTTGATACGGGTGTTTATTTCTATGCTAATGCACAGAAACATGACATTTAGCCAATCTGCCGCAGAAGCTATCGTGTCAGCTTACAGCTCACATTTGGGCTAAGCATTTTGGATGTGTGATCACATTTCACTTTTGGTTACAGTATTGTCTGAGGGTGGCTGGACTTCCGATTGTCAAAACTATTTTAATATTCATTAAGACCACCTCCCCCTCTATCTCGCATGTTTTAGAAAGGTCTACTAACAATTATCAGCAGAGTCTCATACTTCCCTAGCCCCCATTTCCTGCTGAAAAAATGGGCCAAGTGTAGGTAAAAGCGCGATTCCTATCAAATCACGCTCTAAGTCACGTTTCATGCGAGAACAACTGCGAGCTGATTAATCAAATGGCTGAAATAGGACAACTTTCCGAATGTCAAAGAAAGAAGGATTCTTCTCTGACTGTTGGAACCGGGTTATCAAACAAAACAGCTTGAAGCTGCATGCCTGCTGTTTTTTTCCTGAAGAGCCCAAAAAGTTGCTTTTAATTGCCGTATATATTAATGTTTTTTTTGGGAATTACCGTCAAAACTTGGTCAACCTTCGAATTTTGGGCGTTCCGTTCTGTTAGCAATTGGAAACACCCTCCTCCCTCTTTCCCCCCCTCTCCCAAAGTTGGACTTTGGCTTGTAAATGTTACCGTTAAATGGACAATAGATTTATTTATAATTTATAAAAATAAAACAAAACAAACCAAAAAAAAAAAGAAGTTGAATCGGCTGATTTTTTTGTCGTACAATACCGAACCGAAAATAGAAGGGTTTAATGAGAAGAATAAAAACAAACAAAAAATTGGTAACTACTTTTTAAAAATCATTTTTAATTGATTTTTTTTTTTGGGGGGGGGGGTTGCCAAAATCGATTTGATAGCCGCCGTACTTTTTACATGTGATAAACAACAACAACAAAAAAACTACATAGACCAAAAAAAAAAAAAACCCCAGCCCCTTTGAAAATATAAATAATGAAAAGAATCAAAAAAAAAAATTAAGTACTTTTTTGTAAATTCATTTATTTGTAATTTTTTTTTTATGCATTTTTTTTTTTTTTGGTTATGTTTAAAAAATTTGATTTGATATTACTTTTATAAATGTGATAAACAAAAAAAAAAATTCAAAGCCAACAAAAAAAAAAAAAAGAAACCCCGGCCCCGGCAACATTATATTTATCTTTGTTTACAAACCAACCATACTCTTGGATGGTTTCAACATGCTATTATAAAACAACCCAAAGTAATTATTGGTTTTATCAGTTAATCCTATAATTAAGGATTCGTTTTTATTTTTGAGATAGATAGTTAATCCCTAGATGAAGAAATTGCAATTACATTAAATGTATTTAGTTTTTTTTTTTTCAAAAGACAAAGCAATTTATTATATATATAACAAATTCTAGAATATTTTTATTAATTTTATTATAAAAGTTTAAAGACTATACATATATTAAATTAATAAAGGATATTATTTTGCCTTTCAATAAAAATACTTAAAAAAAAAAAAAAATTTAAAAAGGGGAAGAAAATGTGATCTTCTTATAATACTCAGGTTAGGATTATTAATTTAATTAGAAGTATAAATTATTGTTTCCATATTTATCTACTCAGTAATTAATTTTGCACATAAAATTATAAATTATTAACAATATCTTTATTAAACACAATATTATATTAAATAAATCATTTGTTCTACTTGAACTTAGCTCTGGATATAAAAGGAACAGTTAATAGGTTGATTCACATGGTACATTTTTTAGATTACTAAAAGAATATTTTCTTGAGAATCTGAGTAATGGAAGAATATTCTTGAGAATCTGAGTAATGGAAGATATTCTTAAAGTATTATTCAATTAATAATATTATGGATACACCATGTACATATTTGCCATTCACTTATGGAAATCTAATTATATAGCTAATACATTCTTCATTTCCAATTAACTATATCACAACAAATTTCAATTAGACATGTGACACACCAAGTCTAATTGTATGTTTACTGATAGCAAATTTCTTTTACCATATACATCCAATTTTTAAAGATAAATTTATGATCATAGGGACTATTTGTCTCAGAAAATACCTTTAATTATCCAATTAATAAATTATTTGATAGATTACAAAATAATTTGATTCTTGGATATCATATAACCAATTGTAAGATTGAATCAAAAAATTAAAAACATGTTTAAATAGTGACTACATGCTGTGTTATCATTATTTTAATAAAACTATATGAAAAGTTTATTAATTTGAATTAATCAAAATCTTTATGTAAATTGAATGTATATTTCTATTTGTAATAACTTATTTTTTCAAATATTCTCATATAATTTCAATTTTGTAATTATGCCATAATCTTTAATACATTTTTTAACATAAACGTACCACCAATATGTGATTAAACAGATTCATTTCAGTCTTAACTTAACTTATAGTAATTAAAGATATTTTACAATTTTATAAACGAATGTTTTATTTTAATTAAATTGGTTCATTTTTATCCTGGGATATTTATTCTGTAGAATAACTATTGTATATGAAACAATTACCTAAAAAAATATTGTGTCCACTCATATTTTAAATCCAAGTCATAGATATAATAAACTCATAGACTAACCACTATACCAGCAGTCCTGGATAGCAGTGAAACAAATACTATGTCAAGTTCCTGATTTATTGACTTTCTTGTTTACATGTATGTAAAATTAAATGGTTTTACTGTGACTTAATTAATACTTCAGTAAGCTTATAATCATAGGTATATCTTTGCTTTCATCAGTAAATTTAAAAAAAAAAAAAAAGAGAAGTTTGAGTCTTTGGTATCATTTAAAATTAAGTTCATATATGTTGATTGATTTATTCTTAGTATAAGTAATTTTCTTCTTCAATAGGTCATATAATTGTGAACAATAAAAAAAATAGTTCTACTGTAAGCAAACAAAAGTTATATCTTACATCATCACTATTTTGGGATTCACTATAATTGTCTTTCATAGTGTGAGAGCTACATCATTTCAGATTCAGTTAGTGCATTTTGGATGACATTATATCATTTTCATCACTTCCATCATACAGAAATTCATCACTATAGCTGGTTTAAATCAGTACTGATGATTACTTTAACAGATATATTCTTTGAAGGCAAACAATGCTCATGGACTTAATGTCACAAGAGACAATTACTCAACTCAGAATCTCCCACGTTTGAAGGGTTCCTTAATATTATCAATTACATGATATTCTTGATGTGGACTTTGACTCTTGGTACACATCATCCCTGTCCTTTTCCAGTATATATAATTATTGCCAATGCACAATGAGAACATATCTTCCGATCAATCTCAACTTGTTTTCTTTCTTGCTATTTTTCTTTCTTTGTTCTTGCTTTCCTTTATCTGGTAAACATTACTAATCAGTTGTTCTTTATTCTTTGTTATCACTTTAATTATATCTAGCAAATACCATTAATCAGCTGTTTTCCAATCATTGGATTTAACATTAATTAAACTATTAAACAAATTTGTTATATATATATATAAGTATGCAAAATTCATTTCTAGCTTTTAGAAATGTCTAAACTACTCAATTTGAACTTTACACAATCTTTAATTATATATCCATATTTCCTTCAACTCTTGTATAAGAAGATATAAAATGTTTATTTCTAATCTCCTCTTATGATATTCCTGACTAGAGAAGATGAGTGATTTCTTTATAACTATACATATATCTTTTTAAATAGCACAGTTTCACAAATGTTTTAATTCTAGTAAATATTTTATGAATAAATACTATTATTATTATTTTGTTTGTTTAACTTACTTATTCAATTTTAACTAAGTATAAATCATCAACTTGAAAGAATTTCTATTCATTATTTTTATTTTGTTGTCTTTGTTGTTATATATATATATGATTAAACTCTTCTTAAATATATGTTATTAGTCCCCTTATTTATAATTTTAATTAAATAGATAACAAATCTATTTCTCTCAGGTATTTTAAAAAAATTGTGCTTTCTATTTTTTTTGTTTTTGTATTATAAATAGAATTATATATGTAAAAAAAAAAATTGTTATTCTATTTTTGAGGAAAACTAATTAAGAGATTAAAGTGTTTAATATAAATAGAAATAAATACCTATAAGAACATGAAAACAAGGAAAAAAAATATTTTTTGTGAAATATAAGATCGATAAAATAGATTCAAATCTAAATAAGTTGTGAAAGTTTTAGTAAATGAGTTTTATTTATAAACCAATTAAGAAATTGTTTTAGTAAATGAGTTAAGTAGAAACAGCAACAGAGTGCAGAAATTAAACAGTTATGGTTAAGAGATATTACAAATCAGCTGCAAATGACAGAATAAAATAACTCTAATGGCCAAAGGTAATACATGTAGAGTGAATAGAAAAAAAAAACTACATTTGAATCAATTGTTTGTTGATACCTTTGAAGTTCTTAAGCTATCATGAACAATAGTATAAGCAACAAATATATAAATATAAAAAGTTGACTCTATCGGTTGAAGCTACATAAAGAAATTTATAAAATCTATCAACACATAAGTAAATAATCACATACTGAAGACAACTATGAAAGTCTTAATCTTTTATTTAAAGGAAATTACTAGTATTTTGGGGGGGGGGGGAAATCCAGATTAAATTTATCTATAAGTGGACACACATATTTAATATATCTACAAGCTAAGTAAGAAAATATTACTACTACAAATGTGTAAGCAAGCTAAAAAGAATTCCAAACTATAAAAGTTCAATAATTATGAAAAAAGTTAACCTTTATAATTCTTGCAATAATTTTATTATGGATGCAGTCATGGTTATCAAGATGAGAAACTTTTACACTACTAACACAAATATTTAAATAATACAAAAATAATCATCTATAATTTTCAAATTATTTTAATCTATTTCCATTATACCAATTAATTTATTATTATAAAATAATAATTTGTCACAAATATTTAGTTAAGAATACTGCTCCAAATGCTAATATACTATTGGAAAATAATTAATCTTTCCAGATATTTTAATTAATTATTGATTATTGTATTCAAAAGATAGGCATGAAATTATAATAACTTTCTAAAGATTTTAATTAATTAACTTTTACTATAATTTTATATTATCTTATAAATAATGAACTCTTATATTTAAGTAATTTCATTTATTAAATTTACTTTGTCAAATCTTGGGTTTTCTTTCTTTTTTTAATTATTTCATTTATCACTATGATTTAAACTCTAAATTTATACTAAGTATGGGCAGAGAAATAAACAAAATTTCTTTCATGGAAGAAGTCTTGTGTCCTAAACAAGTATTTCTTTTTTCTGAATAAACTAGCTATTGCTATATATATATATCCACAAGCACATACAAGTATATACTAAAGTATATACTAGAGAATGTATTCTGTTACATATAATAGCCCAATTTGGAGATAAATTAGTTAATATTATATTTAACTCAAATAATGTCAGTTAAATATTTGACTCTTTACATTCTTTTACAATATTTATTGTGAAGAAATGATTTAGCTAGATGTAGAATCTCTATTACTTAAAAATAAATATCAGCAATACAAATCGTGAATCTAAAATAAAACAACTTTCAATTAACTTTTATAGTTAAACAATAGAATAACTTGTCTTTTAAAAAAAAATATACATTTTCGTATATAGTTGAATGAGTATATAAAATTTTGCATTAAAGTTTTTTCTTTTCAAATTTGACACTGACTTGAAAATATAAATCCTTTTCTGTATGCCCCCAGAAATGATCAGATCATTAATTTCATTACCTATCATTTTAATAATATTGAATAAATTCTAGTGTACTGAATGAATAGATTAATTACACTTATATCAGTAAATTCATCGTCAGTGCCAAATTAAAGCATAAAACAAAGACAAACATTTCCTAGAAATTAATAATTAAAAAACACAACCCTTCCCTCCCTCTCAAAAAACACATTACTAATAAATATTTCTCACATCTGACTGATTGTGCCTTCATCATCACAGTAACAACTACGAAGAAGTAAATCTTGTTCCTGAAGATATAAATGAGTTTTAATAAAATTCAAGGCTTTTGTTGCTTGCTCTAAATATATAGGCTCTTGCAAAACTTCACCTGCTCGAGCAAAACCAGAAATCATTAAACCTGAAACACAATAAAAAGTTTATAAGTTCTGTAATGATTAAACTTTATATTAAGAATTTTTAATTTATCATTAGATATTATTTTTAGAATAAATTATCAAATGGCATTTAATGATTCTTTTAAAAAATAATTAATGGCTAATGATAAAATCATGTATTTAAAAACTGATGCTACTTCTGATGTATTTATAGTTTATAAATATCCTCTATTTGTTAAGATCTTTTCAAATTTAAAATTCACTCTTCATCTTGAAAATAATGAATAGAGTTTAGTTCTTTAAAATTTAACATTTGTATATCTAATATAATTTAAAGATTAGACTTAATACAATCAAATATCACCTATTAAATCTCAGATGGTATAGTATTTTCTTCATCATCAGCTATATATCAAAGTAAGCTGCTAAAAAAAGATAGATGAGATAGCATTCCATAAAAACAATACTTTGGATTTAAACATTACAGCTAAATGATCCTAATTGTAAGGACAACTAAGGTTACATAAATAAACAATCACATAATGCATACTAACAAACACCCTGGGACTAATAAATAACATAGTAATCACAAGTCAATGCAAGAAATAAAATTTAGAAACAAGAGAGAGAGAGAATGCACCTTTTGAGGCTGTACATGACTATATTGCTTGCAAAACAATAATACTGTAACATATAAATAATAATAATGTTGCTTCTGCTCAGTTACCAGCAAGTAAAATTGCACAAATGATGATGATTCTAAATCTTTCCCATATCATTATCATGGATGAGAAATAACTTGAATGTAAAACTAAATTTTTAGATCATGAAAATTCAGAAAGAAATTTTAATATATGACTAATACTGTGCCGGTCAAAATCATGTATTCATTCAACAAGACCAATAATCCAAGCAAAAGTACCTTGAATCCAACCATGCACAAGATACATATGTCAGGACAAGGATGAATCCTAACCTATTTGCCTAAACTATTGCCTCTCTGACTAATGGATAATGTTTGTGATGACACTAGCAGTGCTGGGTTTTATTCCGTCCCAGCTGGAGGTCATGGTTCACATAGAGACTCAAAATAATAAAAGGGTTTATATGAAAATTTAATGATTTAATGGATTCTGACGATTGCAGAACGGTACAGATATGATTTGATTGATTATTAATGGTTTGAACCGTAATAATGATAATTCTTTATGGCAACATTACACAGAAGTGAATTTAAATCAAAGAAATATTTAAATAAATAGAGTAATTAACCTTAGAGATTGGGAGTGATGACAAATTAAGCTTATTTAAAATAACAAAATTATAGGAATTTATTAAGGAATTTATTACAAAATAAGTTAAGTCTTTGTTTATACAACTTGGTTATTTTCTTTAATTCGTTTTGATGCGGCATTGACAAACAATGTAAATGTTTGTTAATTGGTCGGCCAAAAACCAATCAGCAATAATATATTATTAGCCCTCTTCAAGATATTACAAATAAATATGTTTTATATATATATTACAAGACATGAAAGATGGGCATTTAATGAGTGTGGGAAGCAAAATAGTTCTTAAATAAATAATTGACAATTATACAGTCAAATTTAATTAATTACGAAATTTGTTTGTGAAGGATGTGCCATCATGGCAGAGAGCATTTCAGGTTTGCTAAATAAAGATATAAAATGATGAAGAAGGCAGTATACTATTATAGATTACAACAAAAATAAATGAGGTCTGTTATGAACCTCTGGGTGGCTTTGCTAAAGGAAATTCCTAGTAACTGCAACTAGATGATGAGAAATGCTAGCCTTCCAGCCAAAACATATCTCTAAATAATCATAATAATATTTTGATGTGCTGGACTTTCCAAACACATCTTAAATGCGAAAATGGATCCCTTGGTATGAACTACGTCTACTTTGAGGGAGTGTGAAAGATTGGATTGTTCATAGTTAAATTTCCTAAGGTCCTGATGAGTAAGTAGCAAAGCAAAATAATAAATGAATGGTTGTAGCTATAAAAAAAAAAAAAACATTAATGCCTTAGACATATATAGATAGATAGTGTATCACTAACAAAATTAATCAATGAATTCCTGATTAAAATAATCAGTTCCCTGATGTCGATAGAAAGTCCCCACAAACCTTAGTCCACTAATGAATGAATCATAAATATAAAAAAAAAATTAACTAAAATATAAATTGTTTTCCATACTTCACAAATATTTCATTTATTAATAAGTTCTTAAATAGTTTATCAAAGATTACAAAATAAGACTGTTTTTAAACAACATAGACGGGCATTGAATATCAAACTAATAAATTGTAAATCATAATTTTAATATTTTTCTGACAAATGAAATATACGTATGAAATATATATTGAGAAAATTCTATGATAAATTTTACTTAATTGATTCACTAAAATTATTTATTCTTTCAGAAATAATTACAGGGCTATTTTAAATTGGAGGTAATAATAAGACGCATAACTTTTAAAATCATTTTTATCATTTAAAACAAATTTATAATATAATGTACAAAACGAAACGAGATTTCTATTAATTAATTTCGGGGAATAAATTTCCTGCAATGATTTTAAATGAAGACAATAAGAGGGAGAAGGTTGAAAGTTAGTTTCTCATTGAGTTTTATACTATTATAAATAAACCAACAAAAATAAATTTACCGCATCAAAATAATGTAAGATTTTTAGAAGACTTGATATTTTAAATTTAAGTGAAAAATAAAAAAAAAAAAGCATTTTAAACCAAGCCATATAAACATCACACAGATATATATATATAATTAGTATTGATTTAAACAAGTAAAATAGAATCAGTTGCTTGCGGCAAAATAGGGTTACCTCAACCAAATGGTAGATGTTACATGGCTTGACACAGGCAGTTATATAAAGTCAGATCACTCAGAAGACTTCCTTGACACAGTATCGTCTCGGGCTAGGTCTTGAGAGCACCGGAAGGGCATTGATGAGCTGGTGGGACAGAGCTCCGGAAAGCAATGGTCGATCTTTTATCCAGTCATTCTGTAGGCACGATGTACTATATCTCTAAACTATTCTCTTCAGATAAAACTCAACAAATCATTCATTCTTATCAAATTTTCCCTTATTTATGTGTTCTGATCTTTATCTAGAGGATTGAATCTACAGTGACAACTGCCAATTGCAATCGCTCTAACTGTTTCTCTCAGGTTGGTGCCTGCTTGGGAGGGAAATCTATAATTCTGCATGAACATGCCCCAAGGGTTGATTTGCTAATTTAAAAAACAACAACAACAAGCATATTAAGTTTATCAGTCATTGTACTAACAAAATCTATTTGATTAAGGTTTAGATTAACAAAAATGTAGATTTTATTCAGAAAAATTTTAGGAATTTGGTACAATGACTTTCAAACTGATATTTGACATAAACTTAAATAGAAATCTACAAAATATAATTGATCCTTTAATGTACATTTATCAAAAGATAAATATAAAATGTTACCAACTGATTAATTTAAGAAAAATGAACTATAATGAAGAATTTAAAATATTTGTAACATTTTATAGATATCTAGGATTCAATTACATATAAATGCCAATTTAATAAAATAAACACAAATATAGAATAAATAAACTAATATAAAAAGATTAGTTTTAATTATAAAATAAGATTAATGAAATATAAACGATTATAATATTGCTTAAAATATACTACCAGCTAATATGAGATGGGTGTCAGTTAATAAGGATTGGGTTCAAACCCAGACTAGTGCTGATGACATTGGCACTAGGTGAAGCAGAAATATGTACTATATTTCCAGCTTCAATACAAAATAAAAAAAAAGACCAGATGTAAATCTATTAATGCAATTGTTGGGAGAAAACAACTAATAATATACAAGAAATGAAAATAATTCCAGAACTGCAATTTCCAAGAATATAACTTTATACAATAATCGTAACCAAACTTTAGCTACCAAAACTAGTACCAATAACAATCATAATGTGGTATAAATTACTTTATTTCTTCTTAGAAACAAATAAATATATTTATAGTTTGTGCAAATATATACAAGTTATTAATCTAAAAAGATATTAATTTAGTTAATATTAAAATCTTGTATATACACACATATATTTCAACATTTAACTCTTGCATTCAATCTTCCTTTTTTATTAAATACATATACAGTATATAAAATTAAAAAAAATATCAATAATAATATACAAAATGATACATGAAAAATATTTAATTTTCCTTCTAGTTGGACTATAACACTATTGTTTTTTAGAATGCTCCTATAATTAATTATCCATTGGATTCAAAGATTTTAAATGTCGACAACAATTAATAAAAAATCCATTTAAGTAAAATTACTTTCATGCTTTTATTCATATGGTATTCAAATACAAGCTTACTTGGCTAATATCACTTTGATTTTTGAAGACTGACTTCTAGTTTAAATATTTTTTACATGGAATGCATGAGGAGCTGACAAATTCGTTTTTTAAATAAATCCAGCAGTATCCTCCTTTTCATAAAACATTATATTAGAGTTCATTATATTTGCTGTTTGTACAGCTTTCCTTTTAATAAATTTGTTTTTGAGATACCTACTGCACACATGACAATTTTTATACACATATCCAGGCTTCTTCTTCCATAAGATATAATTGCTTTAGTAGTTCTGTTTCAATTAACACTGCATATTAAATATTACTAGTATTATTAGTAAAATAATTACTCAACAGGTTTCAAAAACAATGGTTTCAAAAGTAAAGGGCTATTTCAAAGTTACTGTTTTACTTCTAAAAAACTTTTATGATATTTTTTTTACTTAAAAAGTAGAATGTAATATGACTTTTCTTTCAGAAAAATCTGATACACCAACCAATCATAATTCTTAATTTATTTATATATGTAATAATTGAAGTATTATCTTTCTGTTAACATCTTAAAAAAGAAAAATATTTTGGTAAAAAATAAATAAATAAATAGATTTTTACAAAAACTATTGAGAAAAAACAGATAAAGTTAATATAATTGATTCATTTTATATCTATGTCTATCAAACACATCTACGTGAAGCTATAATAAAAGAAAAACAAAATATAAATGCTAAGCGCTTTCGGGAACATCTGGTTCCCATATTCATAGCGTATGATGGATGTGCTGGTTAAATGTATGTATAATTTAGGTGTATGCAAATTACACTGCCCATTTTTTAGAGAAGGTAATTGCATAAATTTGCATACACCTAAATTATACATACATTTAATCAACACATCCATCATACACTATGAATATGGGAACCAGATGTTCCCGAAAGTGCTTAGCATTTATATTTTGTTTTTCTTTTATTGTAGCTTCACATAGTTGCATTTTAGCAGAATATAGACATTAAAACAGGAAAAACTCTCCATACAGTAGTGATCATGTGATGTTTGGTGGTTTAATATAGACATTACTGAATACAAGTGAAGTAGAATTAAGCTGTTTATTATTTTATACTTATATAAAATAATTGGAGATAATAAAAGATCAACTCAAAGTTAGAATCTCAATGCACATATATAATTTTTTATCTGTACAAAAAGGGAACCCATATTCTTACGCAGCTAATTAATAAGAAATGTGGATTATAAGTTAGAAAAGCAAAAATATATTAGTTTTTGATTAATTATTATTTGGTAAATATAAGGTATTAGTATAACAGAATATATATTAACTTCTGTCTATTCTTAGATACATTTTTTTTTCTTAAATAAAAATAGACTATCAACTTGACAAGAATAAACTCTGTCACACTAGATAAAGCCAAAAAATAATAGGTATTTTAAAATTATGATTGTATGTATAAATATTTCTTAAACTGAGGTTATTCTATGTATAAATTCTAAAGAAGGCAGAAAATTAAAAATAAAAATTTGATTTAAATTAATAGAATTGTATTATTAATCCCCCTTTCTTAAAAAGATAATTATAAGCTATTATGATTTTGCAACAAAAAAGTGTTGATCAGAACATGAAATAAAATCTGAATCATACTTTAAAAAGATTTAGTCAAATTTAAAAATGCTTTAAGATCTGAAGTATGTTATGTAAAAATATGATTTTTTTAAATAGTTTTCTTTAAAAAAAAAATTGCGTTATAAATTTAGTCTATTAAAATAGTAGAGTGAATGATTAACAGTTAAAAGTCTCTGAATTGAAGTCAACTTTACCAATTCTATCCCTTCAATATTATAATTTTACTCATTCAATTATAAATAAAAAAAATGCATATTAAACATGCCTTCAAACAAATTAGATTTAACAGAATGTGAAAAAATATTAATAGTGAGAAAAAATAATATTTCAACCTTTAATGGAATTTATGACACTTTCTCCCATAAAATATTTAAAGTCTTAAAATTTATTATTTATATCTTTATATAAATAATGTACAAAGCTTACTGGGATTCAAAATATTTTATGCACAAGCATACTACGACAAATTTATTTGAACCCATCAAGTCTTGAAATTTGATATTTATACTGCCTTTCTTGAATTTATGGTTAATTGATACAGCAACCTCAAAGCCTTTTCAGATATTTTATTATTTTCAATAAGGTTAGTAGTGCAGAGTTTAACACTTCTTTATGAAGGGTTTAATTTGTCAATAAAATATACATTTTCCCACAAAGGTCTAAATTTCATAAATATATCTCATAGTCCAATTTATTATTACATTTGCCAAATCTTGATAAATATACTGAAGACAGTGTATATTTATTCCATAATTATTGCAAAAAAGTCAATCATTTTCTGATTCTAGCAATTGTACATTCTTGATCATTAGCACTTTCCTAATTTAAAATATAAGCTTCTCTATGTTTGGTCTTATGAATGGTTATTTATTGACTTGCAGTGATCTTTTTTACTAAAACTCCCAATGAAAAAAGCTGGTGAAAGCTAAATAATGAATTGCTGAAAACTATGATTAATGAATGAAAAATGCATTTGAATTATTTATAATTTCATTAATAGCTCACATGACAATTTATTATATCACAATTCATAGAGTGATTGCATTCTAATTATTAAAATGTTCAAGGCTATTTATCTTATTGTTACTTCTATCCACTAGTGTTTATTAATTAAATTCCAAAAGTCAAAAATAACAACAACAAAAAATATCTTATCTTTTTAGCTTTATGAAATTATAATTTTACAAATTTATGTGCACTAAAATGAATATTTTTAACTTAATATTTCAATTTAATATTTTTTGGAAATATAAACTTTATTTATAATCTGCTTATAAAGCTCATTATAATAATTCTTTTTTGACTTTTCATATTTCCAAAATTATTAACTTTCTGATAAATTATATATTATACCAAATGAATCCGGCCTAAAAAAGCCACGGTTTTTTTAATATTATATAAATAAATGTTAAAATTATACACCTGCCTGAAAGGCCGTCGTTTTGACTTCAATTATATGCTAATCAAAACTAAATGTACATATGGTACAATAATATCTATTATTTCCCCCTCACTAAATAGCATATTTCAAACATGAATTTATGGACTATATTCACATTTTCTTCATGATATTTCTTCATGATTTAAACACCATACATCTGTAGTTAAAAGCATACATACTGATTTTTTTTTTCCAAGCATTTTTTATTAATGGTGACTTCTTCACATAAACATAATATGCTAACCAAAACTAAATGTAAACAGGGTGCTATAGCATCTATTTTTTCTCTCACTAAATATCACATTTCAAACATTAATTTATGTACTGTAATCACATTTTTTCTCGATTTAAATAATATATCTCTTTAGTTAAAAGCATGGGTACTACTTTTTTTCCGAGCATTTTTTATTAATTGCGAAATTACTTTCTTTGCATAAACATAATACTTCTTTTAATTGGGTGTGATTTTAACACGTAATAGCCTTATGAACAAACATATATTCACCAAATCAGACAAGAGAGAAAATAGATTTTATATATAAGATCTTTTTTTTTATCTAAGCTTTTAAATGTTGCAAATTTTTTATTTCAACATTTCCTAATTTATTCATAAATTTATATTTTGGCTGGGCCAGTACTTTCAAAATTATATCTACTCAAGATTTATATACATGGAAAAATCTTTTATGTTCCTGCATAACTATTAATTGTGAAAAGTCATTACTTGTATCAGGGCTCAAAATGTACCCCTTTTAAAAGACATTTAATAAAAAATAAAATGTGTTAAGATATAATCTATGGTAATTGAAACTAATCATAGCAAAATCCATGCAACAGATATAAGTACACATCCACATAATATTAATTTATTTTTGTGATGTGGAAATATTAATATCCATATATTAATATAGCAATTTCAATTGTGTTATTATATTAATCATATCATGTTATAAACAACTTATTCTCTTAAATTATGACATAGGAGATGAGACTACATCACCTCATACTTTATCTCAATTTATAAACAAATATATCATTAAGAATATATATACATTATGATATCTTATATGTATATATAATTAATGATTTCTTTATTTTCTATCATGTAATTTTCAATTATTATTACTTATTAATTAATTTTCTAATTTTATCCTAGCATTTTATGCATGTGTTTATTGCTTTTATAAGGTGACCATAATTTTCTAAATATTTAAATTATTTTTTTATTATAATATGAGTATCAAATATTCATACTTATATTTTATAATTATAGTAAATATATATTAAACTAATTATGTATTATATATACATATACAATAATAATTAAGTAATTAAAGATAATTGTTTGATGATTTAAATTCTAATGAGATAATATATTTTATATATTGAAGTGGATATTTATGAGCATTCAGAGTAATTTGCAGGACTACAGCAGAAAAAAAGTAGGGTGTAGTATATTTAAAGTTGATTAGAAAGAATGAAATCAAGAAAATAAGTTATTTAGACATGATTAAACTTTATTTAAATCCAATAGACATATTTTAAGCTTGTAGAGACACATTAAATTATTTGTGTGTGCATGTGCAAAAGTTGGATTTTTTTCAAATGTCAATTTAATAAATGAAAATATAATATTTTTTAAAAGTTTTTTTTTTTAAAATAAGCAAGTTACTCAAAAATTGCAGAGTCCAATCCATTTGGAAACAATGATTCATTAAAATTATGATCTGTTATTAATGAATTTGGCCCAGTTTTCTCAGAAATATCAGGGATAATACAGGTTTTCCAACAGAGAATAAAACTAATTAATGACCAACCATTTCAAACTAAATCGTATCTATTTCATACCAGTATCGCAAAGAAATATCCTAACAGATTAACAAAATACTAGATTGGGGGATTATTTCCAAATGTTCTTCACCTTACTGTAATCCAGTTGTAACTGTGAAGAAGAAAGACTGGTCGATGAGATTTTGTTTGGATGTTCATTAACTAAACAAATTTACAGATCTTGATAGGAACATCCTACTGTTCATCCATGAATTATTTGTAAAATTTGGAAATAAGAAAGTGTTCTCCACTTTCGATCTAACCTCCAGCTATTGGCAGATTGAGCTCCACCCAGATGATCGCCAATACACTGCGTTCCGATATGAGGGTTTTACATATCAATTTAATAGGATGTCCTTTGATTGATTAATAGTGGTGCTGGTCTGATAAGATGTTTGGACAAAACCCTATCTCCTGAGATCAATAAGATCACAAATATTTATGTGGATGATGTGATAATTGCATCTGTCACTATTGAAAAACATCTTCAACATCTGACTTTATTTTTTGAAGAGTGCTATAAAAAGGGAATCAAAATCAACTTCAAGAAGAGCATGTTGGTATGCAATGATGTAGTTTTCTTAGGTCACATCATTGGTTGCAATGGGATAAGATCTCATCCAGACAAGATCAGAGCCATTCAGAACTTTTCAAAATCCACAAGTAGGAAACAAATTAGGTCATTTTTAGGGCTGTGCAACATCTATAATCATTTCTACCAAAAGTTCTCAGACCACATGGAGCTGTTGTTAAAACTTATTAGGAAAGATGAAAAATGAAAGTGGACTGAGGAGCAAGGTAAGGCATTTGTAGATATTAAAACAAGGTTCTTAGAGCAAACCATGTTAGCCTTCCCTGATTTTAATAAACCGTTTATTGTTCAAACAGACAGTAGTGGTTTCAGATTAGGGATGATGTTATCCCAGATCCAGGAGGATGGCCAACCTGGGATCCTCTATTCTTTTAGCCAGCTCCTCAAAGGTCAAGAAATAAAATACATGGTTACCAAAAAGGAAGCAGTAGCAATAGTGTGGGCCTTCCAAAAATTTTGACAAATGCTTCTCGGATAAGAGGTGATAGTGGTCACTGATCACAAAAAGCCTCCAATTCCTGAATCACAGCTATGTTAATCATTAGCTGCTTGGTCAGATGGAGTTTGCTGTTATAGGATAGT
Source organism: Epiperipatus broadwayi (assembly GCA_028023455.1). Classification (NCBI taxonomy): domain Eukaryota; kingdom Metazoa; phylum Onychophora; class Udeonychophora; order Euonychophora; family Peripatidae; genus Epiperipatus; species Epiperipatus broadwayi. Next base: position 2,514,834 of record JAQFVV010006241.1, on the reverse strand, counting down.
GATTACTGATCACATAAAGCCTCCAATTCCTGAATCACAGCTATGTTAATCATTAGCTGCTTGGTCAGATGGAGTTTGCTGTTATAGGAATTCAATTACAAAGTGCAATATAAATAAGCATTTATTTTATATAGCATCTGTATACAATTGTATTTAAATTCGAATATCAGCCTTTCAAGCTAATTGTGCAAACGCTTTGCGAGTGTTAATAATAAATAAATACTTTCTCACCAATACAAGATATAGTATTTATGCAGGAATAAAAGAAATCCTCTTATCCCTACAACTCAAATATTTATATATGAGCAAATCTGAAGTACTGGCAAAGAAAGCGTGACGATAGAACAGTCACTTTAAATTACTCTATACGATGTCTGAATGAATGACGTCGATGAAATTGTCTAGAATTTACTAAACGTCATTCCAACTGAAACTTAATCATATATAAATAAGCATTTATTTTATATAGCATCTGTATACAATTGTATTTACATTCAAATATTAGCCTTTCAAGCTAATTGTGCAAATGCTTTGCGAGTGTTAATAATAAATGAATACTTTCTCACCAATACAAGATATAGTATTTATGCAGAAATAAAAGGAATCTTCTTATCCCTACAACTCAAATATTTATATATGAGCAAATCTGAAGTACTGGCAAAGAAAGCGTGACGATAGAACAGTCACTTTAAATTACTCTATACGATGTCTGAATGAATGACGTCGATGAAATTGTCTAGAATATTGTAAAGGATCCGAGAATGTTGTGGCTGATATGCTTAGTCGAAACCCATGTAGGTCAGAATAAATCATCTTTCGATAGATAACGCCTACATTACTAATATTAATCTAATGATTAATAATAATGTAGAGAATGATTTAGAAAACTTGCCTGAAATTCAATCTAAAGATCCAGATTTAAATCCAATCATTGAATTTTTGACAGAAGAGAAAGTTCAGCACAAGTCAAGAGATCTTATTCACTACAAATTAGAAAAACAGGTCTTACTTTATAAACAGAATTTAGACATAGAGGAGTGGAGGGTAGTAATATACACCTAAGTCATTAAGAACCTCACTCATAAAATATATTCACTGCCTGTACAGACACTAACCTCACTCATAAAATATATTCACTGCCTTTACAGACACTATGGTGTCCATAAGACAGAAAATACTTTCAAAAATTGATTTTACTGGCCAAAAATGTATCAGTCATTTCAAGATTGTCTAGTGTGCTTGAAAGCCAAGCCAGTAAACCAAAATTATACTAACTCAATGAAATGAATTATACTTGAAAGACCTAAAGAAATCTTAGCGATAGACTATTATAGGCCTTTGCCCCCATTTAATAAAAGAGATACTTATTAGTTGCATATGATCTCTTTTCTAAATACATATCTGCTTACCCAATACCCCAAGCTAATACCAGACACACTATCAGGGTATTAGACAACCTTCAATTTGTGAGGATAGGGAAGTCTAGAACCATATTAACAGAACATAGTACTCCTTTCCTATCCAAAGAATGAAAACATGGGTGAAGAAATCTCGAATTAGACATGTGCTCACATCCATTAGGAATCCACAGTCCAACTCTTGTGGCATGCAGGAGCTCAGACGGTTGTTTCGAACTTACCTAGAGAATAAGCATAAGGGCTGGGTAAAACAAATGGAGCATGCGGTCAATTACATCAATTGGAATGTAAATGAATTAACTGGATTCATGCCCATTAGTCTGCACTTTAATCAACTCACACACACTATTTAGAAAATACAAACCTACAACTAAACACATTAATACAAATGTAGAAAGAGATAGAGAGAAAGCATATAATCAACTTAAGAATAGGGCTGAGCAAAAAAAGAAAAATGTGAAGAAAACTCCACACATTTTCAAAATAGGAAATCAAGTTTTTATCAAAACTCATATGAATAGACCCCAAGACAATAAATACCAAAAGTTTTTCCATCAATATGATGGACCATTTACTATTGTTAGACAAGCAAGTCCCAATGCATTTTGGATAAATGTGAGAGATGAGATTAAGGATATTTACAATACTAGGATTTTGAAGCCGTATTTTGGTCAATCTAAATAAATACATGATTGTCACTTTCAACTTATGTATAAATAAAGAGCTGGAAAGAAATGATAAGTAGAATATGAAAGAAAAGGGTGAGTAAACAAAAAAAAAAAAGCACAATTATGGGTATTTTTTCCTTTTCTTTTATGAGGGTATATTCTAGTGAATGATTAAAAACTTCATTGAGATACCTTGGAACCAACCAAATTTTTGACTTAGTCCATACAGAATGATGGATGCTCTAAATTTTAATTAATACTCAAAAATCCAGTAAGCCTCAAAAGGAATTTATGTGCTATTATAATAGACACATTATTGGCTTGGTTCAAACCATAAAACCACTTAATGTTTAAAATCTCACTTTAGAATGATGTGAACCAATAAGAGAGGAGACTGTAAAGTAATGCTATTGTGATCATAAAATTATAAAAGGAAGATAGAGGGGTAGGCTTCATAATTTTTTTTCTTCTTTTAAAAAAAACTATTAAAGTATCCAGCTTTAAATGCTTGCATTCATTCAATAAGAGTTAAGATTTTAATTATAAAGCAAAATTTTAACCCTATAAGGATTGGGGAGTTATGAGGGTGACACAATCTAACCCAAAACAACCTATAACTACTCATATTACTAAGGTATGCCCTTTTTAAAACTCTAACTTAATTTAATTTATAAGTTTTGTTAAAGTATAGATATGTGCACTATTTATATTCACTTTAGGACTATATATATATATGTGTGTGATGTATTTTTTTGTTACATAAAAATAATAAAAGTATAAAATTGCAAAAAACTAATTTTTTTTTTTTATCAAACAAATTCTCGATTAATGAAAATAAGGAAGATTTAAACACTTAAAAAAATGGAATTTAGTACAAATATATATATAAACAGTAATAAACTTGCCATTATTGTCTTGTACGTTACTATACAAACAGTACAACATAGACTGAAATTGCTTAACTTTGATGATAACCTATGTCAAGTTTTGTTTGCTAAGAAACCCAATGTGAGAATGAAATAAACCATTAATATAATCTGTGAGAATGAAATAAACCATTAATATAATCTGCTACAACAATGAATAACTACAGAAATAAAAATGAAAATGAAAGGGTTAATATATACAAGATAATGAATGTAACTTAACCCCTTCTTCTTTGAAAGTATTTACATACTAAAGAACGTTACTATCTTCAGAAAAGAATTTTGAATACTGTAAAATGGATGTTTTGTTCTAAAAGATTCGCTTTTCCAGATGTGACTATTGATATAGAACTGCTACAATTTCAAGAGATAATGGTAGTAAAAAAGAAGAAATAAATTTGTGCAGTTTAATGAAACTAGGAAATTGTTTTAGCTTATAAAAAAAAAGAACAAAGCAACAATTCTATTCAAATAGAATGAAAGGAAAAAAAAATATATAGCCAGTCGTTAAAAAAAAGAATGGAATAATTTATCTTGTGTGAATAATTCATCAGTTATAAACAACAATTATTTTAAAAGTTAATGCATGTGATAAAGTGATATGCAATGCACTTAGGCTAAAGCATGATGTTGTGGGATTAACCTCCAGAAACCTAACTATGGAAACTTAATATCTTTATTTGCCTATTCATAAATAAAAAGATTTTGTCCAACATGAAATGCTTGAATGTGGACTAGCATAAAGATCAAGAAATGACCGATGTGGAGCTGTTCTTAGTGTATAATGCAGAAATATCAATGAGCAATGGATACATTAATCAAGAACTGTTCATAAAGCATGAAAATACATGAAGGACATTACCAAATCATGAACTCTAATTAAATTGATTTGATGGAGTTTGATTTTTAATAAGTTTTAATTCTGTAAATATCTCTGCATTTTAGATTTTTTTTTTTATTATTTCATTCATCACATTCGGAGACATAGATTTCTATAATTTAGATTTTTGGAATAGTTCATTTTAAGAAGAGCAGAAAGGGAGAAACGGTTAAGTTCAGTTGAATTTTCTTTTTTGTAAATAAAATTTAGGTTAACACTCCTCTTTTTTAGTGATTTGATATTAGATCATCATCATCATAGTATGGAATGAGAGGTAAGATCTTTGATTCTCATACATTAAATACAACCACTAAAACGGGACAGAATTCATGTTATCTTGTTATGTGTTAATTAACAATTGTTTACATTCTTTGCTATTTCTGAGCAAATGTCTAAAGTCCTTGAATGAATGGTCTATTCTACGACAATATGGATTATATATAGATTTTTTGGAGGGGGGACCCTCAAAAAAATCAAGTATCAACAACTGAATTCGAACCACGATGCTAATCTGAACATTGTCAAAAGGAAGATCTAGATTAGATAGTCAGATTCATACATGCTAAACCAATTTTGTTTTTATATTTTTTAAAGCTTTGTATATAATAAGTGTCTTGGATATGAATTTCTACCAATGAAATAATGGGTAAGAAAACATGAATTTAATAAATATTGATTTGGTAGAAATCCATTATTGACACACACTATCATATTTTTTTGTATATATATTGTAAAATATTTTGGACTTATTTATTTTTGCGCAAATTAAATATTATTGAATTTGTTAATCTCAATTTAGTCTCCATAGTTTATTTAAACCAACTCCGCATTCATTGATTAATCAATAACCTTAAATATATATAAATAACCCACACATACCATTAGAGGATAATAACATTGGAACGGATTTGGGTGAATACATCTCCTTAGCTATGACTTATATAGAGGTACTGTAGCGATCAATCTACATAAGTGCATCCCTGTTAAAAAAGTCAAAGGCAAATTCTTCCTGGGTTTGAACACTAGGGCATAATGGAACCAGGAAAAGGAGTGAGGTGTGGATTGAACTGACCCAAATTGCATCTACATTTAATAAACGAACATTGAAGTAGTCTATTGGAAGTGGGTGCAATCATAGGTCAAGTACTTCATTGCATTATCTCCAGCATCCTACCCGAAGACCCAAAGTCCGACCATAGTCAGATGCGCCCCCCCTCACTTCTCTTGTCTTTGCTTTCTCCGGACAAATGTGGAAGAAAGTAATTTTTTTGCAAATTAGTTATGTCATTGTTTTCATAGATTTATCTGCAAAAAAGTTATCTGTACAAAACAATTTATACAGAAGGGAAAAAGACTGATTTTACATTATGTTGAAAGTCATTATGAAGTGTCAAGTTATGGAAAAACAAATACTAATAATTAAAACAGAGAACATAGATGAATACTTGACAACTTCTTTGATCTCTCTTTCTTTTGATTGCATGATCCCAGCTCTGAATAATGTCATGCATAGGATTTCCAATAGCGATGTTACCAATACCGGGATCCTGATATTACCAAAAAAAATTCAATATCAAAATACCGACCCAAGAAAACCAATATTTCAGTATTGATTATATTTCGAATCAGGTGAAAAATTTCAAGAATTTTATAAATCATTCATAAAATTCGTGGAATTTTACACTAGATTCAAACTATTTTAAAATGCTCCAACAGTAATTTAGTTTTATAAATGGTATTATTTTCTTTATATTATTTTTTTATTTTGCTTTAAAATATAAAAAAAATTTAAGCTAAAAAATATGTAGTTAAAAAAATTACCATGTTTTCATATATGGTAATTACCATATACTTTTCAACTTTAATTGAGATTCGATTGTATGACATTTTTTCAATGTTGAATTAGGAATCCATGTAAAGAATAGAGTAGATCTTTTGGCTGGATTGTGTTGATCAACAAATATTTTCATATTAAAAATAACATAACCAGGACAGTGCAGAACATCTATATCTTCACTAAATGGAGCTTGGGGATGAACACAAACATTATTTGTGCAAAGAATTCCTTAGTTTTCTTATTCATGAACAATTTTCTTTATTCTGTCACTCTCCAAAATGAAGTCAGATGCCCTTTTTAAAATATCTGCTACTGGTATTTTTTCGATCGAATCTTATTGGTTTTGGATAGGTAAATAATGTTTGTTAAGTCCATTAACTTTCTTTCATGCAATCAATTTATTTTAAATAATTAAATAATTTTTTAAATAAAATTTCTAATCAGAAAATAACCTCTAAAGCTATTTTTCCCTTCTCCTAACAACTTTTTTCTCTAAAATGAAATGAACTCCGATATACATACAAAATTTATAAACAAACAAATATCAAAGCATGTGCAGCACCATGAAAATTAAAAATTATCTATTTAGAGCTACTGCATGGCAACTACATGGCATGATTTTAACTTGTTCCATTCAAATTGCATATTATATCTGAATATCAAATGTAGTGCTGCGTGTAGTATGATAATATACTTTCGGCTTTACTTTCTTCCTTCTATAACTGCATGAATGGTGTTGCAGTAGTGTGATATATATTATCTATTTGCAACACTGGTTTCTATAATATTTTTATTATCCATTAAAATTCAAAATGTATTGAATTGTAGAACCTATTTTTTGAAACCGTCGTTTTGTTTTTTACTTATATTTTTCTTATTTTGTTTATGACTTTAAACTTTGTAAAATCAAATAAAATAAGATCTCTTTTGAATACTGAAAATACAGTATTTCTGGTTTCGGTATTAATATCAGTACCAAATACCGGTTTTAGAGAAACTCTTTGGTACTGGAAATCCTAATCCTGCACATGCCTTTAATCTGTTTGGTAAATGATTATGTAATTAACATGATTTTAATGCTAAAAATAAAAAGCTTAGCCAAAGTTTGTTTAAGCTAAATTCAATATTTTTTAATACTAATCTGAAAGTGTACATCATAGTTTCCAAAAAATCTTTAAAAAGATTTTAAATTACATTAAGTTGTACCATGCATAAGAAACTCATTGCAAAAATTGTTGATAAGATTTAAACTATTTTCACTGTTCAATGATAATTCTATGTTATTGTTTTAAAAATTATTTGAAGAAATCCATCCATAATTAAAAACCATATTGTTATAAAAAGACTTCTATTTAGAAAAAAAACCTATAAATAATTACTTTACTATAACTTTCATAAGGCAAATCATTCAAATTGGTTACATACGAGTATAATTTTCCATTTTTTCTCTGGTTTTTTGTTTTTTTTAGTTGTCGAAAATATATATTACTTTATAATAATCTTTTATATACATATATTGTTCAAGGGTTAAAACATAATTCAATCATGGGGAAAATCTAATGGGGGAAGAGTAACTGGAAAGCTATTAGTATTATTCAGCTTATGTAAAAAATTAATCCTGGCTTTAAAAAAATCACTCCATGGATAAAAATTTGAAACATGTTAGCAATATGTAAATGTAATATGTTCAATATCATTGTTGTTTAAACAGGTAAGACAATCTATTTTTTTTTACACATTAAATTTACAGACCTTAAGGTATAATTTTAAAATATTTTGTTTTATAGTATTATTTTAATACATGGTAAAAGAAATTGAAAGAGTCTACTGAAAAGAGTTTGTTTGTTAAACAAATTCATCTAATATATAATAAATAAGTTGATAAATAATACAATAAAAGACTTACATTATAAATCAGACAAATTAAGATTAAATAGACTTCTTAACTATTGAAATAGAATAAAAAATAATCGACATTAAGTTTGTTTGGACATACACAGTACGTGTAAATTGCATTGTGGAAAAGAATTGATTCATTAAGTACATATTTTTGAAATGAATATTACTTATGCATGAGATAAATGTTGTAAGTTATTAATTTTTGAAGTTATAGACATATTTAAAATCTATTAAACTGTTTATTACTTCATAAAGAGTTAATCATGTAGCATTTGAAATTACTGAATATATTTATTGTTAACTTATGTCAGATATATGAAATGAGAATTGCAAATTTATTTCTATTTTTGCAAAGTATAATTAGCATGCCCTGCATTATGAACTTTGCTGGGATATCTGAGATAACATATCAAAGGATAATTTATTGATAATTTTCCATATGCAGTTACTGTAGTTCTATTATACATTCCCATGAAGATTTTCTTTTAAGCTACTATTTTTATATAGACTTGAGTATTGAATGGCGATCATTCAGAATTTATTTTATATTTGGTTTTATTTAATGGATGTTGTATGATGACATGGTCATATCATGTTTTTGGCAATTTTATTAATTAATTCTATCTGTAAAATATCTCAACTATGGCATATTTAAATTTCATTATACAGTGTGGACTATACATAGTTCAAGAAGATGATATAGATATTTGATAATTATTACTACAGAGATTTAAAACCAGGAAGTATGATATTAGTTTAATATTGAGAGAATTTACAAAGTATTAATAGCAAAGACATTCAATTCTAAAATATTGTATTCAAACTTACAAATGTATGCATACACATGTTAATGATTAAAAGAATATGAAAGATATGTTTGCAACATATTATCAGTATCACAAAGTAAAAAGAATAATCTCACTACAAATGAATAGGTAATCTAATTACTTGAGATCACACTTAAGTAGAAAAATAATTAAATACCATTAAAGATAGGATAGTAAGATCTTAAAATTGAATTAATAACAGAAAAGAAATACTATAAGAAAGAATATCTATAAGAATCAAGCTCAATTTAAAATTAAATGTCATAAATAAATTGTGCACATTAATGAAGTCAAAACTTTTGTTAGTAAATAAATATAAAAATAAAAATGATACACCTAAAGAAATTAATAGATGACATGACTTATCACATGACTTTAGCTTACATATTGTTGTTTTAATAGCATAGTTTTTTTGCCTTCTTCACATTGTATTTCTTTTTATATATATTTTTTAAAGTATAGGTTACACTTCAAGTACTCAGTCATCATACTGACTGTTCATTTTGAATCAAGCTAATGATTTCAAGAAAACCCTGGCTATATATATATATATAGATACTGTTTATACTTATTGTAAGCTTTAGAATGCAATGCTTAGTGGCATTGTCATCTGGCAACTACCATTGTTTTTTAAAGTTTACAGTAAGAGGCATAAAGAAGATAAAAAAGTGTGAAATTAATTGACCTTCGTGGATATACAAATTGTAGATGAAGTATATTTATTAAATTAATATATATTAAAGTAGTGGTATATTATTATACCTTGCAAAAAAAAATATATTATTTTGTTTGTTAAATGAATATTCACTTGTGTGTTACCTAAAAATAGCTTCATTTAATATGTAGATCAGAGAGACTCATGACTTCCTGATCTATGCTGGAAATAATTTGACGAATATAATGATTTATGTGAAGAAAATGAAAGCTGCTGGATAAAAGAGGATCTGGAGAAAGAAAAGAAGAAACAGAATAAAGTAGTTATTTATTATTATTTTTATAATTTTGATAAGTACCATTATTATTATGACTGTCTGGGCACACTATACAAATTCAATTTAAGATTACATTTTAGAGATTAGAGTTTAAATTTAATCTCAATCATATTCTAGATTCTGAAAAAACTTGTGTCCAACTAAAACAAATATCTAATGCACAAATAATACATTAATCTTTTCTTGTAGTATTTTTTCTCCAGCATTTCTCAAGCCACATTTGATGACTTCACATTGCCACAATATATTGTATATTGAAACATATATATTACAAAAAATATATGTGAATATATAATTATTAGATATAAAAAAAATAAATTTATATAGAATGTAAAATTAACTAATATTTTTATAATAACACAATATGTAATTTTTCTATTTAAGTCTCTAAAAAAGATTGCTAGATAATCAAAACATTAGATATTAATTAATAAAATTGTATATATTGCAATAATTATGTGTAAAAGAAAAAATACTGTTTACAAAATAAAATATAAATTTATTCTATGAAATTGATTTATCATCAAGTAATTATATAAAAGATTTGAAAGTAGACTTTAAGCTCCCTTCAGCTATCCATTTATCTCATAGAACTGATAATATGACCATACACATGCATAAAAGATAAATGATCTCCAATATACGTATTTCATGCTGAACCAGTACTCATCAGTTGGTCCAGATTATCTCCCACATACATATAATCAGTGCTCAGTTTATATTAAGATAGTAAATCTTCAAAACTTTAATGGACAGACGTCAATCTACTCCATCCTGCGATTCTTCAACTCCATTATCAGAATTTCAATGGAATGGATAACTGAAGAGTTGAAGGACAGAGTAAATTGAGATAGAGTGGATAGTTGAAGGGAGTTTGAAAGACTGTGTTCAAATCCCTTATATATATATATATATATTGTAACCTTCCAGGTTGGCACTAGGAAGAAATATGGGGAAGGTCACATTTGTACTAACAAGGGCTAAAGGTAATTAGTTGAGAAAAATGAATTGTGATATAATTTAATATTTAAAATTAGGATTTTAGGAAAATTAAACTTAAATTGTGATGTAATTTGCTAGTTAAAATTAGGATTTTAACAAAATTAAAATTTTAAATGGGTATATTGATTGGTGGAGTTTTGGACTATATGTTTAGTGGTAGATGTTTGTGTATAGTAGAGGATTTACATGTCATAATAGGCAGATGCATAAATATATTATTAATTAGAATTTTCTTTTCTATATTTTATTTATAAGTTACTGATTATATATACTGTCTTAGAATCTTATGTTTTAAAAATGATAAAGATTATTTGTAATAGTAAATAACATTTCTAAAATTAATAATTAGCATTTAATATTTTTTTTATTACTATGTTTATTATATTCAAACATTGTATTGTTAAAATTTTTATAAATAATATTTCTGGCAAGCTTCCAAAGTTGATTGTCATAGAAACACAGAGGGCGTTAGTGAAGAGAGACAAAGAGTTTCAAAACTTGAAGAAAGTAAAAAAATTTCCAAGGGAGAAAATGTAAAAAAACTTAAAAGAATCAAAAAAAAAACTCTCTAAAAGTATTACAACAAATATAAGAAAACATCGCAAGGATTCTAATGATATATTTATGGAAAATTTCTATTATACTACTGGAGTAATAAAACCATGAAGAGATAGACCCAGAGGGAAATCAGCTCCAAATTTCTGTCAAACAATGGTTCAAGTTCACTACCTTTAAAAATACCTGGATGTCACATAAGATAAGTAATTATAATTTATTTTAAAGTATTGCCAAAAGTAAATAATATTAAAATGACAAAATTATTTAAAGTAAAGCTGGATAAATTTTTCTTGTTAAACGCTAGAACCAAACGCTTAATATTCAATTCTAATCATTTTCTATCAATCTTCTGCAAATTAAAATTTAAAATGAAAAAGTTTATCTACTTAATTTTATATCAAGAAGATAATTTTCTACTGTATAACTTTGCTATTCGTGTATATATAGTGAAATAATTTCAATGCATGCAAATGTCATTTTTAATGCCCGTCACGGAATTCTAGGATAAAAAAAAAAAAAAAACTCTTATCATTCTTAACAAGTTATGCTTAACAATCGGATAGACATTTTTTTTTTATGTTATAATTTACTATTATCTTGGAAATTAATATGTATGTTTCTTTCAACTTTCAAATTTTTTTAAAAAAAACTTAACATGTAATAATGGGTTAGTGACAAATATTTTTTTTTATTGATTACAATAGATGTATAATCTATTTTTTTTTTTTCTCGTTTTTCTTTTAAAAGAACAAAACAATGTAACTTCTTATATATTATAATATGATAACATATTTTGTATGATCTAGAAATTATACTATAGGTGATTATATATATTCGAGTGTGTGCGTGATGCTATAAATTATTATTATTTTTTTTTATATATTTTTTTTAATTATATTTATTATGCCTAATTTCGTTAATGAACTTTATTTAAAAAAATAAAAAATTAAAACCGTGTCTGTATAAGTTGAAGGTAGAAATGGCCAGAGACAAGTAGATTATTTAGATTGGGTTTGGAGATATTAATTAACCCTCACGTATATAAGTATAAAGATAAGTGTTTGGTTAGTGTTTTTCCATGCTTGTCTTTAGTTTTGTATAGTTAGTGTTAGATTGTATACATTGATTATAACAGGTATGTGTTGTATAAATTTTTATCATATGTATAAAAGATGATTGATTTATGGCATCATCCAAGTTTTATAAATAATCTAATAAAATATATTTCAGGAATACATTATATTTACAATATAATCAAACACACATATTCGAAAATATATGATTAACATATTAAATAGTAGTCAATTTTGATTTTACCATAGAAGAGATGTAATTGGTTATCAAGGTGTATAAATAATATATTTTTTTGGTTATTGTTTATTTTTGATTTTATTTTAATAAATGTTATATTGAATAAATAGCCCATATGAATTGCTTGGTTATATATACGTTCAATTCTCCATTTCCACACACACACACACATCTGGTTAACATAACATATTTATAGAAGATATAAGTTTGTCAATATAAGACAAGTTTTATTTAATTTGTCTGGTGGTAATAAATCTCAGTATTACAATGCTAATAATATATTTTACTTTGCTTAGAATAGGTGGTGATTTGGATAAAAAGATACCCAATCCTCATCATTGTCTATACTGTAATAAATGTAATAATTGTCAATTTTGCAACAGTTTTAGTATTGAATAGATGCTCTGAACATATTTAAATTAACCTTATAGTATTATTGTTTATAGACGTTTTTTATCATCCTTGTTGGACTCATATATAAAGACGACATCCTATAATCTCAACTGAGCTAAGCCATAGAATAATTACAATATAAAACCTTTTAAATAAGTTTAAATATAATTTATAATTATAAATTTTATTCTATTTTGCATAGAATTGGCACCTGGGCAATTATAAATATAATAAAGTAAATAAGTGAAGAAGATGGAGGTTATAGGAAGGGTTAAAGTGGCTGCCCAATCGTGGGGCCCTGTTTAATTAAGTCTCATAGCCTGATATATTTATGGTTAAGTGGTGGCATGCAATGTGGATGGCCTGATATACATGGGTTAAGTGCTCGATATATTTATGGGTTAAATGGTTGCACAATGATTGGTGATTGATTCATCTTTGTTCATATGGGTATTTTGTTCGTTATTGGAGATTATATATTATACATTTTATTGTGAATGACACACAATGTGGCAGTATGATTAGTTAATGATAGTGGAGTGGAATAACAGCCAGTATGTTGGATTTGATGATGATTATTGTAGGTAGGGGTTAAGTGGATGCCCAACTAGGACTTCGACGTTTATGGGTTAAATGCTAGATATACGATTGGGTTAAATGGATGTCCAATCGTGGGATCTTGATTACTTAAGTCTCATATCTCGTAGAGTGTTTATATTTTTGTTGATATATATTGGCATATATCTGAGATGAGAAGTAATCCATTGCCATTAGAATTACTTTATTCCTGTTTTAAGTATACAGTTATTGCAAAATTGGTTCCAAAATAGAATCAAGTTGGCAATTTTCTTATTCAAAGATTTTTTTATATATATCAATCTGGAAGATTAATGGAAATGTTTGATAAAATGGAACTAGGGGTAAATGGAGCATTAACTAAGGTTTGAAATAAGCAAATTAGAGTTTGAAATAAGCCCATACCTGAAAGATGTGTAATAGATATATGAATGTCAGATGTATAGTTTAAAAAAAAAAAAAAAAAAAAATTTTTTTTAGGTGAAATAAATAAATACAGCCATGAGACAGCTTAGTTTTAATTATAAAGCTATATAAATATCACAACTTATAGTAAATGTTAAAGTTGATAACATTTTTTTTTATATATATCTTTTGCTTATCAATTAAATATAGTACTGATGCTAGATAAACATAGAATTATTGATAGTATTAAATTATAAAGTGTTAATATTGTTCATATTTGGAACACTTCTGTTATAGAAAGTCTATAATTTTGAAGGTTAGATAGCATACTTGATTGTTGGAGTTTTGTTGTGTTGCAAGTTTTGGTGATGGATGGAGAATTTTTGTTATTGTCTTAAGTATATGGTGTATTCATGTCACTGGTGACTGATTGTTCTCATTCACTGCTCCAACCCAAATTATGATATCAGTTGTTAGTTATCATGAAGCAGTTAACAGTAGTCCTGCCATGATTTTGCCTCTAAGACTCCAGAGAGAGCAAGGCATAGTTCTTTCTAATATATATGTAATATTTGTCTCTAAGACTCCCAAAGATGAGCAAGACAATATTTTATAAATAGCCCCTAAGACTTGGATGTAAGCAGGGCATTGTGATAGTGTTTGTAGTAGAATATTATGGGTTGTGGTAGCTTAGAGTGACTAAAGTGGGATGATCATCAGAGTGTTCATGGAGCATTGTCTGTTTTAAGAGCAGTGATGGAGTTCTTCTATCCATCTCAAAATTGTGAACTGCTGATAATTATTTTGGCTGTCAGTATCTGTTGGATCTTTAGAAGAATGGATGAATATATAACTTGAATATATAGCTCATTCTTAAAAGGCTATTTTCTATATTCTTATGCAAAGATTGGCATTTACCATATTTAAGTAAAAATTGTATATCAGTTGTCATAGTGAATGCATGTCATCATTAATTTTATTTTGGTTATGAATTTTTTTTTTTTTGTTATAAATGCTGGTTATAATATTTGAATGCACCCAATACAGCATAAAGATAAATGAATATGTTTAAATTATTTTGGTCTTTTATCAGTTGTTTGAATTGGTGTAGTTTGCAATATAACTATAGTGGATCATATAAAATTTAATTTATAATTCCAGCTATGTTTAGATTAATGTTATCTAGTTAAAGCTTAATGTCTTCTTGCCTATGTGTGTGTGGAAAATCGAATATTATATGGGAAAATAAAATTGTGGAGATTTTATGTCATTTTAGGTAGTGATGGTGAATTTGAATTGTTGATTTGGTGGAGGTTGGAGCTGGTGAACCTTATTTTCTTAAGTATATTAAGAGATTATAAAATGGAAGAGTTTAGTTTATACGATAGTTTGGGTGGGTCTCAAGAGATACCATCTCCAGACATGGCTGCATTGTCTCCTGATCTTGAATCAGGAAATGAAGTTATAGATATGTCCTATGGAGAATCTGATAGGATGAGAGATACTATCCCTCAAACTCTAAATAATGATATGTTGATGTTGTTAAGAAATATATTAAGGGAAGAACTAAAAGAATTAAAGTCTGGTCGAGTAGAAGATAGAGAAAATGCAAAGGAGATGTTAGTAGAATTAAAATCAGAATTAAAAGAAGAACTGAAATCTGGACGAGTAGAAGATAGAGAAAGGTCAGAAGAGATGTTTGTAGAATTGAAGTTAGAACTAAAAGAAATAAAATTGAATCAAGATAAGTCAGAGGAGAGGATGGCAGAAATAAAATTGGAGGTTTCAGAAATGAAGTCAGAAATGGTAGAAATAAACGCTAGTATAGTTAGGCAGATGCAAGTTATGGAGGAGAAAGTAAAAGGTCAGGAATCAGAGATAGCAATAGAAATTAAATTAAATCAAATAGAAAAGAGAGAACCTAAATCTGTTGAGATAGTTAGTCAAGATGTTAAAATAGTAGATGCTAATTTGAAAAATAAATTAGAGGAAAATAATAAATCACAAAATATTGAATCTAAAAGTATAGAAACTGAATCTAAGCCATCAGTTGAGATAATTGATAAGGATATAGCAAATCAGAAAGTATTTTTCAAAGTAATTGATAAATGTGTTAAAGTAACTAGTACAGATTTGAACAAGCGTAAAGAACCTATTAGTTTAATTAGTAAAAGTATGGCAGAAAATAGACAACTTGTTAAAATAATAAGAAAAGCAAATCCATAAGTAATTAAAATAGTTAATGAAGATATTAACTTATGTAGTAGTTTGGCAGAAGAAAACAAAGATTCTGTTAAATTAGTCAACAAGGATGTAAATGATAATGTATCATTTGATAAGATAGCAGAAGATGATTTAAGAAAAGACAAATCTTTTATTGAATTAGCTAGTGAAGAAACCAAGTTATCTGTTGGAAAAATTAGTACAGATAGTGAGTTAATTCATGAAGAAATAGAGATTCAAAAGGAATCTGTTGAATTGGTTACTAAAGAACTAGAAGCAAATATACCATTTATTGAGTTGATAGATGATAGGGAAAAAAATAAACCATTGATAGATTTAGTAAATGGAAAAAATTTTAAAAATAAAGAATTAATTAGAAAGATTCTTGAATCAGTTGATGAAAAGATAAAAATGCGTAAAGAATCTATTAAAATGATTAAGAAAGATATAGATGTAAATGTTGAAATACAGAAGAAACGTCATAGTTGTGTGGAAGTAAAGTTAGATTTTCAGACTATGATAAAAGAAGTAATGGCAAAGGAGGTAGAGGCACAACGACGAGTAGAAAGGATAGATGAAACAATATTAGAAATTAGGAGATATAGTCAAGTGTTAGAGGAACGTAAAATGGAGATAAAGAAGAATAGGGAATTATGAGAGAGATCACAAAAACAGTCAGTAGAGATGAGTGCAAATTTTCAAGGTTATCCCAAAGAGATAAAACTAAATACTCCTAGTCAGTCAAAAGAGGTAGACTTGATTTTGCAGAGTCAATATAAAGAAAATCAAGAATTGGTTGTAGAAATAGTTAGTGAAAATGAGCAAATAAATAAAGAATCTGAGAAATTAGTTGATATTAAGATAGAAAGCAAAGAAGTTGCACAATCTGTAGAAATAATTAAAGAACATGTGGTATTAACCAATAAAGAAGTTAGTGAAATTAATGTAAAATTTAAAGATAAATTAAGAAAGATATTTAATGGAAATATTCTTAAGAAAATGATTAACCCAGAGAGAGATCTGGGAAAAGCCAAGTTCAGAAGTAAGGAGAAAATTAAAATAGATTTTCTTAATGAAATACTTTATCCTGATAAAAATATGAAGAAAATTAAAGTAAAATTCAAAGAGATGAGTAGAGAGAAGGTTAAGATAAGTTATCTTAATAAAGGTATAGATTATATAAGAGATATTGGGAAAGCAAAAGTCAAATTTAAATTAATAAATGAAAAGATAATTAATTTAAATCTTGGTAGAAAGATTGTTGATGAAGAAAAAGAAATTGGAAAGGCTAAAATCAAACTAAAGAAAGTAAACAGAAAGTTGATCAATATTATCGGTTTAGAGACATCCAGAAATAAAAGGATAGAGCATAGAAAGGTAAAAACAAGACTAAAGAAGGTTGAGGTAATGTCTCTTAGAGATAAACTTGTCAAAAGAAAGAAAGTAAAGAATAATCGAGCAAGGTTTAAAGTTATTTATAATGCTCGCAGTTTGGTTCCATGTCCTGCAAGACATGATTAATAAAAGTTATACATGTTGTTCAATATAGAATTTAGTTGTTTTTTTTTTGCTTATTTAATGTTGCTAAAATATAATATGAACAAATGTTTGTAAAAGCATTAGATGTTTTTATTTTATGTTTATTCGATAGACATAGTTTTCTAATTGAGGAATGATCTTAATGTAAAATTTAATGTGTTATTAATATTCATTGTTGTTTATCCAATTCATTTTTCTTTCATAAGGGGGAAGGATTGTAACCTTCCAGGTTGGCACCAGGAAGAAATATGGGGAAGGTCACATTTGTACTAACAAGGGCTAAAGGTAATTAGTTGAGAAAAATGAATTGTGATATAATTTAATATTTAAAATTAGGATTTTAGGAAAATTAAACTTAAATTGTGATGTAATTTGCTAGTTAAAATTAGGATTTTAACAAAATTAAAATTTTAAATGGGTATATTGATTGGTGGAGTTTTGGACTATATGTTTAGTGGTAGATGTTTGTGTATAGTAGAGGATTTACATGTCATAATAGGCAGATGCATAAATATATTATTAATTAGAATTTTCTTTTCTATATTTTATTTATAAGTTACTGATTATATATTGTCTTAGAATCTTATGTTTTAAAAATGATAAAGATTATTTGTAATAGTAAATAACATTTCTAAAATTAATAATTAGTATTTAATATTTTTTTTATTACTATGTTTATTATATTCAAACATTGTATTGTTAAAATTTTTATAAATAATATTTCTGGCAAGCTTCCAAAGTTGATTGTCATAGAAACACAGAGGGCGTGAGTGAAGAGAGACAAAGAGTTTCAAAACTTGAAGAAAGTAAAAAAATTTCCAAGGGAGAAAATGTAAAAAAAAAACTTAAAAGAATCAAAAAAACTCTCTAAAAGTATTACAACAAATATAAAAAAAACATCGCAAGGATTCTAATGATATATTTATGGAAAATTTCTATTATACTACTGGAGTAATAAAACCATGAAGAGATAGACCCAGAGGGAAATCAGCTCCAAATTTCTGTCAAACGATGGTTCAAGTTCACTACCTTTAAAAATACCTGGATGTCACATAAGATAAGTAATTATAATTTATTTTAAAGTATTGCCAAAAGTAAATAATATTAAAATGACAAAATTATTTAAAGTAAAGCTGGATAAATTTTTCTTGTTAAACGCTAGAACCAAACGCTTAATATTCAATTCTAATCATTTTCTATCAATCTTCTGCAAATTAAAATTTAAAATGAAAAAGTTTATCTACTTAATTTTATATCAAGAAGATAATTTTCTACTGTATAACTTTGCTATTCGCGTATATATAGTGAAATAATTTCAATGCATGCAAATGTCATTTTTAACGCCCGTCACGGAATTCTAGGATAAAAAAAAAACTCTTATCATTCTTAACAAGTTATGCTTAACAATCGGATAGACATTTTTTTTTATGTTATAATTTACTATTATCTTTGAAATTAATATGTATGTTTCTTTCAACTTTCAAATTTTTTTAAAAAAAACTTAACATGTAATAATGGGATAGTGACAAATATTTTTTTTTATTGATTACAATAGATGTACAACCTATTTTTTTTTTTCTTGTTTTTCTTTTAAAAGAACAAAACAATGTAACTTCTTATATATTATAATATGATAACATATTTTGTATGATCTAGAAATTATACTATAGGTGATTATATATATTCGAGTGTGTGCGTGATGCTATAAATTATTATTATTATTTTTTTATATATTTTTTTTAATTGTATTTATTATGCTTAATTTCGCTAATGAACTTTATTTAAAAAAATAAAGAATTAAAACCGTGTCTGTTATAAGTTGAAGGTAGAAATGGTCAGAGACGAGTAGATTATTTAGATTGGGTTTGGAGATATTAATTAACCCTCACGTATATAAGTATAAGGATAAGTGTTTGGTTAGTGTTTTTCCATGCTTGTCTTTAGTTTTGTATAGTTAGTGTTAGATTGTATACATTGATTATAACAGATATGTGTTGTATAAATTTTTATCATATGTATAAAAGATGATTGATTTATGGCATCATCCAAGTTTTATAAATAATCTAATAAAATATATTTCAGGAATACATTATATTTACAATATAATCAAATGCACATATTCGAAAATATATGATTAACATATTAAATAGTAGTCAATTTTGATTTTAACATAGAAGAGATGTAATTGGTTATCAAGGTGTATAAATAATATATTTTTTTGGTTATTGTTTATTTTTGATTTTATGTTAATAAATGTTATATTGAATAAATAGCCCATATGAATTGCTTGATTATATATACGTTCGATTCTCCATTTCCACACACACACACATCTGGTTAACATAACATAGTTATAGAAGATATAAGTTTGTCAATATAAGTCAAGTTTTATTTAATTTGTCTGGTGGTAATAAATCTCAGTATTACAATGCTAATAATATATTTTACTTTGCTTAGAATAGGTGGTGATTTGGATAAAAAGATACCCAATCCTCATCATTGTCTATACCGTAATAAATGTAATAATTGTCAATTTTGCAACAGTTTTAGTATTGAATAGATGCTCTGAACATATTTAAATTAACCTTATAGTATTATTGTTTATAGATGTTTTTTATCATCCTTGTTGGCCTCATATATAAAGACCACATCCTATAATCTCAACTGAGCTAAGCCATAAAATAATTACAATATAAAACCTTTTAAATAAGTTTAAATATAATTTATAATTATAAATTTTATTCTATTTTGCATAGAATTGGCACCTGGGCAATTATAAATATAATAAAGTAAATAAGTGAAGAAGATGGAGGTTATAGGAAGGGTTAAAATATATATATGACAACACTATAATGAATAGCTGGAAAAACATTTTTACGTGCATTTTTAATAAAAATTCCAAAAATAATTAATTATAATTACCATAATAATAAGTATAATTAATTATTAAATAAATCAAATAGAAATTACCAAACTTAAATAATTAATAGTATTTCAAAATCAATATTTGAAATTATTCTAATATTGGCAAAAAAACACTGTGATACATATCAAGTTTAATATTTAATAGATGAAATTTGAAGTTACATTAGCGAATATCTTTTTTTAAAAAGATAGTTTTATAACCCCTAAAGAAATAGGATTTATAATATTCATATTGTTAAAACACATAAATTCACATTTATTTAGAAATAAATTTTCATTAAAATTATATAATTCATTAAATTCATCATAAAAAACAACAATTATTTAAAGTTATGAATTTTGTAAGTATTGTAATGCAGAAGATACAATTGACAACTTATCATCAAATGATTTACTGCTTTATTCTCTAAATTATGTAGTTGCAATAACATTTTTATTTTATTGTCAAAGGAATAAAAAGATTACTAAAAAGCACAGAAAATGCTTTTAAAATAACTAATAAATAATGACCTTATATAATGATTAGTTCAACATTTGAAAAAAAATGTAATAATGTTATCTATATATAATAGGAATCTGTACAGTATTTATTAAAACTATCTTAATAGGAATGATAAAGTTTTAAATATTCTTTTGACATATATTAAAATACATCTTTCAGTATTACCAGATAGTTCATCATTGAAGTATTTTATATCATCCAGTATACTTTATCAAAATATTTGTGAAGATTTCTTGTGTATTAAAGTAAATCTTATTTTTTAAGTCACAGTAGTAACAAAAAAAAAATTTTAATTTTTCTTTTAGAAATATAAATAAATGGAATATTTGATATGAACACTTCAAAACCGGAATGAAATAACATAACTTGTAATTAAAAGCTGCCAAGATTTAAGTTATTCTTAGAGAAATTTATTTTCAGAAAGAAAGCAGTTTAATTGAACCTATAGATCAGCTAAGAGCTTTATTTACGAAGAATAGATCATTTACTGGAAAAAGGATTTGCTACGAACCTAATTTGGTATTTGTTTATGTTTAGAATTTCTAGATGTATCAAAAAAAAAAAAAGATTAATTATGATATTAGAAACTGGTTAGTGTAATGGTACCTATATCCATTTCCTCAGTACTTATACTTCAACATCATATTTAGAAAAATTAAAAAAAAAAAAAATCTTATTAAAAAAACAAGAATAGAATGTTCTTAATATTTTGAATGCAATCTATAAAGACTTTGGATTCATAATTAATGTTACAAAACACTTTATGTAGTTTATCAGCCAGATAGAAAAATCTTCAGTAATTTTTAACTTAGACAATATTCAGTTTGGGAATTTAGATAAATGAGAATATTTAGATGTTGGTGTCAACTAGGACTTGTATGTGCTTTTGTAACATTTAATAACTTAAAAACAAAGATATTTCATCATTGTAATATAATTATTACAATTAAATTTAGTTGACTAAAATGCTGTTATTCTGACCAATATCTGCATAGATGTGAACCACAATTTTTCTACTAATGTAATATAAAGACATTGCAAAATTTTCACTTAGAATGCTTAGTAACATGCTAAAAATATAATAACAAGATTATAATAACCATGTGATATGTTTTCTGGCTTAGTGGGTGAATCTATTAGTATGTCTATAATAGACACATGAAGTGTGAATGAATAATAAGAGAGAGCTGAAATGGATTTCATAGTGAACTTGAGCTTAGTTTTCATTAGATATGCAGATCCCATTTACATTATGAGAATTATTCCAAAAACATTCTTAAAAAAGTACAATGTGCCTTCATTGGAAAGATATGGCAGAGGGCAGAATATAAAAAAAGAACTACAATTAAATTAAGCAAATAAAATTTATTGCTCAAAAAGTTGAAAGACAACATTGCAATATGTCATATACATAGGCCTAAAAAAACAGCATTTGATATACATGACTATATTTGTGTTTCATGTGCTAAGATGTTCATCACAAAATTTATTTTAGTCTTTCTGTTGTTTTTTTATCTTCTGGGAGTAGAATAGCCCTACTCATTTGTAAACAGCTGTGGATGATGGTGAGATTTCCTTCTTTAAAAATATTTTGGTAAAAAATACTGCTTAATGAAAAATATCTAATGTTCTACAAATAAGCCACTTCAAATCTCATAAACGTGCTAATTCTGTCAAAAAAAAACATGATATCGAATAGATAGAAATTCTTTCTATTTAAAATTTTGCAATAAATTTAAGTGAAACAAATTTTAAAATTATATTAAAAAGCAAGTAATACTTATATAAAGTAAAAGAAGATGGATCAATGAAATAAGAAAATATAGAAAGATTGTTTTGTCCATTATTAAACAGGGAACTGCTTACTAGACATATAAAGATGTGTAATTTAAATAATCAAAATATGGCTTTAAGTCAAACAAGTTCTTGTCCAAAAAGAAGTATTAGTAGTTTTTTAAAAATCAAAGGTATGTTTTTATCAATGATAAATTTTAGCAATGTATGATAAATTAATCTACATCAAGGAATACTAAAATTTCTTATAATGATTATTCCAATTTTTATCAAAGATATAATTATGGAAATAAAAATAATTATATAAAATGTAATCTTCAAAAATAGAGATGATTATTATTTTGATTGAAAACTGAAGAATCTCTTAATAACTTTATTGAAATCACAGATTGAGTTATTCATTGAAACAGTGTGCCTAGATTCTTGCTACAAAGTTTGTTAAAGATATTCAAATTTCATTTTATAATTTTGTTGTTTGGAAATGAAAACTAATTTTTGAAAATGTCATAATATCAGCTGGAGTTGATTGGCAATTGACATGAACTTCAAACAAAAAAAAAGATTCCAATAAAACAAGAACTTAAGCATTTACTCTTAGTGAAAATTTTCTAAAAATAAAAAATAAATAAATTACAATATTAATAAATAAGAAAGTAAACAAGCATAAAGCAATTAAGATTCAATCCTAACTTAATAAAAATTTGAAGTTTTTTCTCAGGATCATTTAATCAACAGGATATCAGTAGTAGCAACATATATGCAATTACAGTGGCTAAATTTTAGTAGTTAAAACTCTTTTAATAGCTTTGATTCTAATAAATTAATTCAATATTTTCACAATTTGAGCCTTTTAAAACAAATAAACAAAAACAAATTATGGTTTAATAAATAATAATTCAAATGCTGTAATTATAACCATTATCATTAACAGCATCTCATATTGAGTATGTACATTTTAGTTCAGAAAAAAAAAACACAGATAAAAAATAAAAACTTGATAAGAGTTTAGAATAGATAATAAAAAAAAAAAGGTTGAAAGGAAAATTTTCCTGTGTGTATTTAAAAAATAGAAAAATAATACATTATCCTATTGCAAAGATTGTATGAGCGGTTCATGATAATAAAGGGCTGCACTAACCTAAGGGAAAGATAATAAAGTAACAAAAAGATAAAATGGACAAATAATAAGAGAAAGATCATGTGAAAAACAAAAAGGACAATTTATATCAGATACAATAATATTAATTAGTATTTTTGCTCATAATAATTTCCACAGAATATTATAATTTAAGCAATTTACCACTATTTGTCTTGATAGCATATTTATGATTTCATTTTCAACTTCTGCAAATTTTTTTCCAATTTTTAATTGTAATAATATATTTATCCATAGATTAACATTAAATCATTTATAGTAAACTCCAATAAAAAAAAACTAAATATAATATGTTAGTCAGTAAATTTGATATTGAAGCATTTTCATCCATTTACCTAACATTTTGTCTTGCTATCATCTATTCACCTAATTAAATGCAAAATGTTCCTAATAAATGTATATTGCCTAATGTAAGTTGTGATGATTTTAACTATATGTATGATATTCTGCTTTCTTCATAGCTCTCTAAACTTGTTCACTTAGCTCAACAAATGCTTCTATTATTATACTTGCACAGTATACTTATTTTTATATGTAATAATCTATCAGCATTATTTAAACTACAAATGTGATATCCAATAAGTACTAATAAAAGTATATATAAATAACAGCATCTTATTACAACATATAAACCAAAGATCATATTCAAAAAGTTTAATAATATTATATATGTTAATTTTATAATTGCTTATCATCTGCTAGTAATAAGATTTACAACTAACAATATTTATAGGTCAATTTTGCATAAATCTAAAAATCAAGAAAAATTTGCTTCATACTAAAACATTAATAACCTATAGATTGGATGAGAAGAAAAAGTACAATTAAAAAAGCTCTTATTTCACTTTGACCCCGCCAAAATATTTTAGCCAATTCTTAGCAATACTAACTATATTATATATTCCATTCTTTCAAAATAGACATGCCTTTTCATAAATAAACATTAAAAAAACTACTATTATGAGTGTTGGTATAAAACAACGGGGGCCTATGTTTTACAATCCATACACCAATTTTTTTCATCTATGAATTTATATGCACTATACAAATTTTACATTACTATTCAATTTTTGAACAAAATTTGGAATGTTATAGCTAAATATTTAGTTTTCTTTTTTCCATAATATAATAATACACTATAGCTTAAACATTTCTTACTTTAGTAGGACATTAAATCTGTTTTGGTTTCATCAAACTTTTAATAATTGGAGTTACAGTAAAGTATTTTTCAAATTTGAATCAGTCAGATATGATTTAATTTTGTTTTTAATCAATTTCCTTGATAAAAATAATTTTCATTAAAAAAACTGCAAGAAGTAAAAACAATTTCAAATTGAAAGATAAAAACAATTAAAACTAGCTCTGAATTATTCCCCTCAATATTAGAAGAGTGTGAACCACCTAATTACATAATGAATGCATAACATTTTTTTTTCACTATGACATTGAATTTGAATTGTTATAATTTTTTTTTTTTGAGTAGGAATAAAATTATTTTTGATTACATTACTACTTTACAACTTCTAATTTTACTTTTTATTTTTAAAATCAGTGGTCCAAAGTGTTTAATTTAGTTCTTAATGCATTACAGATTGGCTGTCTCTAGTATAAATATATCATTTTCTGATTCACAAAATAGCATGATAAACTATTAACAAACTTCAGAAATAAATTTGATTTGGAAAATTTACATTTTCATTTAATATTTGTTACTGAGTTTGTTTGATTTCATACCTTACTACTCTAATAGGATTCCATCTGCAATGATTTATTATTCATAAGTTGTTTTATATATTGGTTGTTTCTCTTTATTTATATACATCAATCAGCATACATATAAAGAAAACAAAATATTTATTTATTTTTATTTAAATTTAAAATATTATTTTAAGTTTTTCATAATATTTAAGATCTTACCATTCCATGCTGTCAATATTTTCATATCTTTGTGTGGATAAGGTCGTTGTTCTCTAGCATGTAAAAGTCTCAGTCGACACTTCTCTAAAATATTAGATACAAGGCTGGCATCCAATTTAAGATCTTTAGCTGTTTCTGCTTCAGTATTTTTAGTAAATAAAATATTTTGCTGATTAAATTCATTATGAAAGTCCTAAAAATGATAAATATAATTCTTTTTCATTTTTTAAAATTAAAATGAATTAATTTTTAGTCATTTATTTATTATATCTTGATTAGTGTAAATAATAAAAAATAAAATTTCATAAGATGTAATGTCTCATATTTTCAATTCATTATTTCACAATCTGTTTTTATAACAAAGATAGTCAAATAAAGATTGCTACTAAATTTCAGAGTTATAAATGGCTGTTATAAAAGAAAGTCTGTTATAAGCAAAAGTTCCAGGTTCAACAATTATTACAATAATATCTAATTACTGATAAAATATGCTAGGAATATAGATCTTAAAAGTTTTCACTACATCAAAAAGTGAAATATAGCATGTTCAGCACCCAATCACCAGCATAAAACATGGATTAAATATAAATGTTCTATTGTGATGCATGAAAAAAAAGTCATAATGTTTTGATAATGGTAGACATAAAAGTTGCTAACTAGTCCTAGGCTGAAATATCAATCAATCTTGGATTATAAGATTCTAATGAATATTTTTTTCTCACTAAGTCATTTAATAACTCAGTAATTATCATGAAAGATAACTTATTAAAATATCTATTAAGTTTCAATGTTAAGAATAGTAATAATTAATAAAAAAATATTTTCTGAAAATTCATTTCCAAAAACTAAAACCATAAATTAGTTGAAGTAATCATGAAATTAAATTATTAAAATCGATTCAATTAATATTGACAATATCCATAAACAATAAGCTTATTCCTCTGTAAACAGTTGGATATCTGCTATAAGCTGAAGTTAAACTTCAGATAATATTAGAAACTTTTTTCCAAATCTAAACTACAGTCAGCCAACACAATGGTGGATTCCAAAAAATCCGAGTTCATCCAATGTTAATCATTATACTGCCTACATTATTTTAATAAAAGCTAAGGCTTATCTTTATTTTCCTTATTTAAGGTGCTATCTATTCTAATGTTGAAGGCTTAGAATAATGTTCTAAAATACAGTGGTTAAAAATAATAAATCTGCACCTTCTAAAAATTGATTTTTTGAAAAAGATGTAATAAGCAAATAGTGAATTTCATTTTTGAGAAATAGCAACAACTCAGACATCGTATACTATATCATAAAATAATAATATCATTCAAACTATGACAGGTTACCTCTATTTCACTTCTCTCAAATTAAAGTAAATATTCTTCTCTTTAACCTAATATTTTAAGAAATTAGTTACCTTTTTATTTACATATCTCATATATTCCAATTCAACGTTCATTTATAATATCTTCAGATTAATACATAAAATCAACCAGATTTTCTCTCTTTCTTTAACTTCATTTCATAAGAGCTTTTCTCTTCTATTCCTTTCAAAACTTATTTTTTTATGACTTATTTTTGCAACTCTTTTCATATTAATATTTAAAGTATTTCCTTCATTTTTTTTAATTGCCAATTCTCTATTCCATAAATTAGTATCAATTTCTTTTTTTTTTTCTTTTCACTGATATACAAAATAAACCTCTTTGATTTTAATATGTTCAGGGCCAGACTATAAATTGGCAACCACACAATTATTTAAATAAATTAATAACATACTCAACACAAATTTAATAAATAATTTCAAAAGTTTATTTACTCTGAATAACATATAATATTAGTAGATAAGATTAGTAAATCAATTTGCAACTTGCTAGTTGAACAATATCAATCTTGATCACATAACAATTCATATCTCAGAAGATTATGACTGAAACTCTTTCCTACTGATAATATTGGTATACAACTACACAATCAGTTTTCACTCTCCACTCAAGAGTTTACTAATCTGCTTTCAACTCACTGCTACTGCATATTATTACTTTTCTGACACCATTAGAACTTCTGCAAGCATTTTTATTTACTTTGCTAATTTTCATAATATTAAACTTTATTGAAATGCAAATTACTTCTAGTGTGATTCAATATTATTTATACTGACCAGTCTGTACTCACATGTACATGTATACAACCTTATTTAATAAAATATTTACATACTAGCCAGTATACAACAATACCACCCCTACATTCTAGAAATAAAGAGTTCTAATCATAAATAAAATCTTATAGCTTTATTGATTTCCGCTGCACTCTAGTAAGTCTTGTTAGAGGTAAATATCTACCTTATTCCTGTTGTTATATTCTCTTCCTGTTCAAGCTGATTATCACCATTTAATTCTATAGCTCCATCTTGAACTGAAGAATTAATAGAAATTATCAGACTAATTATCTTTATCTATACATAAAGTAGTAACTATATTCTCTATTGCTTCATTTTCCCATTTTTTTTATATGGTTAACATGGCATCTTAATATTCTCGCACATTCCAATTTTATTTCATGTAGTTGTAAACAATTCTATTTATATAAGATAGTCATTTTTTCTTAATTACATCTCTTATCCATACAATTTGGTTTACTTTAAATCTGACATTTTCCAAAATTTTTGTTTTTATTTTATCCAGTATTAAGCTAGATAAGTATGTTCTCACACATTGTTTCATTAGTAATTCTGCAGGTGATTCATTTGTAACAGAGCTGAGCATAAAATGTTGCTAAAACATTGCTGTCATAAGCTCTTCATGAAATCATCATACTCTCATTTATTTAATGTAGTTTTCAGCTGTTGTATTGCCTTCTCCACAATTATGTTTGATTAAGGGAAGACTTGAATGTGTCAGTAATATTTATCATGGTAATGTTTGAGTATTTAGAAGTTTAGTGTAGGAATTTTTTTCTCCAAACAGGGGCATCATATTCACTACCATAATATGCTAGTGCTAAGAAAGCTGTCTATAAAATACATGTACCACAACCTTAAATAATACCACCAGCTTTCTATGGAGGTTACTCTAAAAATTAATTGTTTTACTTGCTCAAATAAATGAAAAAAATAAGTTATTTCTATGATCCAAGGTTATTCCTAAACACCATGAGAAGATTATATTTCAGATTATTATTGCAAAATATTATATTCAGATTACCATATGATTCTCTATTGTTAGATGAAAAAATATGCATTACTGCCAACATTGGATCAGAAATAAGATCACAGTATTTGAAAAAAAAAAAAAATGCAATCTTTATTCTTATTAAAAGACTTTTCTATTTCAGGAAAGGATCTACTATGAAAAGTCAAAGCAATATTAAAATAAATGAATTTCCTGCATTCTCTTTCATAAAAATCATTGATGAATATATTAAAGTAGTGAGAGAA
Source organism: Epiperipatus broadwayi (assembly GCA_028023455.1). Taxonomy (NCBI): domain Eukaryota; kingdom Metazoa; phylum Onychophora; class Udeonychophora; order Euonychophora; family Peripatidae; genus Epiperipatus; species Epiperipatus broadwayi. The sequence goes on along the minus strand of JAQFVV010006241.1, from coordinate 2,485,653 downwards.
CTTAAGGAAGACTATTCTGTAAAATTTTGTACTTACTTCAATTATTATTTAGTACTAATTGATTTTTTCTATTTAAGAGCAGTAATAGTTTTCTTGCATTTAAGAATTTTAGAATCTTTTAGAAGAAGACCATTTATTCAAACTAAATCATAAGATTAGATTATATTAATAAAAGTCATACCAATTTTTATCATATTTCATAGCAGCTTCTTCAAGGTTTACAATCAAATTATTCTGTAACTAAATGACTCTCAACTATTGACAAAATTCTTAATAATATCATGTTTTAAAAAATCTTATAGAGAACACATAATAATGATATTGAGTGATAATTTTTTGGATTATTGATGGATTTATTTGGTTATAAGACTGCTACTAGTTTTGCTTGCATACTAAATTTTTGGAATAATTTCTACATGAGTAATGTTGCTGAATAGTTTTGCCAACCATTCTTTAGCTTTAAGTGCTAAATTTTTTAAAAACTCTGGAAGTATCCTATCTGCCTGGAGCCCTTTCATGATTTAAGATTACCAAAAATAAGTTCATGTTTATCAATGTCTATAGGTTTTATTGGATTAATATTGGTAGAACATGACAAAAAAAAAGCTTGCAATTTTTTTTGGGTATAGTAGTCTGATATATTACTGTGCCTTACTAGTAGAATTTGTAAAGTTTTATTTTTTCTCCAAGTTCTCTTTCTACTTCTTTTTCTGGTATTATCCAATGATTTTATAAGTTTATCAGCAATTTCTGGATCTTTGATAGATAAACTGACTATAAAAATACTGTTAGTTTTGTTCTAATCTGAAATAAATTGTTTTAGATATGCATGAGGAATGAACTCTCTAAGTTGCTGTTATTGTTTATTAAACCTAACATACCAAGAAGGAAGCCAAAAACTTCTATTAATATTCCATTCAAAAAATTTGGTATATCAACTCCAGTTAGCTTTCCTCAAATTTCATCTCAGAACAGGATAACCTTCAATTATAAGAATGTGGATTCAAGAAATGATCACTTTTGATTTTGTTGGATATGAGGAAACAGGATAGCGTAGTTCTTCAAGTAAATGAACAATTTTTTGTTGAAAAAACATCAATGAAGAATTGTTTCTACTCATCTTTCTGAATGGAATACTCTTTCTTATCTGGATCATCAAATAGTGGCATGTTGTTTAATTCCATCATTTTAAAAATTGATAACCTACTTGATCCTCATTTGCATATCCCCAAAGATTAATATGAGAATTTAAATCTCCTATTTGAAAGAAAATGATAGGACCAATTTGTATTGAAGAGGTCTGTAAATATTGCAAACATAATAATTGTTTATCCAAATGATAATTGTAATATCATTTGAACTATCTTCAATTAGAAGTTCCTTTGTCTTACAAGATGGTTTGAACCAAAAATAGCCATAGCATGTTAAGAATGTATTATATCAATAATAAATGTAAATTCAGAAATAGTAAGAAAAAATGCATAAGTAAAAGAATTATAAGTCTCTTGAAGTACAATTACATCAACATTGTGTTGATGAGTTAATTTCTATAGGATCTCCATTTTTGATTTTGAAATACTCTCCATGTTAAACTGAAATAATTTTATTGTCTTACCTAGGTGAAAAAAAAAAATCACTCTGTAGAGGATAAACCTAGCACTTGAAGTTTTCCATGGTTGCCAATACTATGAAATCATTTTTCATTTTAAGAGCCTCATGTCTGTAGTCCTGCCATAGCTATTCGCCCATAATATTTTCAAAATTTGATGTTATTAACCCAAGAATTCATCAAACTGAAGTCTATCCTTTCATGTATAGTCATTTGTCCCACATGCTAATACATGCTATTTCCAGGGTACTAGAAAGACTGTTATCTATCCACCCCATTTTTGATTCAATATCATAAATAAGTATTAAATACAAAACAAACATGAATATAAATTTTTTAGAATATATGAATCTTATAATTAGTATAAAGATTGTGCTTACTGTGTGGCATCAAGAGAGGTAGATTTAATTGGATTTGGAAAGATCAGGATAATATTGGTAAGATTTGAAAAGTGTTTCTTTATGCTATTTCAAATATAGAAGTAAAACATTTTTTGTTGTGGGGATGTTACTGTAAAGAGGTTTTATAACTAATTTGTACATAAGATTAGTTGGTTTTAGTAATTTTACTACTAAAAAATTTTTTAATTTAAGAAAGGAAGTGATTTATTTGAAAAAAAAAAAAAATAACATTTTGAGATCTAAGATTGGAAGACACGTTTATCGATCACTATTGAAAAAAAGTAAAATTTTTCTCCTTTTGTATAAGGGGGTTTGAAGAATAGGAGAGGAAGCATAAAGTTGAAGATAGAGTAGGAGACTTGAAAAATAAGGAATATGGATTGCATTTGTATCCCACAATGCATATATAATGGTCAGAAAGAAATTAAGTGTGCTGTGGTAGAGTGTAACTTATGTGATGAGGTTTATCATTTGAAATGCTTAAATAAGATTAGAAAGGATATAACAGGTTTATGATGAAGACAGTGTGTAAATGTGATAAAAGAAGTAAAAAAGTGGTTTCTAAGTGTAGATAGTTTAAAGAGAAAGTCAGGAGAAATAGAGCAAAATGTAGTTGAGGAAGATAAGATAAGAGTATGTTTTTAGTGGAGTGACAAGAGATATGGATGAAAGAATAAGTAATGCAATGGAGATGATTAGCCAAAGAATAAGATAAAGAAAGAGGTAAAGGATGTAGAAGCAAAATTAAAATCATTAGAGACAAAGTGTGAGAGAGCAGATAAAGGAATTATTGAATAGGAATGATAAGAAAGAGGTAGATAAGGAAATCCAAAAGGTGGAAGAGAATGTTATGGATGAAGTAGAAAAAGTAAACTATGAGACAGTATTGATAGGACATTTGCTAATTAGAGAATGTGAAGATATAATTGCAAGGGAAAATAGAAACAAATATGTAAGAATATGTCTGCCTCAAGCTAGAATTAGGGATGTTACAAATAGAGTAATGAAACAAGGGAGTAGATATATGTATGTTATAGAAGGACAAATAATTTATCAGAGCCATCGGAGAGAGTAATGGATAAGTACATATAATTGATTAGTAATTTGAATAAGATTAAAGGAATATAGGAATAGTCGGGTTATTACTAAGATTTGACAATAGGTATATCTTGGATAGGGCATGTTCTATAAATGAGAGATTGAAATTATTGTGTGAGAGAAATGATGTTATGTTTGTGGATGTATGGGATTTTTTTATTAGTAAGAGGGAATTATAAGTTATATAGTAAAGATGGATTGCACTTAGCAAACAAGGAAGTGAAGTTTTAGGGAGTTTGATTTATAAAGAATATAGTTCGGGGAACTTATAAAGGGGGGTGAGGTTTTAAATTGCAGTGTTAACAGAAAGATAAAGAATGGACGGGATGTAAGAAATAAACAAAGGCTAGCTGATTTAGATATAAATGTAGATGTGGAGAGAGAATACATCTGTAAAATTTATGGTACGCAAGTTATTTATAAATGTCATGGAGAAGAAAGAGTCAAAAGAATTTATAAAAGAGTAGTTAGAATATAGAATAGAAGAAATTGTTAAAATTGGATCCTTGAATATGCAAGATGATGGAAAACCAGAAAAGTGGCTGGAATTAAAAAACAAAGCAGTTAAAAATGAAGAGCTTGAAATACTAGCAGTATTGAAAACACATCTGAGAAAAGAAGAAGCACCTATACCAGAAGACTTGGTATGGCAGGCTATAAATAGAAAAGAAAAAAGAGGTAGTGGTATAGAAGTTACGTCAAAAAAATATTTAAATATTATTAAATGTCAAGAACATTTGTGGTTTGAGATAAGATTAGAAAGATAAGAATGGATGGTGGCTACAGTGTATATATCCAGTGAAGATAGTCAAACTATAGAACAGTAGCATATTTGAATGTCTAGTTAAGAATATAGAGTTTCAAAAAAAAAAGAGGAAGAAAATAATGTTTATAAGGGATATGAACGGGCATATTGAAGAAATTGATGACATAAATAACAAGAATGAACAGCTTTTGTAGAATTTTTGTCACAGAGTGAATTTGAGCATTGGAAATTTATCAAAATATTTATGAGGGACAATACACATGGTTTACAAATAATATATTTCACACAATAGATTATGTATTAGTAGAGAAAGAATGAATGAATGCATTCGTAGAAAAACAGGGAATGAATAAAATAAGGAAAATTAAAGTGTTTGATAATGAAGAGAGAGTATGTAATAATGATCATAATTTCCTTATAATAGAAATGGTTAGTAATGTGATGAAAAATAGTAATAAAAGCAGAAAGGATAGTAAAAAATATGGATGGAGAATGAATGATAAGAATAAGTAGGAAGAATATAAAATAAAAGTTGAAGAAACCATGGAAAAGTTGGATGGGGATAAATATAGGGACTGGTGTGGTGAAGTAGAAAAAGTGGCAAACAGGGTTTTAGTTGAGAATATTCAGAAGAATAAAAATAAAAGAAAAGTGAGAATGAGTAAAAGTGTAAAAGAGAGGGGGAAAGCATGCAGAGAATATAAGTGTGCTATTAAGAACAAAGAAAGTTAAAAAGATATTAATGTTAAATGAGAAAAGTATTTTTAAAAAAAAAAGTTGGCTAAAATAGATAATTATAGAAAGAGAATGAAATTAAATAGAAAAATGTTGGAGGATATTAATAAAAGTGGAAGAGATGATAGTAAAAAATTTAGAAATGCATTAAAAGAAATAATGTAGAAGAGAAAGAAATAGTATTACTAGATGATGAGAGAATAGAGTGTAGCTTGGGAAAAGAATAAGTATGTAATGGATATAGAAAAGATGTTAAATGTGTACAAACATAAAAGCATATTTATAAAAAATGAAATGAATGAGGCATGGAAGAAAGTGAAAAGTGGAAAGGCAAGAAGTTTAGATGTATGGGCAGCAGAGATGGTAATGAATTTAGGACATAGAGAAAAATTAAGCCTAAAATCATCTTTTAATAAGATGGCACAGAAGACAGATTTCCGGATAGTTGGAGTAATACAAGAGTAAGGCCACTATTTAAAGGAAAGGATCATTAGAAACTTAAGCAATTATAGACAGATCATGGTAATGTCATTGTTATACAAAATTTTTGGATATATGGTGGCTGGAAGAGTTGCAAAATGAATGGAATAAATATAGTGGGAGAAATGCAAGGAGGTTTTCGATCACATAGACATATAGGAGATACTTCATTTGTAGTTCCTGAGTAGAAATACAGGTAGACAGTTATATATGGTTTTTATAGATGAAGAGAAGGCATATGATAGAGTAAATAGAAATAGATTATGGGTAAATCTAATAAATTTGGGAATGGATGTAATTTTAGTGGATATTATTAAGATATGAAAATAATTACTACACATAACAATTGGGAATATAGAATCAGTTAAAGTTAAAAATGGTGTGGGACTAAGGGAAGGATGCCCTATGTCACCTATTTTGTTTTTGTTGTATTTGAGAGAAATGGAGAGAGCAAGAGAAAGACTAGGAAAAAATCTAGAGATATCGGGTCTTTTATTTGGGATGATGTCTTCTTGTGCACAGAAAAGTAAAGATATGGAAGTTATGCTGAGGGCATGCACAAGGGTGGGTAAAGAAATGGGAATTAAATTTAGTGAAGAGAAATCAAAAGTAATGATGATTAATACTGGGTAAAGAGAAAATAAAGAATTTTTATTGGGGAATATAAAGTTAGGTGTGGTGAATAGGTATAACTATTTGGGAATCGTCTTAAGTAATCAGATAAATTGCTTGGATGAATGGGAGAAATAATTGATAAATGAAGCAAAGAAAAGGAAGGGACTGATAAAAGAAATTAACAGTGTTTTCATATAATAAATATGATGTAGTTAGAATTGTATGGAAGGGACAGGCAGTAGTAGGGTTAACATATGATAACAATACATTATGTATTTAATAAAAGGTTGTTAGATTATTTAGAAAAAATATAAAGAGAAGTAGAAAGACATGCATTAGATGTAGATGTGTGGGTGGCAAAGGAGGAAATTCAAGGAGAAATGAACAAGTTTTTATATGAGTGATGCAAAAAGCAAAATGAAAATGTTCAGTAGGTTGCAGTTTATGGATAATACGAGAATAGCCAAAATAGTATTTAATTGGGTTATGAGTAAAAGGCAGACAACAAGATGGGCGAGAAAGATAGTATGGTATGCAGAAGATTTAGATAAAGAATTTATGTCAGTATACTTATACAAAAGGTGGGATGATTGTGTTAAGACAATTGTTGAGTGCTATAGTGGCAAGTAATGGGATAGAAGAATAGATTCAATAGGGAGTTCAAGAGATAAACTAGTATGGAGAGTAAAGAGAGTTTAAATATATATAGAAATAAATAGAATATTGGGTGCAAATTAATTTATGATAATAACAAGGAAAGAAGTTTACTGTTTAAGGATCAAACAGGATCTTTATTAACAAGGGAATATACATATAAATGGAAAAATGTTGGTGATTTAGTCTGCAAGTTGTTTAAGAAAAGTATACTATTAGGCATCTGTTAATTGAATATAAATGCCTGCAAGCAGAAAGGGTACAAATAATGAAGTTGTGGAAGAGTAAATATAAACAAAGTTATTATACAGAAAGTGGATTCTTGGTTTTTAAACTGGGTTTAGGAAAAGTTGTGGGGATTTAGATATAAAGGTCATGGAATTGACAAATATTATATTGAGGAAATGGGATGAAGCAGGATAGAGAAGAAGATGGGAAGAACTTAGGGTGGGAAATGGAAAGGGAAGATAAAGTGGCTAACAGGTTTCGTAGGCATAGTAGAGACTCCAAAAAAGTAGAAAGTCACAATGCATCACAAAATGAGTTTACTAGTGAGGATACCAAGTATAAATGTCTACATGGCTATATCATCACTCATCGACATTCAAAATTACCTCTAGATCATGGGGAGAAGAGATTCATTCAAATATCAATTTGCAGAGCAGACAACAGTAAACAAAACACTAAAATAAATCTAACAATTAACAAAACAATGTTTATTTTCAGCGTAGAATAATATAGTTCAATTACAATAGAGTTCAAATATAACAGAGATCAAATACAATAGTTCAAATATATCAGAGTTTAAATACACCAGAGTTCAAATACAATAGAGTACAAATATAAAAGAGTTCAAATACAAACACATAAGATAAGATGGTAATGAACTATTTTTCATTTGGGGAAATAAAAAGAAGTTTCATAGAATGAGATCACGTGAATAATGCTGATGGATTTGGGTAATGCTCTTTTTAATTAAAAATTGTTTCATACTTGAGACTTGTGCAATGGCACGTTATCATAGTGAAACTTGCACTCCACACTTTGCCATAAATTGGGACATTTTTATTATACCACATCACAAAAATGTTTCAAAACGCTTAGGTAAAATACTTGGTCATTATAAACAAATTCTGAATGAACAATGCCATTTGCATAAAAATAAATCAGCATTGTCTTGACATTGGACTTCATGCACCATGCTTTTTTTTGGATGTGGTGGATTTGACACTTCCACTTTCCAGAGCAGCTTGCTGGTAAACTGTTTCAAGCATTATAACTGTTTTCCTTGACATTTTCTCTAACAGAAACAGAATTTGACAAATAAACAAGATACACTAAACAAAAATATTTACTTTTCTTGATGATGACAGTCAGCAAACTGATGCAGAGTGATGGAGACCCGCAGGAGGCATCTAGAGATATAAGCATGTACTATAATGTGCTCGCCCTCCAGAGAATGATTCTCATTATTTTTGGGTATCCCCTTGTAAAAAAAGTCATTGAAAAAAGCACCATTTAAAACTCCTGAACCTATTATCTTTAAAAATGAAGAGAAGGAGAAGATGAAGAATTTCTACAACAAAAAAAAAAATTCTTGTAAAAAAATGAAAACTCCAAATAAGATGCCTTGTGATTGGATTAAAACATTAGCCATATTTTATTTATTTCTAAGAAGTAGTTTTTTGATTGTCTACATATATTTTGTTGGGAAAGTGTTCTATCACATTTAGATGGCCCAGCAGGAATATACAGCAGACTCATATTTCTTTCAGATATTTGGTAAGTCTAATAAAGATAATTTGAAATCATATATGTAGAGAGAGTTTCCATTAAATGATCATAAAGAATCACCTTTATTCTGTGAAAATATTTGAATTAATATATTGCTTTTATCTATAAAATCATAGTTAAAATACAGATTACTATAATAAACTATGAAAATTCTGTCAATGAAATGTAATAATTAGCAATTATAATAATACTTCTTATAGAAAAGATATTAAAAATAATAAATATAACCTTAAATCTTACTATATTATATTATAAATATATATATGTATAAATATTAATACCTTTTGGGGATCAACATTCCCAAGTTTTTCAATTCCATAATGTTTTTTGAAAATGTCAGTCCAATGTAAATGTGATATGCCTTCCACAACATCACCAAGCAAACTATTGACTTCTTCTTCAGTCCAGACATAAAATGCACCTTCTTTTTTTTCTAGGGCATCATGGAAAGGTAATGAATCTGCATCTTCTGCACTATAAAAGCCTCCTACCTATTAAAAAATAATACAAAACAATGTTTATCAAAAAAGAAAAGAAAAATTTTTAAAATTTAATTTCTATAATAAATTCATTTCATATTATTTATAATTAATTCCAAAATTTGATTATAATAAGTCTTCAGAATTCTATTTATTAAATAAAAAACAATGGCACTTAAAAATAAAACTTGAGTATTTACCACTTACTATTTTCTACAAATCTATTATAAAATTAATTATCAACGAAATGCACAGTAAATATTTCATTTAAATAGAAATATAAAAATAGATGTGGTAAAAATAAACTAATAATTAGTTTATATTATTTTTAATTTTTCATTTGTCTACTTACTTCCACACATTATCCATTTTCTCTATTTCTGTGCATAAGGCTTAATATAGTGCCGAAAAACTATTATATATATATATTTTAAAAATTCGAGTATATATTATTTATTTAATTAAGCATATTAAACATAATTAAGCATCACATGGTCTTCTAAGTTATTTTTAATTTGTCTTTTTACTTCCACACATTATCCATTTTCTCTATTTCTGTGCATAAGGCTTAATATAGTGCCAAAAAACTATTATATATATATATTAAAAATTCAAGTATATATTAGTTATTTAATTAAGCATCACATAGTCTTCTAAGTTTTTAAACTCCACTAAATTGAAGCAATTATGCAAGAATTATTAAGAAAACAGCAACACAATAAAAATTCTGACAAACACATTATCATGGTCAGCTTCCGATGTTTTAGTAACTAGCAATCATACAGTGCTTAATTTTGATATCATATATTTGTAACTTTACAAAATTCAAAGTTGGCTTTAATTAGTTTACAAATAAAATTACTAAAGTTTACAGTTGTAAAATTAGTTTTAAACCTATACAGATAACCCTAAAGTTGACTTAGGTTCAAAATCTTTCAATCATTACCTTGAAAAGTATTTTAAAAAAATGGCTAACTAAAAAAGAAATATTTCCATTATGAAAAGGACCATCAGCTAAAAATTAAATATTTTACTTGCTTTGTAATCTGTAATGCAGCTTAACCAATACTACAATGGTTGATTAATATGAATGAGGTGGCTAATTTAATAGACTATTAATTTTAAGAAATAATCAATTAAAATTGTTTGCCATGTCAGCCATTTTGGACATTCCAAAGGAATATGTTGTACTACTACAATTTTTATGAAGTGAAGCTCATTTTCAAGTAATTTTGCATTTCAATCTGTAAAACAATGGATATATAGAAAAATTACTAACTTTAAGTAATCATTTCATAAAAGTTCTCTCATAATAAAAAAGTAATTCATTTTCATTAGACCAGATTAGTAACAAATTATCAATAAAAATATCTTTCTCAAATAGTGAATTGAAAAAAAAAAACTATCAGTTTAAGTTTCAAAACCAAATGAATACAATAGGTGTAGTTTTTTTTTAAAAAAAATGAGTAAAAATTTAAAGACTAAAATTAATGATCTCTTCTCAAAACTATAATTTTACAATGTTTGCACATATGGCTAATATTGCTTAAAAAATTCAACATTTCTTTAAAAGATTTTCATATAAAAAGTTTGATCCCAAACTTTCAAAATAATATTCCTAACAATCATAAATTTGAAAATTATAGAATAAATTTAAATTACTGAAAGTAAATAAATACAACTTACAAGTTATATAAATGAATTAAACTAAAAAAAAATAGCAACATTTTTTTATAATAATTATAATATTCCAACTAAACAATGTTGTAAACTAATTGTGGCATGTAATAACAATCTTACCCAGAAATTTTTCCAAGTTTAAATTCATTATGGAGGAACTTTTTTAGTTTTGTAAGTGCTTCTTTACCCAAAACATCATTTTTTTTACCACATTAATCACTGAGTATCTAATCTATGATAATGCAGAATTGAGTTTATCAGCATATTTTATCTCATTTTTTCTGAAAAAAAAGCTTGTCTATAGCCTATGAATTTACAAAGATTACATTATAGCTCAAAAAAAAAAAACTATTACCTTTGAATATATGTCTATACTATATTTTTAAAGACTCCAGTGAGGTAATGATTGAAAGAATAATATATGCATCAGTGAAGTTCACTACTAATATAAAAAATATTGCATTTCTAATTGAATTAAAAATTACTACTTCAAAATGTTCATCAGATTAAAATTAAAAGTTTGATTTCATAATTATAATGAAAATTGGTAAATATTATGAAAAAATACTACTATAACATAACATTATCACTCACAACAATCATTATCAATCCTGCTGCCATGTTTCCTTGGGAAAATGAAAGATGTGTAATAGATTCAACTAAGTCATAGGTTTCTATTACAATAATTCTTTGTCTCAACTAATAACACATGCACTAATATCAATACAATAAAAGTTATAAATGCACACAAAATGATCTGGTTGAAACTTAGAATGATCTAATCACAAGAAAACCACTTTATTGGTGAATGTATATAAACATCCTGACCTATATTAAAGAAGCCATACAATTAAACATAAACTCCTTTACTGCCATGATGGAGGTCAATGTATCCATATCTTTTGATATACAAGAAACACTTCTAGCTCAAATATAATGGAAGTGAAAGAATTCACAAAATTAATGGTCACAATATATAATATAATGAATTTATGATCAAAATTAGCAAAATGATTCCCTTTCAAAATTCTCCCAATCACTACTAAGTTAATAAAAGCTAAAAATGCCAGTCTAAAAAATAAAGATTCTTTTCTCACAGAAATAGAATATCAGAACTTGGGGACAATGCTTCTAATTAGCTCTGGCATTATAACTTCATTAATTGCCTTCTTCATTTGGCTGATCACAATCTTACAGGCATGTGCTATATACTGTTTGAAGATAAAGGTAAATCTAATTAAGAGCAGTTTCAATTTAAGATATCCACCCACAAATATTCACAGGAATAATGTTCAAGAATATTCATTTCTTTTCTAAATCAAAGACTACTCCCAGTTCAGTCATGGTGGAGTGCAATATAACCATATGACTCATGCAATCACAGCTGTCTATGAATCAAGATAACAATCTAAAAGAATTCACTATCAATCTAACAGCAGTTACATCTTTTGAAGATATGGTCATTAGAAAAAAAACTGAAGGCAGTTTAAATCAATCAGTGCATTCTTTACTAGGAAGTGATGCAGTCAGAAGCTACTAAAAATTTTTGGATAATAGTGATTAATAATAAGTAGTTCCTAGTATTCTTTGCAACGACCCTCATTCATCATAAGACCATATCAATCTAGTTTAGAGAGTTAAAAAAAACTCTAGCGATATCATGTTCAGTAACAAATCATTATACTACATATATGATAATATATTGTAATATTTCTATCATCTATCATTAAATGTTGAATGTCTAGAAAATTTTTAACTTTATTTAAACTTTTCAAATACAAACAACTTGTTAATAATAACTCACAAATAGGTTAGTAATTACACAATCACAATTCTTCGAATAGTATTATTCTCCACTCTTTTTTAGATGTTGCTGGCCTGACCAGTGACAATATTAGCAGAAGCATCAAACTTAAAACTTAGATTCTTGAACACATCATATCTAATCACAAACCTTCAGGAAAATATTATATTATATAAGTAGTAATGATTAGTGACTTAGCATGTAGAAAAGATGTCATTAAAAATACATGAGTCACATTCTTTTTATTTGCCATGCATTTATTCCAATATGATGTATCAATCAAGCTAAAGATACATGGATAAATTTTTATAATTCAAGTTATTGGAGTTTTTTTAATTTTATAAATGCTAATCTTATAATCATTTTGAAAACATAGTTGCATCTTGTAATATAAACCATTATCTTCAATGAATCCAGATGTTTCTTTGATTAGCTCAGACTTCAAATCTCTAACCCACCAAATATGTATTAGATTTATTATTTTATTCCTACTAGCTTGTCTTCAATTATCCTTCAATGTCACAGAATTATGAAAATATACATCTATAAAGTATAAATTTTTAAATTTTTTTTTTTTTTTAGAAATTTTTCAAACTTCAATTGCTTGCAAAATATACTAAAAAAAATTTATAAAAATAAAAAGAAAACCTTGTAACTAGAAGCATTATAAACTCAGAGTAATCAAAATAAAAATCTACACATGGTAATATTAATAATAATGGATTTCACAATTAAGAAGAGTAGAAAATCTTAAAAGCTGAACTAAGTATTGAAATTTTTGGAATATCATCATTTACAATATTTTGCTAATTATCCTTCTAGTAATAGTTTGTTTTCTATTCCTCTAAAGAGTATTATTCATTTATATCTATTATTGTTTGCTACAAGAAAGCTTAAGAAAACAGAATCCTGTTGATATCTGCCTTTCTCTCTAAGACCCCAAGAATATCATTTATACCACCCTCATCATCATTACTAAATATTTTAATCCCATCATTTTATTATTCTCAAAATAGATGTTACAATTATCTGTTTAATCTATATTTGAACCATTCATATTCAATTTATTTTTAAGAAAAAATCAATTTGCTACTTTGTGCATATAGGATATTATACAATGCAAAACCTTATCAGTATTTAAAACAGGTAAAACTCTCTATACGTATTGCCATTCAGTGCAAGCCAGAGTAATCAATGGATGTCAGAAGGCTTGTGCATAAAATCCCCATCTAGTGCCTACTCATCCAATATCCCCAGACTAGTTTCTGGCTTGTGGCCTTCATCAGTGAGGAGCCTTGGATCTGAGAGCACTGCACCTAGATCTTATGATCGAATGCAACCTTCCAGCAGCCACCTTTTATCTCTACTTAACGACAAAACTATGAATCTTAAATTGAAAACACCATAACATTTTCAATCCAAGCTCAGTAGCTTATATAGTCATATGGATTTGAACTCAATTCAGTACCTATACCTTTTGGTGTCTTTGGTTCTTTAATAACCATAGCTGCCACTATCCTATTAGGCAGGACTGGTTTTAAGCTAATAAACATCACATGATCACCATTTCTTATGCTTGCTCATAACTGTTATTAAAACAGGAAAAACTCTCTATACATACTGATCATGTGATTTTTATTGGCTTAAAACAAATCCTGCCTAATAGGATGGTGGTGGCTATGGTTATTAAAGAACCAGACACCAAAATGTATAGGTACTGAACTGAGTTCAGATCTATATGACTATATAAGCTACTGAGCTTGGATTAAAAATATTATGGTGTTTTCAATTTAAGACTCATAGTTTTGTAGTTAAGTAGAGATAAAAGGTGGCTGTTGGAGGGTTGCATTAGATCCCAAGATCTACATGTAGTGCTCTCAGATCCAAGGTTCCTCACTGATGAACGACACAAGCCAGAAACTAGTCTGGGGATATTGGATGAGTAGGCACTAGATAGGGATTTTATGCCCAAGCCTTCTGGCATCCATTGATTACTCTGGCTTGCATTGAGTGGCAATATGTATAGAGAGTTTTGCCTGTTTTAATAACAGTTATGAGCAAAAATAAAAAATGGTGATCATGTGATGTTTATTAGCTTATCAGTACTTCATAAACAATTACAATCTCTTATTGCTTATTAAAATTTCAAATTCTTTTTTAGAAACTTTATTTATGGAAATTGCATTAACTGAAGCTTTTCTTTCTTGTATCCTTTCATGAAATTGCTAGCATAATGAATGATAATAATTTAACTGTAAAACTAATTCTACAACTTGTTGTTAAAATGAACCTTCACAGTAATGTAATTATAACAAAGATTCATTTGAAAATAATGTGTATATATATATATTGTAACAACAACAGGGAAATAAAAGGAACAATAAAGTGATGGCAGTACGTGATCATCAACAGCCCAAAGTTGGGTCGTCATTTGTAACACTACAGGGAAATAAGGAGGTCATATCTGGGGTGAAAGTCACCAATACATGATCATCAACAACCCTCAGTTAAACAGCCATTTGTATCACTATGAAATTGGTGTGTAAATCATCAGGGATCTGAGGAATTGTATGTTTATCCTCAAGTAAAAAAAAATATAAAATTTAATATCAAAGAGATGAGAGCATGATAGATCACTATGAGAGATCAGCCCAGTTAACTCACTACAGCAACTATCAGTATCATTAAAATAAATTCACCAACATTATAAATAAGGATAAGCAATACTCATTCAGCATCATAAATGATTAACAATAAAAATAAATAAACAGTCAATCTGGGGACTAGATTTTAAATGGGTCTACTATAGACCAGGCTACTTAGTTAGGTCTTGCCAGCTAGGAGCAGATCATTGAAACCATAAGTTGGATGCACAAACTTAAGTGCTAATTCATAAGAATATAACCAACAAAAAAATAATAATGTTGAGATACTATACATGTTGATCATCATCAATGATCTGGCCACTTAGTACCTTTGATGTACTGGTAATTATAAACTTAATGTCTAATAAAGACTACACTAAAATAAAATGAAGAGCATGAACTTTAAAGAATACTCTTCTTAAAAATCCAGGATAATCATCATTATCATCATCATCATCAACTGGATGCTTATACACTAATATAACCCACTTTTATATAACATCATTATGCACGAATCTAGCTAAAAGAACACAAACTCTGTAATTGTTACTGTGATCAAGAGATGATGTAACATACAATATTCTAAGCTATTTAGAATCAAGTCACTGGAATAATTTTAACAATTGAAGACAAGTTTATTAAAAACAATAGTCTTTAGAATATGACTATATATATATAAGCCTTCTGATTTTGATTAATATACAAAATTAAAATTATTACATTGTGATTTACAATACCTTTTAATGGATTTATATACAACACATATATCTGTGCACAGATGCATGGTATACTATAAATGAACATATTTGAATTGTCATTTAATAATAAAAAAATGATTAAATTTTACATACGTCTACTTGACACGCATTGATATATACACACAGATTTGTAGCATAATAATTTATGAACATATTTGTATTGTCATTTAATAATAAAATAAATGATTAAAATTTACATATAAGTGTCTATCTAACACACATTGGTATTTATGCACATAGACATATGCCATAATAATTTTTGAACATATTTGCATTGTCATAAAAATAATACAATAAATGATTAAAATTTACCAAAACTAGATTTACGTAAAATCCATATATATCAACATACAGACGTGCTGTATAACAATTTATTCACATATTTGAATTGTCATTTAATAATAAAAACATTCATTTTCCTTTTTATAATACATAATTGATAAGATTTAACATATATGTGTGTGTGTGTTTAGCAATTTATGCCACACTGTCATTTACATTGATATTTTTGATTTGAAAAAATAATAGTTATTAAAAATATCCTTTTCCTAATTAATTCCTTGTTGAATATACATAAAATTCACTCATACGTGTGTATACATTGTGGCCATCTGAATGGGCACAAGGAATTGAGATGCTTTGTATCTGCATCGAATAGTTATATTATATTTTAAAAAAAAATGAAATAGCCTTAGAATTGAAAAAATTTTTTTGCTGGAGATTGTTTGAAGCTTAGATATGGGTTGCTTATGCAGTTGATTGACCACTTTATAAGTATTCATTATTATTATTGTGGTTAATGAAGTATTTAATGTGAAGAAGAGGGGTTGTTTATTAATGGAATCGATACATTTTGTCAGAAAGATGCAAAGTTATTTTAGTGTAATATTTGGTTGAATGGTTTCAAAATCCTTTATTCATTAATACTTATCCTTTTGTCAACAATTAATAGCCATTTCAATTATATTTAGTTAGGATAGTTTAATATTTAGGTTGCAGTACATGTGCATGCATATATGTCTGTATTATGTTTCATTTCATTTTCATCTTTTAATAACAGCAAACAATAGTTCATGTACAATAAAAACATTTAAATTACAGTAATTATCTTAAATAATTTAACAAATATATATTTCTTTCCAATGATTAATAGATAGTTGAATCAATGAATTATTTTACAAATTAAATAAATTATTAATCATTTTTGTTTAATAGTTAATTAATATTCATTTTTCTTTCAAGTTTGTAAAAGCTATTTATTTTATTATTTTTCTTGTCTTGATTTAATTCTAAAATCAAAATGTTTTTTTTTTTAGAAAAGATTTTTTTTTTTTTGAATATGTAATTAGCTTAGATAGAAAGCGTGGGAGTAACCTTGTGAAGAGAAATGACCTTTTGCTAAAGAGAGCTATTTAACAAAGACCTCCAGTGAAAAATTTGCATATTATGTATTGTAATTGTAGCCAGTAAACAGTGGCTCAGTATTGTGAAAATTAAAGCCAGTTGCTGAAGTCAAATCGATTTTAAAAAAGACTTTGGAGTAAAACTTCGATAGCATCTTAAGAAACTTATTATGGGAAAAGTTAATAGAATGCAATTCTAAATTTTAAAAAGGTACACAGTTTACTTTGCTCTCCTTGGTTTAAATGTTTTGAATTAACCCCTTCATAACTATTGCTCTTTTAAAAATGTATGTTGATAATGTCCAGTCTACATTACTCCATTTAATTGTCATTTTAAATAAGAATAAATTGCATGAATATTATTATTGTATCACTAACCAACATGTGTCTTTTAATATATCTGGAAAGTGCATGCAGAACTATTTTACGGAATATATTTTAATTCTTCACTAGTTTCCGTGTGGTGTTTTTGTGAGGATTAAACATAAAATTAAGGATATGCATATTTTGATAAATCATGCCATGTTTAAATTCATCATAAAGAGATAACAGTATTTATTTATCTGGTATTTCTGGAAATAATATATATTTTAAATAAAGGAAATAAAATGTGAGTTACTTCAAACTAAGTATTTGCTTAAATCAAATGGAAGGATAGAAATGCGGGTAATTTTTGTTCTCTTCGATAAAGATGGAATATAAAACAAAGTATTATTAATTGTGGAATTACTAAGAAACCATGGTATCTTAATTGACAATATTTAAGAATAAACCATGCATATAATAAACTATAAAGTGTTAAATGCTATTCAAGAAAACTAATAAGAATAATTGCGTATTTAATTTAGCACTACAACGGAGAATGACTTATATTTTCAGTATAATAAAGGAGAAATTAATTGCTTGTGTGTGTGATTTGGTACGTCAAATAGATATGCTATGAACACTGGAGGTGCTGGGTCAGATTTAAGTTATGATTATATTTTTTAAGTTATCCTGCAGAAGTTTATTTTAATTTAAATTCAGTTTGGAATGTGTCCCATATTGTTTCATAAACCTGGAGCAGAGCTTTGCAAGTGAACTTTTATTTTAAGTTACAAAACAAATAACTTTTGTTTCTTTATTTTTTTTTTTATTGCTTGTCATTATTGATGTATATTGTTGATAGAGAGGCTTACTGATTATTATGTTTTATTGATAATTTGGGTTATTTTGACCTTCAAGATCGTCTCCGAAGTGTATCCAAATAAGGAATACGCTGGTAAAAATTGATTGTGTACAAATAGGTCTTATTGTTCTTTTACGAAGGTAAAAGAAAGAAATATATATTTTTTAATATATTATTAGAGAGGTTTATATTTATTTTGTATACTTTATTATCTCAAAGTGAGAATTTTGTTCTTTTTTTAAATCAACGAACGTATAATAGAAATAGTTTGCTAGATATGAAAGGAAGTTCATTCGTAATAATTATAACCATTAAATTTTAACAAGTAACCTAAAGTTTATTCTGAATTAAAAGTTATACCTTGATGCAATATTTAATTACCATTTGCTAGCATAGTGTGTAATTTAGAGTTAATTTTATATATACTTTTATTCGCGGGTGTGTGTCTGTTTTGCACAATTATGACGTTTGATAAAGTTCAGTTTGTGAATATTTTTATGTATAAATTTCGGATGCTGTCGTATTCTACTGAGTGTAACGGATTAGTACGTTATCTGTATATATTTATCTGCCAGCGTGTATTTATAATGTTCGATATTTAGAAGAGCTTTGAGGATGGAAAGAAATCTGATTGCGTTATAATGCTTGTAGGGATAAAACATTTTGCTTATTTAGTATATGCTTTTCCATGAGTAGAGCCTAGTTTATATTATATGCGTATGATTAAATGATATTTTTTGAAGTTAAGCGATGTTTTCTTAGAGCCCTGGTGATGAGGAAGAAGTTCCCACCAGTAGTGTATTTAGAAGTACATGAATTATTGTTGAAGTATGATTAAATGATGTTTAGGAAGTTATGTGACGTTTTTCTTATATTCTTGGTGATGAGGAAAAGGTTCCCCACCAACAGTGTATTTAGAATCAGATGAATTATTGTAGAGTGTTCAGTAAGAGTTTATCTGCTCCTCATGTAGATTTCCCTTATAACGTATAGTCTGTACAATCATGAAAATATAGCTCTGTGTTAATTAATATGTGGCCAGATAAATTGTTAAATTAATTCTTGATGTAATATTCGTGTCTTATTTTATTGATGAATTACGACATTGTCCGAAATAAAGTAATTGTATGATATTTTCTTAATGAATGGAGAATTTGTAGAAAAGATTATTTTCTATCATTGTTGCTTGACATACGCGTAATATAAATAATATCACGTATATAAAGTATAGTTATTGAAATTAAAATGAGAAATAAATGTTTTGAAATACATTACATTCATTTAAATAGAAGTATAAAGTTATTGAGATTAAAACGGGAAATAAATATTTTAAACTACAGTGTATTTATTTAAATAAAGGTTATAAATCATCAAATCATCAGAATGAACATGATTTTGTTGCTATGCATGAAAGGTATACGTAATTGAAAGTGATTATTTAGTCAATTAGAGAAAGTTGCTTTGTTGAGAGCCAAATATAATTAATTTGATTTATTTTATTAATCAATAGTAATACCCTCTCAAAAGTATTTTTTTTCTGTGCTAATAATATAATCTGTTTATTTAGTGTCATGCATGTAGGCAAAACATGTGTTCGAAGTGAGAATATTTAAGTTTTGTTGTTAATTTGCTTTGATAATAGGGATAATCCCAAACTGATGCTTAAAGTTTATTTGATAATTTAAAAATCTGTAAGACAAGTAGTCCAATTGTAAATATCATGTTAGACCAAATTTATTTTATTGTAATAAATGATTTATTTTATTTGTTTAAAATCTTAAAACTGTGTCTGGAGTTATTATTGTATACATTTGTGTTTTCCATTTCCACATCTCCACTATTGTTTTATAACTACAATATCAAATTTTATGGTGTCTGACAATATTGTTTTTCTCAATCCAAACGTCATAAGGAACATTTGCCACTGGATAAAAGTATTAGAAAAGTTGTCAAGTTAGTATATTTATTAGATGATGATATGAAATTAAAATACCCTATTTCTGTCATTATCTTATCATTGAAACACAGTAGAATATTTTAGACAATTTGTTTCATTACATTTTTATCATACTTTAGAATTATAACTTAAGGGCCAATGTAATTTATTTAATTCAACTGTGTTTGTTAAATTCCCTCAGATCTTATTGTTTATTTCTTGATTGGCATTAAAGTAGATGTTTAGATTGTGATATGCCAAGTCATAGAATTGTTTAGTATTATAATCATAGCAAGTTGATATATGTTACATTTGGATGAAGGAAGAAATTAAGTTTAAAGTATATTTTAATAGACTTTACCGATAAACATGATTCTTTATCATACAATTAATTAATAAAAAAAGGATTTACATTATATTTAATGTTCTGTAATATTTCTTCTTTCATTTACTTATAATCATGTATCTTTTGAACTTCCTATAGCCTCCCACTGATCTGAGCTGAACATAGACTTAATTGAAGAGTCTCAATAATAGTTTTGTATTATATATCTTGTTATATTGTTCTATTCATTAATAGAAATGGCGCCTGGGCATTTCGCTCATGTAATGTATATGAGCAGTGTTGGGAGTGTAGGTTATAATATATATATATAAATGAATCAGTTATTAAATTTTTTCATAAAGAGTTTTCTTTGTTTTTGATAAGTTACTCTAAAAAGATTTGTTTTTTTTTTATTTCTTTTTTTTTAAAAAAAAGGATGGTCAATGAATTAATTCCTTATTCTTAGATTTTTTAATTCAAGCAAAATTATTTACTTGTTTCACTCTTTTTTTAAAACAGATTTTAAATAACATTTTCACTATAAATTATTTAAAATATTATTCTCGATTATTAAAATATAATACTTTTCACAGTTAACCCCACATTGAAAGCATGTAAATTTCATCTGTTCTCTTTAATGAGTAGATTCTTTTTTTAACAGGCTATTCTTAATTATAACGTCTTTAAATTTAAAATGTTTTTTGTTCTTCTTCAACAAACAATTTAAAATAATATCGTTATATATATCTATAACTTTTAAAATGTCTTTTAACTAAAGAAATTATTTAAAATTTCATTCTCATTATATATAACACTACTCACCATATCCATTTATTTGTGCTTCTCTGTATACAGATAAATCAGCATACACACAAACTAATTCTTCACCAAGCTGAGTTTCTTTTGGAAAGCTGTTCTTGGTAAGACTGGTTAAGTCTAGGATTGTCATCATCAGGAAAGGTATAATCAAACAACTTCTGCATTCAATTGGTTCCACTTAGATTTCAGGCCAAATGGCTATAGAGAACAAAGAAGTTGAGTCATCTTCTAGGTGCATCTAAACTCCCGCATAATGAACTAGTAGACCGCTGCTTGATCTACTCTTGAATTCAGTCATATCTGATTCATCATAGTTATCTGTATAATTTTGGAAAACCAACTAACTCTGGCCAACTCTTACAAAAAAAACTACAATAAATTATTCTGTCCAATTCATCTAATCTTTTTATCAACCCTTTTATAGCTAGATTGGGTGTCAAAAATACATTAACTAAAAACTGTCATTAATTACCAACTGTTTTTCTTATCTTTTCAAAAATCACTTTTAATCCTTTCTAAAGCAACTTTAAAGTTTTATCGAAAGTATAATCTACAAAGATTTTTAAAAATAGATAATAAAAATGTTTACAATTACCAATTCTATTTTATCATAAAACATGCTTGTTTTTAATTTCAAAATCAGAATACAATGTTAATTAATCTTTTTAACTGTTTAATTTATAAGAAAATTCTATTTTAAATTCAAAACTATTTAATCCTTTGCTGTGTTTTTTTAATTCCAGGGAAATGAAAATATCTACAAAATTTTTGACTGTGTTTATTTCTTTTATTTTCAACTTTATACATATTTCTGCACACACAGTGTTTCTGTGTGTCATATAACACACACACCTGTTACAATATATTTATATAAACTGAAAGTTTTGATGATCTTATTAAATAGATTTTCTTTAGATTAACTATCTTCTGTTGCTTTTTTAAACTACTCAACAATATATTTATTATTATGAATATGGAATCCATCTACCTTACCAATGATCACCCTTTTTTCATTTTACCACAATCTTTCTGTGCATTATAGATTTTACTTATGAATTTAGACTGACTCAAGTTATTGCTAAAATAAGACAATTTTAATATAATCATTTGTCTTTCAATCATAAATTCAAACTTAATCTGATTAAAATATCATTTGCTCATTTTCCTTACATCCCTAATATTTTCAAATGTCTTTACTAGTATAACAATTCAAAGATATCAATACCTTCTCTATTCTTCTTCTTTGGCAACATTTCTGATTTTGATTTTATATGTCCCTGAAAAAAATCTTTTCCAAGTCTTTGTCTTCATCATCACTTTTGAAGTCAATTACTATTCATATCATTGTAATTGTTACCTTCATATTCGTCCAATATTTCACTCTTTTTTTTTCAGTTATAATATTAGTATTACCAGCACAGCTAAATATATTTCTATAATCAGTCTGAGTCTGCCTTCCTCTTTATTCAATCTGAATTCACCCCATTTTCAGTAAATAGCTAAAACAAGTAGGGTAACATTACACAACATTGGCCTACTTCTTTGCTAATGTGAAGTCATAGATTATTTTTTCCTCATAACAACACTGATTCTGACACACAACTTTTCATATGACATTTCATGATTCAATACTGCATTAAAGGATTTTAAAATATATATATAAAAGTTCTTTCTAGTATTTATTGGTTTTTTACGAAATATCCAAAACAAAATTATATCTTATTCTATGATCTTTTCTGAAACCACTTCATACATATGTCAGTATATGAATCCAATCTATGGTAAATTATTTTCAGTATAATAATTAGCTGCATGTACTATAATAGATAATGTGCAATAGTTTGCATATTTTGTCAAGACTGTTTTTTTTTTTTTGATAAATACAATACATTCTTTAACCTATAGGAAACTCAATAGTTTTCTAGTTTAACCGAAATAATTTGATCAGTACTTTTATTGACATCTGCAGTTTCCTGCAAAATATTTGATGCAATGTTATCAGTTTCAGTAGCCTTATCTTTTAGCAATGATCTCAAGATTAATTCAATCTCTTCTTGTGGTAATGAGAAGGGTTCTTTTATGTAGAAATTTCATCACAAATGAATTGTCTGATATGTTTGTGATAAAATTCTTTGATATATTTTTTCCATTTAAGTTTGATCATTCTTATTTTGATAAAAATATATTTTTCTGCTAATTCTCTGAAAAATAGTTGTTTTTCCTAGTCGTTATCCATCTCACAGCCATCACAAATATTGATATATTACTCATTGTCTTTTCTCTTATTCCGTTCTTTTAAAATATCTTCATTAATTTCAAATACCGATTTCTCTTTTCTTTGCAATCATTATGCCTAATATCATGTTATTAAAACTTTTCTTAAACTATTTTTAATTATTTATTCACTTCAATGCACATTGTGACATTACCAGTCATAAAACAAATTCTCAAATTCAACATCAGATATTATTTTTAAAAGCAATAGATATGTAAGGATAAAAGTTAAATAGCAATCAATGAAATATAGAATCAATGAAGAACACATTATTCATCATATTTGTCAATTGTTAGTGGTAAGTGTTAACAGTTTTCCATCCTAGTTTTGCTTTCTAATATAGAATAACTAGATACCCATTACTGACAAATATGGGTTGATTAGCTGCTAGTTTTGAACTACATGACTAAAAAATAATACTAAATGTGATTAGAACCTGAGGGGTAAAAAAAGATTCAAATCCATGTCATGGGTGTAGTAGATGAATGTATAACCTAATTCAGCTTCCTCAAAATTAATTAATGAGTAACTAGCCATGTTTTTGCTACTAAAACTGAAATTTTTTATTACAAAGTGTTAAAAATATATTTGATTTGTGTAAGTTTTATTGGGTTATATCCATATATATAGTTGATACTTTGGTTTCATAAAAAATATATTGGTAACAAAAAGATCCTTGAATTTCTACTATCATATTAACAACTCAGTTTCCCTTCTATTTCTAAGTTTAGTATATATGATAGTATTTCCTTTCCTTATATTTTCAAACATCAGAGTATATTTTATTTGCAAGCTTTGTTTGAAGTCTATCTTAACTGATTATAAAACTTTTCAAATTCTTCTACACTTTGCTTACTTTGATTATAGAATGCTGAATCCATAAAATCAAGATAATATTAAATGATCATGCACTGAACTATATCTAAAGCAGTCTTTGCAAAATCCTTTCTAATACTGAAAACCATGCTATTTCTTTTTTATTGTTCAAATACAAATAGCATGATCTGATATAAAAATTCACCAGGTCAAATCTACCTTATTTTCATTATGTTCTGAAGTTTCCATGCATGAGCTTTTCTTGATCCACAATCTTTATGTTTCAGATTTCAATGGTGATATTTCTGCAGTACTGATTTTTTTTTTTTTCTTGCTTAACAATAGTGGCAATGTCCAAATAGTCTTAAACTAGATATATACATCTCACAGGCCAGTCATATTGGAAAATATCCTTGCCTCTTTCTCAATTGCATATTAAATGCTATGAAACACCATAGCTTCATCATATTTCATTTTACAAATTTTCAAAAACAAAAAATAATCCACAGAATAATACATTAACTTTATAAATAATTAAATACACCTAGGTCTTGTTTTAACACGCAAAAGAAATCGTGCAAAAATAGACGCAACTTACCTTGAAAAAGGGGGGATACGGACTGTGATTTTTCAAAAATCGCATAAAAGCAAAGCACCAATTTAAAATTATTTTAAAATTCGCGCAAAAAAAAAAAATAAGGAAATAAAATATGACTAATAAAAAATTTCAAATCTGAAAAAAATTGATACAAGACAAACTTTTTTTAACTATATTTAATTTTATTCAAAATATATTTTTATGCATAATTTACAGTAATTTACATTTTTTTATACACATTTTAATTATTATCGCTATTTGCCAATAAACAGGTTCGTTTACAAACTGGTAAAAAATCAGATTCTTCACAAGAGGAAATACAACTAGCGCTAACTTCACTCTCTTGTGTTAATGGTTTTCTGGTGACAACGTAATTAGTAATTAATCTAACAACTAAAAATTAAATTCTTATTTTTGTCTTTAATTTTTTAATTTTTAATTTTAATTGTGCCCACTGCTATTACTCACCTTTTAAAAATAAACTTGCAGACACTAAATGATTAATAATTGATTACGTTCTTTTTTAAAAAGCAAAAACAGAATGTGATTTAAAATGCAAAATTAACAGGCACAATGTTTGAACAAATTTACATTATAATCTTGTAAAATTTAATGTGGGTATACATAAAATGTGGAAATCATGATTTTAATTTCATTATTGCATAAAATCTTCATAAAGCATTGAAAATATTGAAATTACTAAGATGAAAGTCGAATTCCAATAATGTGCTATTACTTTCAATATGACGTAAGTGTGCGAAATTTATTATTTAAAGTAATAGCGCATTATTGGAGTTCGACTTCGAAGAAACATGAATCGCGTAACTTCAAAATCGCGTTAAATAAATCCGCATAAAACGAGACCCAGGTGTAGTTAAAAAAAATTTAGTGACAATAGAAAACTACTACTATTATCATATAAATAAAAAAATTGCAGCAAGATCTTTTTGCTTAAATAGTTAATAGCAAATAGAAAAAAAAAATGCAAATAAATAAATAAAATGTTCATAAATTTCATTGTAGTCCAAACTATATTATTTATAACAATTATAATAATTTTAATAAATCTGTAAATAAATCATGGCTATTAAATATTTAATACTAAGAATATAAACTTATTCATGAATCAACAAAGTCTTAATATATTATTTATAAATTATAATAACATATTCAGATCTACTTGATCCATGAGTAAGTTTTATAACAATTATCAATTAAAATGCTTCAATTAAACTATCAATTATCTTATCTATATTTCTAGGGACTGATAGGATTAAAAGATACTATTGAAATATTTAATATAAAATAAAATATATATATTAAAAAATAGATATTGAAAGTTTAATTTTTAAAAATATATATATGTTATAAAACAAGAACATTTATTTCCATTATATTTCGTGTAGAATGTAATTTTTTAAATCAGAAAACATATTTTACCGGACTAGTGAGATCTCTGGTAATGTAGCTTAAAATGCCCCTGGCAATGCTAGCATAATATTCATCTTTAGATATCTGAAATCAAAACAAATAATAATAATTAAATATTACTACATTTCAATATGTTGAAAATAATACTTTGTTTTTATTTTACCTGATAAGCATCAATATAGGAACATACTAACTGAGCTTGGTCATACAGCATTTTTTCAAAATGTGGCACATGCCATTGTGCATCTGTAGAATAACGATGGAAGCCCTAAAATTAATATAAATTTATAAAAATTATTAACTGATTTTAAAAAAACATGATTTTTAAAAATCTAATATAAAAGTTAAAAAAAAAGTTTGTATGCAATAAGATTTGAATTACAAATTTTAGTTTGATGCAGTTTATTCAGTTAAAGAGTAATAGCTGATCAAGAGATCTTCTTAATACAATTTTCAAATGGAAAGGAAATGTCGCTTGATATGTGAAATGAAATTAGTACAACTATGGAAGTGAATTCCATTCTTGTTCAGCTCATTTGGTAGTCATCTGAAATCCGGGCACGGCCGCCTGATGGCATTGTTTATGTGTCAAAACACATAAAAATGCAGTTTCCGCGGCTGGCCTTATGGATAATACAACATTTAATATTGCATTAACCCATTTGGTAGGCCACTTTACATGACATTGCACAAAAATATTATGGCCTGTTTTGTGCTTCGAAACCGTGTATTTGTTCTATTTATAGCTGATTACCGCATTGCTTGAGGGTGTTTGAATTTCAAGTCGGTACAACTTTTCAATTATCCATAATAGAGTAATGTCATTTATATTTAAATAATGTTGTTAATTACTAATAACTGTCATATGATCCCCACCCTTCACTAAAAAAATGTTAATATGTAAAAAATTGGCAAAGGGTATGTTCGAACACGTTTCGACAAAGCTCATGCGCTAAGTCACGTTTCAGCGGAGAAAATATAAGAGACCAATAAAAGATCTGAGAAGAATGTGCAATTTTTAAACTTTTCAGAATTGCTGAGTACAGAAAGTGAGGGAGACTGTGTCTTTTTTCAGGCACATAATGACCTCCCAAATACCAGACTTTTTATTACAGCAATAAAATAATAAATAAGTTCAAAAAGTCCAAAGTTTGTGTACTTTTTTGTTTCTCATTTCATTAGAAATTGACAAGTATTTGGATTATCTTTTTTACAGCGAGGTTAAAATAAATGACTATTTTGTTTGACTTTTTGTTAATAATAACAAAGTATGAAAGCCCCCTAAAAAAGCAGTTTATTGTAGAAGGCAAAAAAAAAGGCAATTCAAACGAAATATAAATAAAAAGTCAGAAAAAGTTGTTGAAAAAAAAAAAAAAAATTATTGACTTTTTGTTACAATTATTTTTCCGAGTATGTGGGTGGGGTTTGAAAACAATTTTTTACCCCCAAAAAACACAGAAGTTACTTTTTGATTTAATAAGAAGAAAAACAATTTGGTCAACCCAAAAAAATATTAAAAAAAGTTGAATAAATTCGAAACAATACCCAAATAATTGCATTATATTTTTTCAGCAGGGTTAAACAAGTGGGGTTAAAATAAATGACTATTTTTGTTTACTTTTTGTTAATAATAACAGTACGAAAGCCCCCCAAAAAGCTGTTTATTGTAGAAGCCAAAAAAAAAAGGCTAATTCAACCGAAATATAAATAAAAGTAAAAAATTAAAAAAAGTTGTTTAAAATAAAGAAAAATTATTGACTTTTTGTTACAATTATTGATCCAAAGGTGGGGGTTTCAAAACAATTTTTGAATCCCCAACAACACAAAAGTTACTTTTGATTTAATAATAATAAGAAAAACAATTTATCAACCAAAAAAATAGAACAAAGTCGAAACAAGTCCCAAATAATTGTACTATTATATTTTTTCGGCGGGGTTAAAACAAATTTTTTCGTTGTGAAACAGTCCAAAAGTTTTAAAATTCTGAAAAATAAACAAAAAATTAAATTACCAAAATTTGTTGGATAAAGAAAAATGTCAGGTTAAAAAAAACAATGAAAATGAATATAAAAATTTAATAAAAAAGAATTCATGTTATAAATGAAATAAAAATTTGTTTAATCAAAAAAAAAGTTTCGGCGGCCCGGTAACGTTACATTTGATTGATTTTTGTATAGCATCAACGCCCTAAGCGGCCACGCCCGGATTTCAGATATTACCGCTCATTTATTAGGTTGTTACCTCATGTGACATCATGAAACTGAATGTAGAGATCAAGAAAACTTTGACAAGTAAAAGGTTTTTGACTGCACAACAACCAACAATTAATTCAAAATCAAATATGTATTCATGCAATTTCACTGCAACCTTGGTTCTAAATATAAGGTGCACTTTGTCCTTCAGATGCCATCACATCATGAAAGGCTAATCAACACTGCCAGAAATACTTCAGTTCAGATTCGAGACTAGTGAATGTTATACATTGCTGTGTTTTTACTGTACATATATTGTTTTCTGCTATTACAGAAACATAATAATTTAATTACTGAAAATAAAGACATTTAATATTTTCCTACCATCATTCCTCAGCATTAATTATCAAATTAGTATATTTTTGAATTGTATCATGTTAGAATATTTGATTTTAATATAGTTGTTATTTCCTTCTTTTATAGAAACATTACTGTTTATTTATAAATAAAAACAAAAGCCCTTTAATAATATTTCTCTACTATATTTAGGCAGAAGAGCTATAAACACTGATAACAATGCAGCAGTTTTCACTACCAGATTGTAATATATCTAATGGATAAGAAAAAAAAAAGTAAATGTGATATGTTGAACTATTTCCATCATCTATGAGTGAATGTTGAATGTATAGAAAATTTTAAACTTTATTTAAACTTTCCAAATATAAACAACTTGTTAGTAATAACACACAAATAGTAACTTTTGCAATGTAGATTTACTTCTAATAATCATGATAGTGTGGAAAAAAAAACTTCACTTAATGTGAAATTAAGTTTTGGATGTGGAGAGACTGAAACTAACCAAATTAAACTGACATCTTAATATCAAGTGTGCAGAGTAATACTATAAATAAAAAGAATATTATGAATGACTCAAAATTTTCAAATAGAAAAAAACAATGCTTTGAAAAACTTGTTGTCAATAAAAAGTATTTAATTGCATCTTATGAAACTTATTTAATTGCAAAAAGTAAAAAAGTTTATATAATAGGAAAAGGTCTCATATTATCTGCTATTATTAAAATGTCAGAAAAAGTCCATGGGGAAAAAGTAAGAGAATAAAATTCATAAGATTCCTTTATTGACAGATACTATTTCCAAAAGAATTTCTGATATTAATAATAATCAATTCTGGCAGATTACACAAGCTTAAGGGCAATCCAAAGTTTGCAATTCGATTAGATGAAACAACTAATATTTTTAACTTAGCCAATTATAGAAGGACATACAAGAAGGGTAATATCTTAAAATTTATAAATTTTTCAAAATGGTTTACAGTGGGATGGTACTAAAAGCAATTATGAATGATAATGTTGGATTTGTAGTAAAAATTAAAACTGGTGGCAATGAACATATCACTTTTACTCACTGCATGATCCATCATGAAGCTCTTGTACACAAAAAAATAACACCAGAGTTAGATGTGATATTTCACAATATTATCAAAATAAGTAATTTCATTCTTTAATAGTCATTTATTATCAAAATTTGCAGACATAAACTCTGATTACAAAAGCTTATTACTACATGAAATGATAAGGTGGCTCTCAAAAAAGTGAAGTTTAAACAAATTACTAAAAATTTTGTTGATTTTTTCCATAATAACTAAAGAAGCCAATAAGCTAATGCACATGCGCTTTGTAGATGTAACTATATAAATGAATACTCCCACTTTTTCAAACACAAGATAAAGTCTTTGGGAAAAGATAGAATGAATCCATCTATCTTTTCAACCCAAAAGTTTATATATGAGCAAATCTTAAGTGTTTGGAAATGATAGCGTGAAGATATTAATTGATCACTTTAAAAAGAAAAGATAGATGGATTCACTCTATCTTTTCCCAAAGACTTTATCTTGTGTTTGAAAAAGTGGGAGCATTCATTTATATAGTTACATCTACAAAGCGCATGTGCATTAGCTTATTGGCTTATTAATATTACAGTTATTTAAACATTGCGCTATATAAAATAAATGTCGTTTATAATAACTTAAGGTTTTTTAAAACTGCTATTTATCAGATATTTGATTTAAACATGTCAAATTGTGAAAAAAAATTGTAACATATTTGTATTAAAAGATAAAATTGAAATTTTTATTAAAAAAATTAAAATATGGAAAAATAGGATGGAAAGTAGTTCTTTGGAAATGTTCACAGTTACAGATGATTTTATAATTGAAAATAATACTCCTAAGAATTGAATTATAAGAGTTATAATTTGTGGCTGGAGATAAAAAATCAGAAATATTTTCCTTCAAATTTTTATTTCAAAAAACTAAATTGAGTTCATAAACCTTACTGAATTGAAACCAAAACAAATTATATACAATTAAAGATTCAAGAAGAATTTTCTGAGTTATCAAGCAATCCAGACTTAAAACTTGAATTTCCTAAAAAAAAATCATTAAATGAATTTTGGCTTAGCATTAGAGCAGAACTTCCAACTATTTTGCCTAAATTTACTTCTGCCATTTTATATTAAGCATTTATGCAAAACAGTGTTCCCAGCATAGATCATTATGAAATACGGTGATGATGCTTTTTGTCCTAAAGTATCAAGTATTCCATTAAGATTTAATTCTTTATGTAAAAATAAACAAGCATATCCATCTCATAATGGTCTTAAAATAAATTTTTTCATGATTTATTGTCTGGGATCACATAAAAATTTCTCAGGCTAAAAGGAATCATGAGTAGAAAAAGTTTAAGAAGTACTGATTTAGAGTATTAAACTTTAGCTGATTCATTGTTTTTTAATTCATTAATAGCATATTCTGCTAATCATTATTATGGGTTTTAAGAATTTTTTTTAAGTAGTTAATTATGAATTTATTATAATAGTCCAGCTTTTGAAAATTTCTAGTAGTTAGGTAATTAATATTTATGTTACTATATTGCAATAATTCCATATTCAATTATCAGATTAGAATTGCAATTCCTCTTCTTTTTTTTATTTTTCCCATTTAAGAATTGAACCACAAATATTTACTCACTAGCAAATCACTCTGGGTATAAAATCATTACATATGTAGGATTAATGTCTGCTTCTTATGAAATTTATTATTAAAAATAAACTGAAAATAGTTGCTGTTAACTGAAAGGAGACCCTTAGATATCTCTTTGAAGTCTTAAAGAAATCAAGAAGGTCACCGATATTCACTCCATACATTCTGGTTGATGAAGTTATTATTACTATATGATTTTTACCTGAGTTTAAAATCCAATAAACATCATGGCCTTTCTTTCAAGGGGTGCTATAGTTTTATTTGAAATATTATTTAAATTTTCTTGAAGGGAGAAAAATATGTATGAATGGATCTTTTTTAAATAGATGTTTACAATCAGACAAAACTAAATTATAGACCTTATTCCCAGGAGAAACCGTAAAGTCATCAGTCAAGGCAGTGCTTAGCAGCTGAAGGAGGAGGATGCTAAAAATCTCCTGATTGTGGATCCAGGTTACCATTTGCTGATGTTTTTTTATTTAGGTACTTATAAATGTGGATCACTTTCAAATGAAAAAAGATTGTATAAATTCGAAGAACTGTCTAATCCTAAATGAAGTATTGTTGGGCTTTGTGATATAAGAACAAAAGCTGAAGAAACTATTACTATAAAAAGTGGACACACCTTTTAATACAAAGAGACAAATATTAAAAGCACAAGTGGAATGGGATTCATTATAAATAAAATGTGGAAGAACAATATTGTGAGATTGCTGGTATATCAGAAAGACTGGCAAGATTAGTTATTCAAATTAGTGGAAGATATCAAATGCAGATAATTCAGATTTATGCCCCAGGAAGCTCTTATTGTGACAAAGAAGTAGACGATTTTTACATAGATGTACAAAATATTTTAATCAGCCCAAACAATATTTTAAAATTATTATGGAAATTTTTATGCCAGAACTGATAAACAATCAAAAGATAAAAGTGCTGTATATAAATTTGTTTATGGAAATAAAAACAGAAAGAAAAAAAGACTTATAGAGTTTGCAGGAAAAAAACAACAACTTCTGCTTATTAATAATTCTTTCTTTGAGAAAAATGCTAAACAGAAATGGACATGGAAAGGGTTAAATGAAGTAAAGCAGAATTAGATTATATCTTGATTAATAAAAAATATGTATGTCAAGATTAAAATGTTCTTAATAAATTCAACACAGGAAAGGACAATTGATTAGTAAGATAAAAGATCATGTTCATGCAAAACTAGAGAAAAAAAATTATTGAAAAAAATAGTATATCAGTTGATAATTTTAACTTGAATTTAAGCTAGAACTTGCAAATCATTTTAAAATATTATCAGATTTTGAAGATTATTCAGATTTGAATGAAATAAATAAGAAAATAATTGGTAAACTTTTAAGAACACTAAGGAGGATAGCTGGTACAAAAAAGCAGCAATTTTTCAATAAATTTTCTACTGAGATATTACAATGTATGGAAAAATATATATATATAAAATTTTTGAAAAATGATCTATTAAGAAAAATTGAATATCTATAGTTTTGTAAAATAATATAAAAAAAAATAATAACAATATAAGAAAATGTAATTTCAAATTTTCAAAAAAAAAATTACAGAAGAAAATAAGTCTCAAAATGTGAAACAATAGTCTTAATAGTGGAAGAAAAAATTATTTCTGTAATAAAAAAAAATGAATTATTGCTAAAATGAGAGATGACATCATGAAATGTGTGGAAGAGTTCTATAAAGATTTGTATAATAATAAACAAGAGGAAAACAAAATATTTCCTATAATTATTACATCTTCTGAATTTCCTATCATTTTAAATGAAGAAGCAAATATGCAATTAAGACTATTAAAAAGATAAAAGCTCCACGAAATAATAGAATTATAACTGATATCTTAAAAAAAAACAGATGAAGGAATAGAAAAATTGTTAGCAATAAACATAAAATAAAGTTACAAATTAGAAGAAAGCAGTAAGTAGTAATATTGATTTTTAGGGTGTTTAAAAAAAAATTTAGAAATTATAGACCTATAATTATTATTAAGATAATTACAACTTGTCTAAAGGGAACTTTGGATTCCAACCAACTAAATGAACAAGCCGGATTTAAAAATGATTTTGGCACAGTAATCACTTCCAAGTATTAAGAAATAGTATAGAAAATTAAGTTGTGTTTATGCTTTGGATTTGTAGCTTATGAAAAGGCATTTGATTCGATAAGCATTTCCGTGATACCTAAAGCAAGATATAGATCAGGATGTCATTTTCTAAAGAATATTTATCAAAATACAACAGCAGTGATCAGATTAGATTATATAGTGATATTAAGAAGATTAGCAATGGGAAGGGTACATGATAAGGTGATTCCACATATCCAAAACATTTTGCCATAGTTCTATAAGAAATATTTTATGGATTAAAATGGAAAACTAAGAAAGTAAAAGTAAATGAAGATCATTTAAATCATCTAGATTTTGCAGATGATATAACTGTTTTTGCATATAATGCTTCAGAAAATGTTGCAAGAGATAGCAGATGAAAATAAAAAAGTAGGATTAAAGATAAATGTTAAAAAAACTAAAGAAATGTTCAAAGAATTTTTTCAGAAAAAGAAAATAAAAAGTGATAATTGTGAATTAGAAGAAATGAACAAATTAATATATCTTGGTCAGATTATATATATAGATGGAAACATAATGAATAAAATTAATTATAGAATTAAACTTGGATGGAATGCTTTTGATAAAAATAACAGTATTAAAAGAGAATATACTTATATGTCTGAAAAGGAAGTTTTTTGATAATATGTTTTCTACTAGTTCTTACGTAAGAATATGAGACTTGGATATTTAAAAAAAGATCAATACTAAGACTTCTCAACACTCGACAAAAAATGAAGAGATGCATATTAGGAATAACAAGAAGAGATCAAACATGAAATATATGGAGGAAAAAACAAATAGATATCACTGGTATCATTGAAAAAATTAAGAGAATGAAATGAAACAGAGTTGGGCACTTTACTAGTAGAGATGATAATAGATGAGCAATTCAAGTTTTAAATTGGATCTTAAAAGATTGTAAAAGACTTGGAAAGAAACCACATGTGAGATGGAAGGGTAAAATAAGGAAGCTTGCTAGTGTATTGCATAAAAGATATGCTATGGATAGGAAAAACTGAACGAATCTTGGAGAGACCTTCATACTACAATGGATCAATAATGGTTGACAATGATAATGATGAAATTAAAAGAATAATTATTAATATTCTAAAAAAAAACTTTATACTAGATAACTGTTGTCCAATAACATACCTGACCAATGTGATCACATATTCCTCCTTTTGCCATACACTTTAGTGTATGCAGAGCCATTTCAAGCCCTTGCTTTCCTCCAGTTGAAGTTGGCTTTAAATGATTGAAACGAAACATAAAATAAAAATTAGCTGGAGGAAAAAAAAATAGAATATAAAAAATAAATATTAATAAAACTATTAAATATAGTAATTTTTAAATTTTTCATGAAAAATTAATGTTGAAAAAATAAAGTTTAATAATTTTTAAATATTTAAATTCTCTTAAACCACTAAACATCACATGATCACTATTCCTTAGGCTAGCACATTACTGTTATTAAAACAGGCAAAACTCTCCACACAGTAGTGCCACTCAGTGCCAAACAGAGTAATCAATGGATGCCAGAAGGCTTATGCATAAAATCCCTATCTAGTGCTTACTCATCCAATATCTCCAGAGTAGTTTCTGGCTTGTGGCCTTTGTCAGTGATGAGCCTTGAATCTGAGAGCACTGCACCTAGCTGCAGTGCACCTAGCTACAATGCTCTCAGATCTAAGGCTCCTCATTGACAAAGGCCACAAGCCAGAAACTAGTCTGCAGTGCTCTCAGATCCAAGGCTCCTCACTGATGAAGGCCACAAGCCAGAAACGAGTCTGGAGATATTGGATGAGTAGGCACTAGATAGGGATTTTATGCATAAGCCTTCTGGCATCCACTGATTACTCTGTTTGGCACTGAGTGGCACTACTGTATAAAGAGCATCCCCATTTGTTGTAAAGACTATCATATTAGAATCATTTGTTTTACTAATCCAGATTAATATTGAATTTTTATCCTTCACATAATTATAGCTAAATATATTTTTTATTGGATTGCTGGTTGCCTACCTAAAAAAAAAAAGCTAAGTCTTTTTGTAAGTTGAATGAATTTCCATGATTCATTCCATTGCATTTGAATTCCAGGTTCAACATAGGAGACAGATGCACTAACAATTATGTATCACAAAACTCTTCACAAATAATAATGTGCTCATATGACACAGTCCACTCTGTTAATATCTGCTTTACAATGTAATTATTTTTTGTTTCCATAGTTAATGCATTAACACTAATCTGTTAAATACAGACTGAATTCTGGGATCTTTATTCTCTAGATTTATCATCCATTAGTGGAGCCAGCTGAGTTTTCTATAGATTGTTCATTTGAAATAAAAATCCTAAGGCTGTTTCAATGTTTATTAAGCTAGACTAGATTGTGGGCTGTGACAAGGGATGTGTTATATGATCATCCAACAAAACTTCATAGAAAGTTTGAATAAATCCTGTAGATCAATCTATATATTTTGGTTCCTCTCCCATATTATCTCCAAGAAACTATATATTATATAAAGTATCATCACTTGAAGATTTATATAGAAAACTGATGAAGTACAATAATCAAGAGAACTTTCAGAGTTACTTCTATTATGTAATTATCACCGAGTGGTTGTGTTCCACTAATAATACATGGCAGATGCTATGACAATATGTCATAGGTTTGGGATTAATAAATATATAGATTAATACTGGCAATATTTTCCATTAAACATTCAAGCTAAATAAGCTCATAAACATAAAATAACTATGTGAACATGTTAACACTGAATATGTTTTAGCTAAAGTAAACAGCATCATTCTTGATTAGTTCCCATTCAACATAGGGCACACATATACAAATTTAAAAGCATTTCTTTATAACTATGAATAGAAATTAAAATATTTGGCCCTAAATTTTATAGTTTAGCTGTATTTACAAATTTATTTACCAAAAAAATAGTAATAAAAAAAAAATTAGCCAAAAATGATTGAATGGTATTTGTCAATCAACTTTCCTTAACATAAGGTGATTTTTTTTTTCTTCTTCTCATTAATCTCAACATATACCTCTTTTGCTGTAGGATCGCAGTCTATATTTTGCTCTTCTATTAAGAACTCAAAGTTTAGATTAAATGCATTTTATCTGTACTTTATTGTGGATTCAGAAAAATAGTGATTTATTGAAAATCTTTCCTTTTCAAGTGTATAGATATATTTCTTTTAATATTGTTATTTCTACCAAAAGCATTCTATCCAAGTTTAATTCTGTTCTTAATTTCATTCATTAGATTTTCATTTGTATTACTAATATGAACAAAGTGATGATAGTTGTGAACTTCTAATTCCCAATATTTATTTCATCCTTTTTGAAAAGCAAATCAACATTATTTTAGTCTTTTTAACATTTATATTTGGTAGTTCTTCTTTGTTTTTATCTGACAGCTCTTCATTTATGGAATCTCTGAAGAATTTATTGTAAAAATAATCACATTATCTATAAATTCTAACAATCTAAAATTCTTTTTTGTTTTCTTAATTTCTGATTTTAAAGTATAAAATATTTTCCATAATACTACTATGAAAGTTTTTTAGAGATGGAATCACTCTTTTATACCTTTATTAGTGTCAACTTTTTTTGTATCACCATAATATAATTACTGCTATTGGTAATCTGATAGATAATCTTCAGGATATAATAATTTCATATATCTATATCTTGATGTCTGAAACTTTTAATCATTGTAAAAATGTTTATAGAATCAAATGTCTTTTCACAAACCACAAATTCAATGCAAAATGGCAATTCAAATTCATTGTATCTTTTTGTAACTTTTCTTAATACCTGGAAATAATCTCTTCTTTGTTAAAACTATTTTTAAATTTAGCTTATTTTAATTAAGTTTGAGATCAAAATTCTCTATAGCAAGCTGTGATAATCTTAGTAAAGTTCTTGTACAGAAATAATAAAAGATTGGTAAATCTATAATTTTTAATATATATATATATTTTAACCTTTCTTAAGCATTACTACCAAATTCTTCTAATCAACTGGTATATCTTTATCTTTTGAACTTTTAATGTTTGCATTTGCCAACAATTTCCCTATTTTTCATTATCTTTTTATAAAATAAATATAATAATTCCATAATTTATTAAGTATTTTTTATTCTTTATAGATTTAATCGCATCTTTAATCTCTTAAATTAAAAGGCAATACTTAGAATTTGAAAATTTGTCAGAATTGTAAAGGATTACTTTGTTTTTAATTTTTTATTACTATGTAAGAAAGATTTTTTCTTACTCTTAATTACTACATGGTTCTTTGATGAATTTTCCACATTCTTCATACTGTTACTATTCTTTTCAGTAATAATACCATTTACTTTTATTATAACTAAATAATTCTTCCACCCAATACCAAAAAGCTATTATATATTTGTGAGACTTTGTTCTCTTCTAAAGCTTAGCTCTAATTGCATTTTTCCTTATATTATCATTAAATATATTTTGTATAATTCTGTAAAATTCTAGTTATTTAGTTATTTCATTTGGATCATTTCTAAATTTTCTTTCTCCATGTATTGCTTCTCATTTGAAAATTTATTGTTGAATTTTGTACTAATTATCTATCATAGTTTTTAGAAACATATACCTTCTTATTGATTTCATTCAAATTTGAGCCATCTTCATCAAAGTTTTTTAATATTTTAAAATAATTTGTAAGTTCTAGTTTAAAATCATTAGAGTATTTCTGAAAAGTTAGAGATATCAACTAATACTTATTTTTTTAATATCATACTACTTCCTTACAGTCTTGAAATATATATTTTATATATGATATGTCATCAATTTCTCAACTGTTATTCCATTTTTATTTATATACTCACTTATACTTCTAATATTGATGACTTTATAGTACAGTAAATATCCAATGTTCAAATCAATTGTCTCATTACTTTTTCTAATATTACAAAGTTAGTTAATGACCCATTCAATATTAGATAATTCCTTCCAATTTTTCCAGTCTTCATTTACTTAAAAGTGATATAGAGTTGTAGATAGCTAAACAAAAAGTTATCATTCAATTATAGACTAATTCTATAATTGGGCCATCTTATGTCCTTTGTAACCAATTGGTAGCTGATGATATTTCAAACTTCAGAAAGTAAAGAATAATTTATTTATTTTGGTTTCAATCAGCATTCACATATACACACATCTTCATTCTGCCTTCCAATATCTCAGTTAAGACCTATCAGGCACCTGAGAAGAAAGATCATGGTAATTTCTTGGTGTTCCCTTTAAAAGTAAAAGATAATAACTGGTAGCTTTTGATTTCAATACATACAACTTCATCCTACCTTCCAATATCTCACTTAAGACCTATCAGGAATCTGAGAAGATCATGATGATTTATTGGTGTTACATTCAGAAATAAAAGCTAATAAACTCAAGTCATTAACTGATGCATAATGTAGAACACTATCTATGCTGATATTTATGTGCGGTTACATGGTAATAATAACTGCTATGACAAAAATATGGAAAAGACAAATTTATTCTGATTAATTCTTTAAGAGTCAAAAAAGAAACAAAGAGTATTCTTTTAATTAATAACAAACTTCTTTTTATAGTCTAAAGAATCAAAAATACAATATGACAAGAATCAATTAAAAAAAATAAACAAATAAATGCCCAAAAGTAATGTATTGTAAATATAAATACAATTTAATCCACAAATACTAAGTTATATGTTTTACATCTACTTTAGACAAATATATTAATGATTATTACTAATCATTTATTAAACTAGAGATTATCATATTTTAACCTAGTTGTAAACTTTAAACCTAATTTAAGATTAATATATCTATTAAGTTTTATCACCATATGATTTATTAATTGCCGCACAATCTTGTGGAATATATATAAATATAAGTATAAAACAAATGTGTACTATTTTCTTTTCATGAAAACTTAAATGACATATTTAAGCTTTTAGCATTGGATATTTTTTTAAGTACAATAATTATTGATATAAATGTCTCATTAAAGTTTATCAAGTAGCTCTAAAATTGAGATATTAAAACAAAGTATGCCAAAGGAGTGGCAAATAAGAGCAGCCCTACTATTACAGATGTTCAAATATTATCACTTAATCATAGTATCTTGTGGCCAAAAACATACATACATATTGTTATTTATACATTTTAATTTAACACAATTAATAAATATGATTTTTCTAGTCTTCAAATCAATGAACTGCTTCTTGACAATTTAAAAAAATTATTTAAATAATAAAAAAAAAGTCTGAGAGAGGTTATAACATATTTACAATTAATCTTAAACAAAAAAAAAAGATAAACTTTTTGTAATCTTTATGTTATGTTTATATTGTAGTCTGACCACAATAATATTCCTAGTCGTTTGAAGATAACACTGTAAATAAATATAAAGATATTTATTAAATGTAATTATAATACAAAATATAATGTTTAGATAGTTTGCCTGCATTATAGTTGCAAAAATATGCAAGCCTAGTTATTAGCAGTACAGCTAATGTTTGAAAAAACATGATGTGACTTTCTTTTTTAAATCTGACACTCCCAGCATATGGTAAGTTTGCCTTGTGTGCAGGTGCAGTAATGACTATAGCTAAAAAACTTTTTGTTCCAAGTTTAAGCATGTCTCATAGCGTTCTATTATATTGCAGAGAATATAGTACTATCATTCAATGTCTAACAGTTATCTTATGTTATTTTGAACATCTCAAAGTTGTTAGTTTTCCCTCTCAAATAGATCTTGCTATATAGAAAGATCCCTGTCCTTACTATCAACAATCAGATTCACTGATCTAGCTTTCCAGTTGGCCTGTTTATGCCACTAACTATTTATTTATTGTCTTTTCATCTTCTCATGCGACTGACTATTTATTTATTGTCTTTTCATCTTGTCAGTTTTATTGTAAGTTGAATCCATCCTTGAAAATATTTTAGTAAAGACAAGTCTATTATTTGAGAATTAGGATGTCACGAAACTTTTAGGTATTACCTGAGATATGATATAATATAAGTATATTACAAAGTTCTCAAAATATTAAAAAAATAAATAAAATCATTACTAAAAATATATGAGCAATTTTTGTGACTTAATAATATAATTATAATCACAATTAACTTTGTACAATTATTGGGAGTCTTGGGCAATACTTTTCTAACCTTCCTTATGACCAAATAAAAATTGCCTTTATAGAGAATATATAAATTACTTTTATTAATTATTTTTAAAAACAATAAAAAAATTAATGACACTGATCTAACATTTCCCAATTAAAAAAAAAAAAGAAATAGTTTGTTTTGTTACATTTGAATGAATTTTAAAAATATTGTAAATTGTAATAATTTTCTATTTATCTATTAATAACAAAGTGCAGAATATTTTTCTATTAAATAATTCTTACAACACTATTTTATACATTTAAAAATGAAGTAAAAAATACATGTAATGATAATGGTTAATCCACAAAATATCACATGATCATAATTTCTTATGCTCTCTCATAACTGTTATTAAAACAGGTAAAACTCTCCATACAGTAGTGCCACTCAATGCAAGCCAGAGTAATCAATGGATGCCAGAAGGCTTATGCATTAAATCCCTATCTAGTGCTTACTCATCCAACATCCCCAGACTAATTTCTGGCTTGCGGCCTTCATCAGGGAGGAGCCTTGGATCTGAGAGCATTGCATTTAGATCTTAGAATCTAATAAAACCCTCCAGCAGTCACCTTTTATCTCTACTTAACTACAAAACTATGAGAATAAAATTGAAAACACAATAATATTTTCAATCTAAGCTCATTAGATTATATAGTCATATAGGTCTGAACTCAGTTCAATGCTCTCAGATCCAAGGCTCCTCACTGACGAAGGCCACAAGCCAGTAACTAGTTTGGGGATGTTGGATGAGTAGGCACTAGATAGGGATTTTATGCACAAGCCTTCTGGCATTCATTGATTACTCTGGCTTGCATTGAGTGGCACTACTGTAAGGAGAGTTTTGCCTCTTTTAATGGTTAATCTAAGGAGAAGACCCCTCCCTCCCTCAATGAATATCACATTCTGAAAAATTTTATAGCTTTCAACCAAAAGAAAAAAAAATCCATTAAAAATAAAAATAAAAATTGCTATGGCCTGAAAGGACCAAGTTCTTGAGCACACTTCTTTTTTTTTTTTTAATGTTCAAGAATTTTTACTTGAATAAGTGACATTAAATGACATCGGTAGAAAATAAAAGTAATTTTTCTATTCTTTCATCAGATAATTTTATATTGGTCACTAGTAAATCTATTATTTTATGAATTCTGAATCTATCTGTTTATTATAAATATTTTTATAGATTTGTAAAAAAATTTAAAATGTGTTTTCTATTTCAATTTATATTCTGCTGCTATATATTTGTCAGTAAATACAGATTTTATATAAATAATAATTCATAAAATTCGACTCTTCTTCAAAGTAATGCATGAGCACAATCAGTTTCTTCCACTTTTAAAACTAAAAATCACAAACCATGCTAAATAAAAGACTTAAAAATGAAAAAAATTGTGTGAAAGATGTTCCACACACACATTAATACTTAACATTCAAGCATTAAAGTAGCAGTTCTATTTAAACTATGACTTTTTTATTCTTTTAATTCTATAATCCTTAACTGAATCAATAATGCAAGCTCTGCCTTGCAGCACACATAATTCCTGGTCAATCATCTCAAAATATGAAATGACAGTTGAGTTTCCAATGTTCTAAAACACAACTAATTTTTGTCTACAATTAATTTATGAAATGAACTCCATCAAAAATTTCCTGTGTGACTTTATATTTTCAAATTTGCATTGTCCAAAACAGATTGGATATATATTTAAGTGCCTATTGAAAATCTTCTGAGAATCAGTTTAGAGAATAAACAAGAAATTGTTGAGGTCTCATTATAAAGATGCATTTTACTTCTCAGTTTAATGAATAAAATTGTAGACAATTTTTAAACTCTTTTTTTTAACAACAAAAAAAAAATAATCCCATGTAGAAAATTTCTTACCTGGTTGAGGAAATTTTGGCTGCTTGCTGAAACCACCATATTCATCATCATAGTGTTTTGCCAGCATTGTGTAACATCTGTCCAAACATTCTATTCCAGGTAATTTTGTACCAGCACTGACAGCAATACCCTGGGTTAAAGCTTCCAGAATGACAGTACCTTGTTCCATTATATTATCTCTATTAGCCCGCCACTTGAAAAATAAATATTTAGAGTTTTAAATTTAATACAATCAAACAATATATTAAGATGCAATCACAGTTATAACTAAAATAATATTGATTTTTTTAATAACAATGTTCAAAAAATAAGTAAATATATATGCACAGATGGATGATTATTTCTATATACGTATAGAATCAAAATCAGATTCCAAAACTTTGCATAAGATACCATTCAGAAAAAAAAAAAATTGAAAAATAATTTGTAGGTAAAAAATATCACTATTAATTTCCCATTAAAAAGTTATTCAGATAATATTAAAAGTTTTAAAAAAATGTATTTATGACTGTCTAAAGAGAATATTAGTAATAATATTTGAGTATGATTAGCCATAGTGATATCAGGACTTTTCACTAGAGATCTCCATGTGAAGGAACTTTTGTCTATATTTACAGAAAAATATCTGAAAAACATTTGACATAAATAAAATAAAAAATATATATAAAAAACATTTGACATAAATATTTAGTGTTTGAAGGTTTGTGATCAGAACATTTTACTTGTAATTATATATAAGATTATTTCCATTATTTTGTTAAATTATATGGTTTTAGAATTTTCATAATTTATTACTGTAGTAATGATACACAAGTTAGTGCAATAGTTCAATTAATATTCTTCTTTTCTTATCTTTAGATGGTGACTACTCTCTCAAAGGCAATAGTCAATAGAAATTTTCTACAATTATCTGAGAGTCCTCCTCATTTTTTTCCCTTTAAAGCTAAGGTGATTAAGTTATTCCCAAACATTATTGATTATAGATTTATTTGCTATTGTCAAATAATAAATTAAATATACACAAAAAACATATGGAGCAAAGCTTTAATGAAAAGTTTAACTTAATGTTGACTGGGGTCATAGACCAGTCAAAAGCTAGCTAAGCACATTAAGTTAAACTATTCATTAAAGCTTTGCTCCATATGTTTTTTATGTATATTTATTTTGTTACATTGTATTTTGAGATAAAGCTCATATTACTTTCATTATATTGTCAAATAAACTTTTTTTTCTTCTTTTTCCTGTTTGGCCAATATTTTTTCTTTTTCCCAATTGAACATGTTTTTTTGATATGTACACAATTTGCTACTCTAAATATGAATCTTATCATCTATAATCATCATTTTATTTTATTTTAATTATTTTTTGATGGGAGGGTATTCTGTCAATACTTGTCCTTCCACTTTCATGACATTTCATAAATACAATTGTTATCTTTCAACATTTAAAAGTTTAGATTTTTATAGAAATTATTTTTTGCAGAGTACTGTGGCTTTAGAAAGCTTTTCTGATATTATATTCAAACACTGATTGTGCAATGCACAAATCAAGTGTAGTGAGAATAAACAATAAACCACACATTGTGAAATATCAATATTTCAGAGGACAGCCATGTTAATGTCACTTGCCCTAAGATCTAACAACTACCAATAGACAATATTATAAGATTTGAAATAAATAGACTAAAGATTCAGTGTGTGATACATGTAAACATGTTTAACATTTTATGAATTTGTATAATTATTGCAAAACTTATATTTTAAGTTTTTATTTTTGTCTGCCTCATTGTTTTGGTGTTAGAGTAACCACATTCATTTAAATGAGACCTACACCCTATTAACTACACTAAAAAATTATATGACTAAAGCAGTATGATTATTTCTTACTGATAAGTACCATCAGGATTTAATGGAATTTTCAATAAGTGAATGACAAATCACATGTTAAGAATAGGTTTTTGATCTTGAATTACATAGAATATCATGGATCACCAATGGGATATTTTGCTTGGACATTGGAATCTTACTGAGGTGCCAAGTAGCTAAATAAAAGCTTACAGATCTATACTTTTTAACTTGGACTAATGGGTCATTAGAAAAGCATTTTGTAATTATTTCCTGCTTCATCTTTTTATCATATTGCTTGTCAATTTTGTTTTTGTATTTGGAAGGAGATATACAAAAGTTTATTTGCACT
This sequence comes from Epiperipatus broadwayi, assembly GCA_028023455.1. Lineage (NCBI taxonomy): Eukaryota > Metazoa > Onychophora > Udeonychophora > Euonychophora > Peripatidae > Epiperipatus > Epiperipatus broadwayi. The sequence goes on along the minus strand of JAQFVV010006241.1, from coordinate 2,440,692 downwards.
TACAGTAATCATTCAACTTCTATGAACATGTCTTTTTATAGTATGAGAATAAACTAAAAACATATTTTGATATTTAATTATAAAGTTTTCAACATTTTCCATTTCTCATAATACAGTAATGTAAATTCATTTTTCATTTGCCTCTAAAGAGCTTTCTATTTTCTGTATAACTGAAAATGTATTGGGTAAATACAATTGTAGTGTTAGATAGAGAAATTTTCATTATTTAATACAAATTATTTATAATTGTTGTATTTTGTAAAAATTGCATACAAGTTTGTGCACTCCAGAAAAACTAGTATTTATTCAAGAGGTTGTTTTTAGATCGCGCACTGATAACTGAGGAATTTAATTAAGGCATTATTTGAGTGAATCTCCAGTAGATGTTCTTGTCAATTCCAGTAGGAGATATCTCATGTCAGTGCTTTCGGTTAATGTCCAGCGCTCAGTGAAAATGTAGTCCATGGGTATAGCTGAAAGAGCCCACTGAGATGGGGAGACTGTAGCCTGAAGAAACTGTCCGGATGGCAGCTGAATAAAGAGTTGAGTTTCCAGCGGTTTTCAAGTGAAGTATCTGATAGACTGTTGCAGAGACGAAAGCTGTAAGGAGCTTAAGGCCAGTCGCAGTGCTATACTACGAAGCGTTCATGTGCAGCTAAACTGCACTGGGGCCAAGGTGTGTGTAAACCTTGCCCTTTGTGAACAATTTTTGTAGCAGCCAGCCTGAATGTACATCAAGGGAATTGAACATTAGCGAACTGTAGAAATAGAGTTGTTGCAGACTATTTGCTATTCTAACTATTTAAAAACATTGTGTCTTAATGTATATAGTCATACTTGCAGACACATCAATAATCCATAATATTTCTTATGCATATTTCTGAATCATCCCATGGAAAAATTATCCATTACAAAAAAAGATGGATTGCAAGTTCTACATTCCAATTTAAAGATCTAATCACACTTTTTTATTGATTAATTTTGCTTTTTGATTATTTGCTAAGCTCAACTGCATTTGAATGGTAAGAAGGAAATTTGATCTTGCTATTGAATAAGGTATTTAAAAAGTATTTAATGGTAATATTTGGCTTCCTGAAATCATCAAAGCCAGTATAAAGAGACTTTGGATTATTTGTATTAATCCTAGGACAGCTCTAAATATTCTCTTTTCATTTATATACTAGATCAGATATTGGTTACTGTGTAGTGAGATTATTTTATATAGATTTCTATCTCATAAAGTGAATCAATATTTTTTAATGTTTTTTTTATGATTCCATTTCTTATTTATCTGGATCTAATTTGTTAACAATAATATGGATAACTTGCTTATTACAATTAGCTTTGTTATATTTTATTTTGTGTTCAACTCTAAGTGCTTTTTTTAGTATGAATTCAATCAATTATCCAACATATTTAATAACTCATGGTAAATTTATGGCTTATGATCCTAATAAATGAGAGTTCACAAATAATAAGCCTGACTTTGGAAAAACTGATGACAATTTTATCTGAATTTCTTTCAGTATTTTTTCTGTTATACTTGACATCTGAATCCTTAGCACTCCTCACTAAAAAATTGCTAAGGACAACATTATAATATATATATACAAATTTAAATATATTAAATTTATTAAGCGCAAGCAGATGATATAATAATAACTTAAAAGGCTGTTTATTTATATATAATATTTAGTGAATTAAATGTGAAGGTGTTTTAAGCTTCACGCTCTTAGTTCAGAATGCTTGAGTCTGGCTAATTTATATATAAATTTAAGTAGAGAAGAAAGTGGTTCCATCTTTTTCTCATATTTCTGGCTTGTGTTTTTGAATTGAGAGTTTCATGTGCAGTCATTATTACATCTGATTGGATGTCACATAAGGATTTTTAAGGTGCATTTGTCGAGGATTTCAGCCGTTTACATTATTATTATATATACATATTATAATAGTATATATATATATAAAATGATATTCATATATTTCTGGGAGCTTCTGTATAATAAAAATGTAATAGCTAAATAGCTGACATTTCAGTACAATAACAAGTATTTTCCTCAGGGCTTCTTTCTCAAATCATAAGAATGTGTGTGGTGAGATTTATAATCGTTATTTATTTTTTTTGTTATTTTTTCCTCATTCTTAAATTCTATTGGTCGAGAATATTATGAATTCATTTATCCGTGAGAACATTAGAATTAACATACAATAATACATATATATATATTGTAACGATCATTCTATTTTGCAAAAGGGATCATAAGAGATAAAATTTGTTTTGAGATTTTATGCTAAAATCCAAATAACAGTAATGAAACAAGAAAAGAGTAAACATATAATTTAAGTTACTTATAAATCATACCAATGGTCAGACATAGTTATAATAATAAAAATATTATAGACTATCTCACCATTCCAGACCATTAATCACTACTAAATAACTGAAAGAAAATTAGATTCTCTATGAATTACAAATTAATATTAAGTTTAAAATTAGAGCACCATTCCAAAACTTGGAAATCTATAGGAGGATATTCCACACCGTCAGTATTATTATATAATACCATGACTAATTCTGTAGAATATGAACTCTTATCTCCCTAGCTATTATAAATTTAATTTATTATTTAAATGGTAATTTATGAAAAGAGAAACAGAAGGCTGGATTAATAAATAACAAAAAAATATTTATTATACAATAAGACATATAAAATATTAAAATGCTATTATAAATATTTTAATATTGCCATCCTTCAGATAATCACACTTTTAAACACTAAAAGTTTTATCAAAGTCTCTGGTTTAAAATCCTTTTTGTTAAGCTTAACATTTTCTTCATTGCTTTCTTTACATTATGGAGTCTATTCAGGTATTTAAGATATAGAAAATCCATCTTTGATAATGAAACAGTAAACTTTTTAACTTCTTTAGCTGTGGAAAAGGACTTATTTAGTAATTATTTGTAATCATATTTTTTTAAAACATAGATCAAGCAAAATTCAGAAATGGCAGTTCAAGTTTGATCATTTATCAGGCTGAAAATAAATAATTAATTTAGGCTACATTGATCCAACATAAATGATACACACTCAGGAATTAGCTACCTTGAGCCATAATAAACATTTTATAATATTTATTTTTGTTCATAACTTGGCTGCAAATAAAATAAAGTTAATGTTTTTACAAGCACCTAATGATGATTGTTAAACAAAAGACAAACTGGAAATGCTGGCAAGAATGCTAGCTTTCAATAAAAATTTTTACATCACATTTTATTTAAACTGGCACTGATTAAAATAAATCATATTCTATTACTTTTCTAATCATATTTCTTTTGATTAGTTTTATTACTCAGAATAACAAAAAAATTATTACATCATTAATCTTTTATAAATTGATATTCTAACAAAATAAATCAGATTTCAATTGTTTAAACTTTGAATAACTGATCTTTGAACTTTAATCTTAGAGACAACATAAGTAAATTTAAATTTGTAAACAAAAAGAAATCTTAACTTATTTGACCTCCCCCCCCCCTTTTAATATTATATTTATTAAAATTGTTACTGAAAGCTAACATGCACTTATCTACTCCTGTAGTCAATTATGCATCTTGTTTTGTAACTAATATATTGCCCTCCTACCATATTAAAAAAAAAAAGTCAATTCAGACTTTGGACATTGAATGATTTTATTTCTGCACTAAACATTAACATTATTATTTTTTTACATATAATCTTAATGAGCTAGATATTAAGCAAGGATGCAGTAAATTTGAAATCATCTTCAATAGTAAAATAAACTGAGTAAAAGTTAATTAACCTTAATAATGACCAAGCCATATAATCAGTAGTGATACCAAATTTAAAATCACTTTCAATATTAAAGTAAACTGACTAATGCACAGTTGTTAACTAGAAACTCTCGGTTTGGATAGCTTTTTGCAAATGTCAGGAAAATTCTACTGAACATCCAATTTTAATTACAATTTCTAATTATCATTTCACAGAGAATTCCTTTCTACCAGCTACTCTGCAGTGAGTCCAGAATATCTTTCAACTGGTGTTTCACCATCAATTTACATGGTGGTTTTGAGCATAAGCACACACCTGCAGTTCAGCCGACTCCTCAAAAAAATGATTAATCATACAAATATTTTCAATTCTCAATTAGCATACATATTATAAACATTACATCCTATAACTTTAATTTATCAAATCACCTACTCATCATCACTAGTTAAGTTCTCTTTAACAAGTTTCAAAGAGCAGGCATTATACATTCCCTTTTCTATTCCTTCATTAGTGAGGGTAAAAGCATTATGTTATATTGACAAATGATAATGAATTTCTTGATATTTTTTATAGACATATTTTTCAGGGTGACTTACAAGATTAATCTGAATCATAACTTTATCACCTAACTGAAAAGTCTGGCTAGAAGTCTTCTACTTATTTATTCTTAGATCTCCTGTTTTCATTAATATATGTCTTGCTTCGTTCATGTCTTACAAAACTGTATGTATCATATGACCAACATAGAACACCTATCTAGAAGAGAAATTTATAGAAAGGGCATTTTTAAATCCTCATTATCTCTTCATACAGAATAATAATAAAACCATAAATAAAATCATATTCTGTAATTGTTGATTTTTTTCCTGTGAATATGAAATCATGTAAGTCAATAACTTCACCTCCACGATAGCCATGATTCTTAACTTCATAAGATATAACAGCAAATATTATATGCCTAATATATAATTAAAGTTTTAAAGCATCTTAACTATAAACATTTCTTTTTACTGGCTGTTCTTCTATACATCTCAAAATTAGTATTTGTCTCAATATATTTTTTAACTACTATAATAAAGGTTGAACATACTTTTTTTTTAAAAAAAATTCTGTAAAATTAAAATTTTCCATTCATACATAAGCTCATTAATTCATTAATCAGGTTCTGGGTCTTTGATGAGATAAAGCCATCCAAAGTGAGAATAGGATTAACCTTTCCCTCTCTCTATGTAATTTTCAGTTACTCTCAACACTCCCAAATAGGCAAAACTCTCCATACAGTAGTGCCACTCAGTGCCAACCCAAGTAATCAATGGATGCCAGAAGGCTTGTGCATAAAATTCCTATCTAGTGCCTACTCATCCAAAATCCCCAGACTAGTTTTTGGCTTGTGGCCTTCGTCAGTGAGGAGCTTTGGATCTGAGAGCACACATAAGAAATAGTGATCATGTGGTTTCACTCCCAAATAGAATAACAAAAAAATTTCTCTATCTATACTACTATCTATCACATGCTCACTAGGGTTTCTCATTTCCCATAAATTTAAATCCTGGGATAAAAAATGATTATATTCCCCAGATTCCAGGATTTCCCCAACATCCATTAACAAGCACAAATTAATCCACTTAATGCATGATGTGTTGTTATGGGTGAAGTATTTGTTTCAGTTCAAAACAATACAAAAAATTCACTATGAGTTTTTTTTTAAAAAAGGTCATTTTTAATGTGAAAATTTTAAATACAAAATAATTCATAATAAATAAAATAAATTCATATTAATTTGAATAAAATATAATGAGAATTGAAAACATTAATTTCATAATAATTTTTAAAAAAACATATGTTGTCTTGTCAATGGCGCTATCACTTTAAAATAACCAAATTTTCGTAATGAAAAGACCAGCTGTAGAAAAAGCTCTTTCCGATTTAATTGATATCGATGCGATGGTCATGCAACATATAATTTTTCTAAATTGTTTGTGTGTTTCCCTATTGCTTCAAAAATACTCATTTCCTTCAAGGTATTATTGATCTCATATGATATCTTCTGGATTCTCAACTCTAGTCTTATTTATAATTCGATTTTCAAAATGTATTTAAAAAATCTTTTTTATTCTTTAAAAAAATTTTCTAACCATAAAGATTTGTCTTTAAGAATTAAGAATAAAATTTTCAAATATCACTTAAGCATTTCTATATTTAAAACAGGCAAAACTCACTATACGTATTGCCACACACAGCAAGCTAGAGTAATCAATGGATACCAGAAGGCTTGTGCATAAAATCCCCATCTAGTGCCTACTCATCCAATATCCCCAGACTAGTTTCTGGCTTGTAACCTTTGTCAGTGAAGAGTCTTGGATCTGAGAGCACTGCACCTAGATCTTAGGATCTAATGCAACCCTCCAGCAGCCACCTTTTATCTCCACTTAACTACAAAACTATGAGTCTTAAATTGAAAACACCTTAATGTCTTCAATCCAAGCCCATTAGTTTATATAGTCATATGGGTCTGAACCCAGTTCAGTACCCATACATTTTGGTGTCTTTGGTTCTTTAATAACCATAGCCACCACTATCCTATTAGGCAGGATTGGTTTTAAGCAAATAAAAATCACATGACCACCACTTCTTATGCTTGTGTACAACTGTTTTAACACAGGCAAAACTCACTATACGTATTGCCAAACACAGCAAGCTACAGTAATCAATGGATGCCAGAAAGCTTGTGCATAAAATCCCCATCTAGTGCCTACTCATCCAATATCCCCAGACTAGATTCTGGCTTGTGCCTAATAGGATAGTGGTGGCTATGGTTATTAAAGAACCAAAGACACCAAAATGTATGGGCACTGAACTGAGTTCAGACCCATATGACTATATAAGCTAAGGGGCTTGGATTGAAGACATTAAGGTGTTTTCAATTTAAGACTCATAGTTTTGTAGTTAAGTGGAGATAAAAGGTGGCTGCTAGAGGGTTGCATTAGATCCTAAGATCTAGGTACAGTGCTCTCAGATCCAAGGCTCCTCACTGATGAAGGCCACAAGCCAAAAACTAGTCTGGGGATATTTGATGAGTAGGCACTAGATGGAGATTTTATGCACAAGCCTTCTGGCATCAATTGATTACTCTAGCTTGCCGTATGTGGCAATACGTATAGTGAGTTTTGCCGGTTTTAAAACAGTTGTACGCAAGCATAAGAAGTGGTGGTCATGTGATGTTTATTTCTATATTTACTTATTTCATTCCAATATCAGCCTTTCAAGCTAATTGAACACGTGCCTTTTGAGAGTGTTAAATAAATTAATACTCTCCTCTTCAATCCAAGATATAGTATTTATGCAGGAATAAAAAGAATCCTCTTATTCCTACGACTCAAATTCTTTTATATGAGCAAATCTGAAGAACTGTTGAAGAGAGCGCGAGTAGATACTCACTTTAAATTACTATTTACGATGTTTTTTGACTGAATGACGTCGGTGTAATTACTTGGAATTTACTAAACGTCATTCTTACTGAAACTTAATTATGAGTAAATAAACATCGTAAATAGTAATTTAAAGTGAGTATCTACTCACACTCGCTTCAACAGTTCTTCAGATTTGCTCATATAAAAGAATTTGAGTTGTAGGAATAAGAGGATTCTTTTTATTCCTGCATAAATACTATATCTTGGATTGAAGAAGAGAGAATTCATTTATTTAACACTCTCAAAAGGTGCGTGCTCAATTAGCTTGAAAGGCTGATATTGGAATGAAATATAATTGCAAGCATGGCGCTAGATAAAATATTTGCTTATATTTACTTATGTTTTTGTTTATACTAAATTACCTGCAGTAATAATCATAATAATAAAATAAGTATATGTATTCACCAAAAATAACTATAAATAAGGGGATCAAATCATAATAATAAAATAAGTATATGTATTCACCAAAAATAACTATAAATAAGGGGATCCCCTGAGTTTGAATTTAATAGAGTCAAATTTCATAACATTAATACAAATTCATATTAAAAAGAATTTCAGAGTAGAGAATGAGTGTCATAACAATAGGTTTATACCGAAAAGTTTGTAAATTACAATTATAGATAACAGATGATTACAATTCAATATATTTGAATTTGTATGATAAATTCTTTATCTGTGGCATATGTAACGCATTTTTCTAATCTTGACCAAAATTCATTATTATGACCAAAAAATAGAGCAAATGCATATCTTTAAAAAAAATCTTAATAAGAATTAGAGCAATTCCAGGAAATTTGGTTTATTATCCTGGGATAATTTTTTACACCTGGGATTCCAAGAAAACAGGATCCTATCATCCCATTTGAGAAGCCCTAATGCTTATCTTTACTATGAATTTTCCACTGGAGTGGATATTTAATTTGTTAGAAAAGGTTCTATCACCCCTTTTCTTTGCCATTACAGCTGTAATGCCTTTAATATTTATTTTCAACACTTCCTCATGTAGCAATTCTATTTTGCTTTCTTACTCAATTTTATTTTGCTGTATTTCTTGGCATGTCTTTTCAACTTTATCCTTAATCTGGGTTAAATTCCCTTCTAACCCTTTTATAATTTCTTCCCTCATCTGCTCATATCCTCTTTTAATTTGAGACTCCAGTTTTTCAAACATTTCATTTTGTTTTTCAAATTTTATGGCCATCTCTTTCATTTAATTTTCAAGTTTTTCAAACTTTATTGTCTCTTTGTTTTGATTCTCAAACCTTATAGACATCTTTTCTAATATTTGATGCAGCCTTGCCATAAACTCATCTTTATTTGAGACTTTTACTAGATCTTTATTTTGTTCTTCACTAGAAACGTTTTCTCCTTCTCTGGAGACAGCATTTTTGTTTTCGATCTAAAATCAAATTAATCATAATATTTAACTACAATATTTACTTTTTTTAAATAATACTACTTTAAAATTATTTCTGCTAAATTTCTTATTCAATAAATTGGTGTGATCATTCAACCTTTCATTCTGTAGCCCCTTTATTAATACCTGCTTGATTATTTTATTGCCTGCCATTTCCCTAGTTTGCCCTATTAACATGCACATTTAATTATATTATTTGTTATATAAAATTCAATTCAGTTATTATTTTAACTGTAAACCTCTTCTCTGTTCTCACATTTCTTACCAAATTATTATTCTCTTACTAAATAGCCAGGGTCAGTATCAAACTCTCATGATAGATGACAATTTATAACCAACTTATCTCAGGTCTAGTGAGTGATAAATAAATATATTCAAGGCTTATATTTTAAGGTCCAATTGTAATGACTTTCTATTTTTACTACTAGATACCCAGGGTCATTCTCAAGAACACACCTTAGGCACCAATTGTAACAAACTGTTATTTTGACATAAAGAGATAATTCAAATAATCATCTCTCTAAAGACAAATATTCCATGGAAGAGACTTATTTAGTAATTATTTTATATATAGAGCTCGCAAAATAAGCTTTTAACAAGCTTTGCAGAATATCCCCAACCCCAGGCCAGTTTCTGTTACTGGCGTCATCAGTGAGGTGCTAGGATATTCAAGCATTAGATTAAAAATACCAGGACAAGCCCAGCACTTTAACTAATGTAAAACTATTAAGTAATATAATATTTGTAAATATAAGCTTATTAAATTAGGTCATGTGACATCTGACTTGATTTTTTTTTTTTTTTTTAATTTTATTAGCAATTATTTCTAAAGATATTTTTTAAAATATATATATATATCAAGCACAATTCAGAAATGGCAGTTCAAGTTTGATTACATATCAGGCTAAAGATAAATAATTAATCCAGACTACATTGATCCAGAATAAATGATACACACTAAGAATTAGCCACTTTGAGTCATTATGAACATTATATATATATATATTTGTTTATAAGATAGTGAGAGTTCTTAAATAATAAGTCTGGCTTTGAAAAACTGAAGGCAATTTTCTCTAAATTTCTTTCAGTATTTTTTCTGTTTTACCTGTCATCTAAACCACTTGGCACTCCTCACTCAAAAAATTGCTATGAACATCATAATATATATATATTGAAGTGGTAAATCTGTAGTACATATTTAACTTCACTGCCTGATGACATTACATACCTTTAAAGTAGGGTTTGAACCTGTTTATATGTTTATTTGGTCATCTAGGAATGTTAAGCACACACATATACACATATAACTTCCATCCCGTTTATTTAAGAAATGGTTATGTGTAACCAGTTGAATTATTATTTTAGCTTAAGTATATTTTATTTTCAAGCTTGTAAATTCCCTTCACTTAGATAATTGTGAATGTGCATATATGTATTACAGATATAAAAATAAATACAATTAATGTAGAGCTAAAGCAAATGCCAGAAAATTCTAAAAAGTATTATTACAATTTAAAAATGTCATTCTCATTTCAAGTCAAACCAAAAATCATATTTTAAAGTTATTTGCAATTTTAAAAATACGTTTAAATAATCTGCTTTCTGGAACGTATTGTTTACATCTTCCAATATTGCTAAATTTCAAGTATAGGAGGAGCAGAAGTTCTAGGAACGCGCAAAGGAGTTCAAATCACTCTTCTCTCTGGTATTTGGGTAGAGAGTCGAAACAATATGAACTGTGAGTAAAAACAATTTGCCTCCCTGATCTTAAATCGTCTCTGTCCTGCCTTCTGCTATGCCATCGCTACTTGAGAACTGTTATGTTTAATTGTAAAAGAATATTGGAAGATGCCTACCATTATTTTATTAATATTGTACCTTGCTAAACTTCGTATACGTTATTATAAGTGGCCACCATAACTTCTAAAGGTAATCCGTTTTGCCGAAGAATGAACTCTTAATTCTCCTCACTTCATTTCTTTCCTAAATCTTAATTGTAATCAGAATGTAATCTTTATTTATTTTATAACTGATTATAAACTTAATTATCGTTAAATTTGTGATTTTCTCTCTTAAGTTTTAAACTTGTTCTTTGAAACGCTAAGCACAGAATTATGTACTTTAAATCTATCATTAGTTTTTTTTAAGTTTCACACTCTAATTATTTTATTTCATGCGGCAAAACTTATTTTAAATATATATCTTATTAAATTAGTTTTAGTATGCTAATGTTTTAATCTAGCGAACTTATATTATTTCAATCATCATTCCGATATTTTTGGAATATTTAAATAGTTAAACGTAAAATTTCTTACTGAACGCTGTTCGCTCGGTTAAATATTTTGAAATTATGGTTAATGGCGGATTGTTTAAAAATCATATCACTATCGATATTTAAATGCAATTTATGTTCTTTTAATAAATTTGATTATTAATATACTTTAATAACTATTTATTACTTATACACCATTAAGAGTTAAATTAATTAATATATTGTCGTTTAGGAATGCTTGGGCTTGTTAAATAGGAAAAATAATATTTTTCCCTCTTTTATATTCGACATCCTAAATTTATTAAAGTTATACGTACGATGCTGAGTGGGTTATCATTTTATCATGGCGTTACGCATGATATTATTGCTTTATTTAAGCTTAAATTATTTCATTAGTCATTTAAGACTTAAGCCATATTCGCGTTGCTTATTTACAATAGCATTTTAAAGTACTTATATTTTGCTTTATCATATTTATCATCCGAACTCCGGATTTTCTTCACGTAACTAGTCTAGGAATGAGGTTTGGTAGAACCAATCTCAGGATAAACATTAGAGTATTAAGACTATGCATATGACACGTTGGAGGGCGTGCCATGGAATCCTTACCACTCATTTTTTCGAATATCGCCTTGTGATAAATACTAGCGGAATCATATATGTGATAAAGTTTTTCAGTCCAAAGATGGACATCTTCTCCATTTTAAACGCTGTCATTATAGTTAGCACTGCGAGTTCTTTTATGGGTAGTTCTCATATTATTTATAAGACGTGGCGCAGTGATGTTTGTAAACCACTCATTTTATAATTAGTCGAATATTTTAGGATTGTCACAGTAAAGCTAATTTAGGCTAACCTATTCCTCATTTGTACAGGCCCAAATATGCTCATAAACGATAAATTATTAACTATCATATCAAGAGTAAACCTCTCTTTAGAGATGAATTTGTAAACGTCCTTATCATTACTTAAAGTAATGATCACCGCATTGATAACATTAATTTATTATTATACTATAACTCATTAGCATACTAAATCAGTTGCTTATATGCAAAGTAATAACCGCATTAAATCTGTGCTATGTTTTCTAATGTAAATTAAATTGTTTATATTTATTAAATTATTATATTTTAATAATTACTCATGCGTTGTGTCTTACTGACTCTCACTCATTGAATTCCATTAAATATTTATAATAATGTTAGTAATATTTAGAAGTTATAACTAATTACTTTAAATGGACATTTATCTCTGGGTTGTTCTGTCTTTGCTCATTCTGGATGGATACTATTTTATAATTCATGTTTCTTTTGCAATGCTAGCTGTGTGCAATTCATTTAAAATTTATAAATTGTTCCTTCACATAAGATTGAGCCAATATTTGATATTATTTATTTACATTAATTACCCTATAGATCTCATGTTTCTCTGCTGTGTCTCTGGGACCAGAATGAATAAAATTTCATGTTATCATCAGAAGTGTTGTTTATAATGTTATAGTTTTAGAGAAAAGCAAATAGAGCAGAATTCATGATTGCTCCTGACCTGTGTATCTCGGGCATAAGTGGATTTAGGATACTTTTGCTTAGATTCTAAACCTTGTTAAATGAACATACAATTCTGACCGGTACAATATATTATAATGATATAGAATGAAAGGGGTAACATGGGGAAAAATGAAAATCATCATCATTCCATATAAGTCATAATCTATTAATCTTGATTTAACAAATAGTCAATGAACAAATATAGAAGGAATAAATATAAAATGATAAAATATAAAAAAAGCATGAGCATGAGATCTGCATTGAACAAAACTGTATAAGTAGTTACAACAACTATACTTATAAACTGCATTATCAGCATTACAAAAGAATAACAAAATGAACAATCAACAGTCATCCCTTGTGACTGAATCTAAAAGAAGTACATTATAAATAGGCTAATTATCTAACCACTGTCAAGCTTAGGGCAAAATATACTACAATCATCTAGATGCTTATATCCAAGTGTTAATCTATTACTCATAATAAAAAAATAATATTGAGATACTGATACATGCTAATCATTATCAATGCTCTGGTCATATGACACCATTAGAATACAGGCCAACTATAAACAAAATTTTCTCTAACAAATAAAATAAAATGCAGTGAATGGACTTTAAAGATGATACCTTTGCAACATCAAAAGAACTATCTGGATATCCACCCATGTATAAATAACTATTATTGCTCTCTACAGTTAGCTCAAGATCGGAACACCATAGCAATTGTGACAGCGTAAAAGAGAAAGTATAATCATATAAGCCTACTTTATTTTAATTTGAATAGTTTTACCTGGAATCATTTAAAAATCTCTAAAAAAAAATCAAGTAACACACACTGCCAATTCAAAGAACAGATAGATGGAGAAATAGAAACTTTAACACTATTATTTTATAACAATTATTTAATAAATTAACTAATAAATAATTTTTAAAAAATTCTAAATAAATGATATGACAATTCCAAATTATATATTTTTTTATCAACAACATATGATTTTCCATAGCAAGTAATATTAACTTGTTGGTTATTATTAATTCAGTTAATCAACATTAACTTGAAACAGAATTATTTATCTCTTCAAATGAGTAAAATTGAAAAATATTTCATAGATAAAAAAAATGTTAAATTAGCTAAAAACGTCTAGCAAAAATGAAAAGATTCTATACAATTAAATTTAGGAAAGAAAATAAGATTTAAAAACCCTATTTCAATTTTAAAAACTATAATAAAATTATTCTACCATTAATTATTATTTATTTTAAAAAATTATCTATAAATGTTAATATAGTCTCCTTTAACATACCTTTTTGACATGGATTTCTTTTTCTTGAGTCCTTCTTTTATTGTAATTTTCAGTTTTTTTCATTTTGGTTTTTCTTTTAAGTTTCTCCATTAACGCATATTTCCAAGGTAAGGTACATAGCTAAATTTCCCCATATTTACAATAAAATATTTTCAGGTCAGGCTAAATCTAAAGAATTTATCCATTTTTTTCCAATCTACTATTTTCTAGATCAGGTTAACACATAATAAAAGAAACAGTCATGCTCTTGGATGGAGTCAAGGCTTGTTATAGATTACTTCAAGGCTAATCCTCTTCTTTTATATTTTTGTTATTGAACAGATTATATACTTTTGGCTAAAACTTAGCATGTTTTTTTCCAAATCCATTTTAGAAAACATTTTTTTCTTTACTTGTAGTACTAAAACTATTTCTCACTGTTTTCTTCACAGCTGAGCTACTTGTGTTTTCTTTAACAGCATGAACAAGACTTCTACTTTTTCTTCAACAGGTGAATCAAGAAAAATTGCTGCTTACAAGACACTGAAGTTTACTGCTCTAATCTTCCCTCAATATTTATGAATTTTCTCTGTTGATTACAACTTTATGATGAAACTAAAATATTTTGTTGGCAGACTGCTTATATTAAGTGTATTGAACAGCAGAGCTACTTGTTCAATGGATCAGCTATCAGTGCTAATCAGTATCTGTTCAATCTTAAGAAGCAAATTTCTTCATATGATCTGAATGATCTGGCCTTCAGTTAGAGATGGGCAGTTAGAGCTCTCAATCCAGCCACATGCCTTCTAAAGGAAGTGATATACATCTGTTCCAGATTTATCTTTCCTGAAAGACTTGATTCATTATGCCCTCCTAATATTCTTCAGTCCAATAGCTAGTCAATAATGCCTCTTTATAAATTTTCATAAGAATTAGGCTTGGTGAATAAAAAATCCCACCATACTTGAGGTGCTCTGTGTTAAGTGGCTGCATGCTATAATCATCTTACTTTCCTCTGGCATCATCTTTAATCTAAAATATTTTTCTAAAGCTATTTAAACATTTGATAAGAACTTCACCAGCCTGATCCTTAATCTTCAGGAATTGTTTTATTAAATTATGTGCCACATTATAAGTTACAGGCTTCAGCCTGACCTCCTCTTTAACACTTTGTTTTAATTTCCATTTCACCTCCTTCAATAGAATTCTATTCTATTTGAACTCCCTTTTTCAATTCCTTTAAACTTGATTTTTTATTATTTTTTAAATTCTTCATGTCTGACCTTCAACTTTTTCTAGGCAACCAGTAATTTCTTCAAATCTTTTGACTAAAATCCCTTATTATTTCTGTGTAAGATTCCTGCTGAATCTTTCTATTTCTTCATTCATTTCTCAATCTTCATTTTTACGCCCAATACTTGATATTTGGATCTGTGCTTGTACTATTATTTCTTCCCTTATTTTATTTTATTTCTGTGCTATATTCCTGCTGAAGTGAATCTTTCTTACTATTTCTTCATTCCTTTTTCCATCTTCATTCTTATGTTTAATTATTGATACTGGGATCTACACTCACTCTAAATTTCAACAATCTATCTCTTCATCTCAAATTAACATCTATACTAAGTTTCAACTGAAATGCAACTGTCATCTGTTGATAGTTAAAAATTCTTAACTTTGTCTATGAAAAAACTGTTCTGCAATTGTTAATTATATCTATGGGGTTTACAACCTTACTTCTAAACTTTAATATATCTGATAACATATTTGTGCAGTGTAAATCTACATAACTATATAAATGTAAAAGTTTGTTTGTTACTATCTAACTCAACAAATATAGCACCAATCTTGATAAATCTTGCATTTGTTCTTCAAGCATGAATTCAGGCTTAATCTCATTATGTATTATCTACTTGTTCCTTTCCTTATATTCCATTCTAAAGTCTTCATCAGCACAACAATTGAAAAGTATTGATACTTTTCCTATTCTTCTTCTTTCTTGCTGAGCTTTGAACAATTCTAGTCTTAGTTTTCAATAAGTGTCCCTAAATTTAAAAATTATTTCTTAGGTTTTTTTTTTTGCTACTCTGTCTAAATATTAGTGTCTGAAGAATCATAACCATGAGAACATTTGATACTGAAAAATGATTAAAAAGCAAAAACAATCAATGATTTTTATATCTCCACCATTAATTTTGAAATCAGCTGCTATCCTGGTCATTATAATCTTTGCCTTCTTCATATTTATGTGACTTTTCAATATCCATTCTTTAATATTTCTAATAAGTGTCTTGAGATTTTCTTTTTTTTTTTTTTCAAGTAAAATTGTGGTATCATCAGCACAACTAACATTCTATATAATTATTTCATTAATCCAAATCTCCATTTGTTTTGTTCAATCTGACTTTTCTCATTACCTACTGCTATGTTCTGAGGGTATCTTAGATCAGTCAGGCAGCGATAAATAAATAAATGTGCACAATAATTATATAACAAATATTTATTTAATAATAATAATGTAAAAAAATTTTTTTTTAGATATTTAATAGTCCATGAATTCAAATAATCTCTATCTTTATCCTTGATTGGAGACGGATATTTTATACACAAAGAGTAAACCATATTAGCATATACAACCTATAATATTTTTTGCTACCTAACCATTTTAGAAATTCCTTTGAATAACTGGCAGATAACATTCAATGTGAGAATCTAAAAATTATTTTCAGCATAATCTTTACTGTATGTAATACAAAAATTAATTTGCAATAGTTTGCATATTCTTTTAAGACTTTTTTAAAATATATATATATAAATAGATTATCATCAATCTGTAGGGCATTGAGTCATTTTCCAATTTAAGTGGAATCATTTGATCAGCACTTTTACTGATTTTTTCTGTTTCCTGCAAAATATGTGATACAATGCTATTGCATTCAGTGGCATAATGTTAGAACACATAATTCATATTAAAAAATTAAATGAAATAGATTAAAATATTTTATTCAGCTTCATTCTGGTAATGAGTCAGATGTTTCAAGCAAGTCACACATCAATTAATAGTATTCATTTTTAATTTTTAGTTTAACTTGTTTTTTTTTTTTTTTTGAGATTTAAAGCATACAAATAAAAAATATATGTATTTTTTGTGGATTTATTATAATTCTTGAGATTAGTAGAAGACAATATGAAATGTTTTCAAAAAGGAATAAATAAAATATTAAAAATAATTTTAAGGAATACAAATAAAATTTACATACAAAGAAGCAAAAATAAAGAAAATAAATGTTTTATACCTGTTTAGCAATATTTTTCAATGTAGAAGCAAAACCTGGCTGACCATAATAATTATCATTAGGTGGGAAATAGGTTCCTCCGACAATTGGTTTTAGATCTGGTGTTAGCCATACACTCATGGGCCACCCTCCACTTCTACTTGTTGCCTAAAAATAAATTAACAATGAAAGTTCAACTAGTAAACCTTTTTTTTTAACAAAAAAAAATATTCTAGATTAAAAAAAAAAAAGCTTCATTGTGAAAATCTGCATTAATAGTAAATGATGTAAAAATACAAGATACATAAAAGAATACGAAATTGCATTTTAGCATAAGAGAAAGAATAATATTAGGAGCAAATAGTTTCTGAATTATTCTCAATTAACTAAATAAAACAAATCTTGGTTTGACCCATTAAATTAAATTTCTGAATATTCAAATATAACATTAATAATCAGAACTAAAATAGAGCAAGATCTTTTTCTATTATTTTATGTCTCATTTATTTGACAGTAAAAATAAATAGTCATCTTGTACTTTTCAACTATAATTGTTGTTATCAGCCATAACTGTTCCATTGCTGATTAAAGATTTCTCTCAAAAGCATATGACTTTTAAATACATCATCTTCATTCATTCTCGATCAAATGGTACCCATTCAACTAATGACTTAGTCAATGTATCATCTTATCTCATCATGATATGTCCTACCCACTTTCATTTTAGAAATTTTCCTTGCTTTAAGAGGAATTTTACTTCTATCATTTCACATGTGCCAAAGTTTCTGATTAAATCTTTTTAATTCATATTCATTTTATTTCTTAGTTCCTGCTTTTAACTTTTATTTTTAGTGTAAGTGCATACAATTTATGCATATATAAGAAAATATTATATTTAAACATGAATTAAAAAAAAAAATCCCCAAAAATATGTTTTTTTTTGTCTTTATAGATAATTGTTTAGATTCTAATATGTTTTTCCATTTCTTTTCAGAATCATTTCAATTTTTTGATACTGATAATTACAAAATGGGAGAAATTGTTCCAGGTATTTGAAATAGCTATTCAAGTTAGACAGCAATTAAGGTTAGAATTTTTTCTTTGTTTATAACTTTAGTGTTAGACATTATTAAATTGATTTCTTCACTTTGATGCTGTAATATTAGTCATCTGCAATGTTTTCTTATATGGATATAAAATTCCTTAAACTATTAAAACTCAAGTAAAGGAGAAATTAATTTCACATCTTTTTTCCCCCAAAAACAATTAAGTAATTAGAGAATTATTATATTATAGTCCACTAAAATTAAGTTTAAGAAAGAAGTTCATTAAATGTTTTGTTTAAAATACAGTTATCCATCATTTGGAGCAAAGACATAAATAATTAGGAAAATAAAAATCTGAAAAATTTATAAATAAAGGTTTTAAAATTATTTAAAAAATAAATTGGAAAAATAAGTAGTACAGAAATAATGAAAAAAAAAAAAATATAAATAAGATGTTTAAAAAAAAGTGCAATGAAAATGAAATTGGATTTAGAAATTTAAAAATTATCAAAGACATTTTAGAATAAACTAAGGAGCAAAAGAAAAAAAGATAGGAAAAAAAATTGATAGCTACTTTGAAGAGGAGGAAATAGTTTTAAATATATGAAGTGTGCAGCAAGAGATGATAATAAGAGAATCTGTTTACATAAATATAAAAAACTATTACTTTTATTCATTTACTTTGTACTAAAAACACACAAAATAAATGTTTCTTCAATCACAATTGAGTTTTATATATTTAACTTGAAATAAAAGTGTGGGGGTCCAGAAATTAATTAAGTCCATCCACTTTTATTTCAAGTTAAATATAAAAAAACCCAATTGTGGTTGAAAAAACAATTATTTTGTGTGTTTTTAATACAAAGTAAATAAATAAGTATTTATTAAAAAATATTTTTTTATCTCTATTATTTACTTTTTAGCATTAAAATTGTAATCAAAGATTTGTTTTTATTTCAATTTTAAATGATGTTAAAATACTTTTAAAGTTGAAAGTAAAATCATAAATATTAAATCAACTTTGTTTACAATATATGGGTTGCACTTAGGGAAACAAGGAAGTGAAGTTTTAGGGAGTCTGATTTATAAAAAATGTAGTTCGGGAAACTTGTAAAGGGGGGTGGGATTTTAAATTGTAGCGCTATTAAAAAGATGAAGATTGGATGGGAGGTAAGGAATAAACAAAGGGCAGTTGATTTAGATATAAAAGTAGATGTGGAGAGGGAATGGGTCTGTAAAATTAATAGTAAGCAAGTTATTTATAAACATAATGGAGAAGAAAGAATCAAAAAATTTTATAAAAGAGTAGTTAGGAAAAAAAAAAATTGTTAAAATTGGGTATTTGAATATGCAAGATGGTAGGAGATCAGAAAAGTGGCAGGAATTAAACAAAGCAATTGAAAATGAAGGGCTTGAGGTATTAGCAGTAGTGGAAACACATCTAAGAGAAGATGAAGAACCTGTTTTGGAAGATTTGGCATGGCAGGATATAAATAGAAAAGAGAAAGAAAAAAAGAGTGGTGGTATAGGTGTTATATCAAAAAAATATTTAAATACTGTTAAATGCCAAGAACATTTGTGGTTTGAAATAAGGTTGGGAAAACAAGAATGGTTGGTGGGTATAGTTTATATAGCTACTGGAGATAGTCAAATTATAATGGAATGGAACGATAGCATATATGCATGCCTAGTTAAAGATATATAGAGTTTTACAGAAATGGGGGGAAACGAATAATGGTTATAGGAGATATGAATGGGCATATTAAAGAAATTGATGATGTAGACAATAAGAATGGACAGCTTTTGAAGGAATTTTGTCAGAGAGTAAATTTGAGCATTGGAAACTTGTCAAATATTTATGAGGGATAATACACATGGTCTAGGAATAATATATCACACACAATAGATTATGTATTGGTAGAGAAAGAGGGAATGGATAAAGTATGGAAAATTAAGGTGTTTGATAATGAAGAGAGAGTATGTAATAGTGATCATAATTTTTTTGTAATTGAAATGGTTAGTAATGTGATGAAAAATAGAAATAAAAGTAGAAAAAATAGTGAAAGATATAGATGGAGAGTGAATGATAAGAATAAGTTAGAAGAGTATAGAATACAAGTTGAAGAAATCATGGAAGAGTTGGTTGGAAATGAGTATGAGGACTGGTGTGATGAAATAGAAAAAGTGGCAAATAGAGTTTTAGGTGAGAATATTCAGAAGAATAAAAGTAATAGAACAATGAGAGTTAGTAAAAGTGTAAAAGAGAGGAAAAAAGCATGCAGAGAATATAAGTGTGCTATTAAAAACAAAGAAAGTGAAAAAGATATTAATGCTAAATAGGAAAAGTACTTAGAAAAGAAGAAGTTAGCTAAAATAAATAATTATAGAGAGAGAATGAAACTAAATAGTAAATTATTGGATGATATTAATAAAAGTGGAAGAGATGGGAGTAAAAAAATTTAGAATTACATTAAAAGGAGAAATTTAGGGGAGAGAGAGATAATACTACTGGATGAGGAGGGAATAGAGTGTAGCTCTAGAGAAGAATTAGAGAGAATACTGAATAGTTATGTAATGGATATAGAAAAGATGTTAGATGTGAAGGACAGAGGGATAAAAATATGAAAGCATATAGTAATGGGAATATTAGCTTTACAGAAAAGGAACTGAATGAGACAGGGAAGAAATTGAAAAGTGGTAAGGGAAGAGGGTTAGATAGATGGGCAGCAGAGATGGTAATGAATTTAGGGCATAGGGCAAAAGTAAAGTTACTATCATGTTTTAATAAGATGGCACAGAAGAGAGTTTTTCCGGGTAGCTGGAGTAATACAAGAATAAGATTATTATTTAAAGGAAAAGGTAAGGATCATAGAAAGTTAAATAATTATAGACCAATAGCGGTAACATCAGTTTTATATAAAGTTTTTTCATATATGGTGGCTGGAAGAGTTGCAAAATGGATGGAACAAAATAATGTAGTGGGGGAAATGCAAGGAGGCTTTTGGTCAGATAGGCATATAGGAGATAGTTTATTTGTAGTTACACAACTTATAGATATGAGTAGAAATTCAGGTAAACAGTTATATATGAGTTTTATAGATATAGAGAAGGTATATGATAGAGTGAACAGAAGTAGATTATGGATAAGTTTAGCAAATCTGGGAATGGATGAAGCTTTAGTGGGTGTCATTAAGAAATTATATGAAAATAATTACTATACATATCAATTAGGGGATATAGAATCAGTTAAAGTTAAAAATGTGGTGGAACTGAGGCAAGGATGCCCTATGTCACCTATTTTGTTTGTGTTGTATTTGAGTGAAATGAAGAGAGCAATAGAAAGTCTTGGAAGAGGGATAGAGATACTGTTAATAGGTGGCAAGAGAGCATTGTCGGGTCTTTTTTTTGCGGATGATGTCTTTTAGTGTGCAGAAAGAAGAGACGATATGGAAGTTATGCTGAGGACATGCGCAAGGGTGGGTAAAGATATAGGGATTACATTTAGTGAAGAAAAATCAAAATATAATGATGGTGAATACTGGGGAAAGAGAAGACAAAGATTTCTTATTGGGGGATATAAAGTTAAGTGTGGTGAATAGATATAGTTATTTGGGAATCATCTTGGGTAATAAGAAAAATTGCTTGGATCAATGGGAGAAAAAATTGATAAATGAAGCAAAGAAAAGAAAGGGATTGATAAAGAAATTAACAGTGTTTTCATATAATAAATATGATGTAGCTAGAATTGTATGGAAGGGAGTGGCAGTAGCAGGTTTAACATATGGCAATGATGCGTTATGTGTTAGTAAAGGGATCTTAGATTGCTTAGAAAAAGTACAAAGGGAAGTAGGAAGACATGCATTAGATGCTGAGGTGTGGACAGCAAAGGAGGCAATTCAAGGAGAAATGGGATGGTCAAGTTTTTATATGAGGGATGCAAAAAGCAAATTGAAAATGTTTGGTAGATTGCAGTTTATGGATAATAAAAGAATAGCCAAAATAGTATTTAATTGGGTTACAAGTAAAGGGCAGGCAACAAGATGGGTGAGAAAGGTAATGCGGTATGCAGAAGATTTGGATAAAGAATTTATGTCAGTATACTTGTACAAAAGGTGGGATGATTGTGTTAGGAGGATTGTTGAGTGTTATAGTGGTAAGGAGTGGGATAGAAGAATAGATGCATTAATAAAGAATAGGGAGTTGGAGAGATGGAGAACTAGTATGGAGAGTAAAACGATTTTAAATATATATAGAAGTAAACAGAACATTGGGTGTGAGTTAATTTATGATAATAGTAAGGAAAGTAGTTTATTGTTTAAGGCTCAAACAGGATCTTTAGCAACAAGGGAATATACACGTAAATGGAAAAATATGGGGGATTTAGTCTGCAAGTTGTGTAAGGAAGGCATAGAAAATATTAGGCATCTGTTACTTCAATGTAAATGCTTGGAAGCAGAAAGGGTACAAATAATGAAGTTATGAAAGATTAAATATGAACAAAGTGATTATACAGAAAGTGAGTTATTGGTTTTTATGCTAGGTTTGGGAAAAGATAAGGAGGATTTAGATATGAAGGTCATGGAGTTGACAAAGATTATGTTGTGGAAATGGGATGGAGCAGATTATGGGAAAACTTAGGGTGAACAATGGAAAAGGAAGGTAAAGTGGCTAACAGGTTTCTCTGAGCATAGCTGCCGAGAGATTCCTGACTCCATTTAAGGAGAAGTTACAGTGCATCACATCACATCACATCACATCTAAAATATTTTAGTGTCAAATTGCATTTCCAGTGATTTATAAGAAATGTACTAAATTTGAACAAATTATATTGAATATAAATATATTAAACTTTAATTTTAAAATTTTATTAATCTCATTAAAAGCATTTAGTTGAACCAAA
Organism: Epiperipatus broadwayi; assembly: GCA_028023455.1. Classification (NCBI taxonomy): domain Eukaryota; kingdom Metazoa; phylum Onychophora; class Udeonychophora; order Euonychophora; family Peripatidae; genus Epiperipatus; species Epiperipatus broadwayi. The sequence continues at coordinate 2,417,683 of JAQFVV010006241.1, read as the reverse complement.
ACCTCTAACAAATATATATATTGTAACCCTAATAGAATAAGAGGGGGTATGAGAAAGAGAGAGAAAGAAGAGAAAAGAAGGAAAAGAATGCTAATAATAAAATAAGAGAGTGGGAAAAGAAAGAGAAAGAGATAAGAATTAATAATAATAATAAAATGAAGGTAATGATAAAAATAATAAATGATGAAAAAGAAATGAAAGGGGAAAAAAAAGAAAGAGAAAGAAATATATGGAAGTAATGATGTGGAGGTAATGATAATGATAAAAATAAATGATGGAAAAGAAAAGAATTGAGAGGGAAAAGAAATAGGGAAAAGTAATAGAAATGATATATATAATGGAGAGAGAGAAGAAATGAGATGATGGGAAAGATATGAAATAGAGAGATGTAAGAAGAAGATGAAATAAAGGAGAGGGAAATGAAATGAGATGATAGAAGAATATGAGGAAGAAGTATAAGAAGAAACCCTTAACGAATGTTTTTTAAAGGGCTGAGATGATAGAAAGATATGAGAAATTACATGAAAAGAAATGGAATAGAATTAAAATGATATAAAATGAACTATAAATAAGAGACTCTAAATGACTCGGCTCAGTGGGGTTACAATAAATTTAAAGAAAAGAGATGATGATCCAGAGATGTATAATCAAATAAAGCTCAAATCCAATACTGCTGAACTATACCGACTATAGTATATTGTAACGGTCAGAATTCGCACATTTCATAAACAAGTTGCACAGTTTCTCCACCACACTCGAAAAGCAGCACCAAAGTGGGTTCAGGGCCTGTCATACCGGATTCGAATATAGCAGATCGACTGCGCAACCAAATACGATGGAGCCCGAACCCGCCATCACAATAGCAACATCTTTTCAGGCCGCGGTGGTCAGAGAGAGAGAAGAGACTACGTGAGATTTATAAATAAATTAACAGCTAGCGTTTGGAAAATCTTAATAGATACGTGTATAACCCAGACAATACGAGACAATGAGATGAATCAGAAAATAAACACTAACGTAAAGAATTGATTAAATTAACATATTTATTAACTAAATATATTTCTGCATATTTATTTATTAAATAGTGCGCAAATGTTAACTACAATTGATTAAATCATTTTACTCTTAATCTATAACCTTCAATTATTCTACAATGTGCCTTACTAAACCTTGAATACATAAGCCCAAGAATAAGATACTGGAATTATTTATAATAAAAGATATTAAATAGTTTTACGATAAACTGACTTCAAATAAATCAGACGCTCCAATAGCTTGCAGCAGCGATTGTTAGTGCGGAAATATATGTGTAGTATGATATTATCTTAAAGTACTTAAAAAGATTCAGTGGTATCCAAGTTTAGAAACATGGAGGGTGGTAGTCCATTTAAATACAGAACTTTGTGACGACAATAAAAAATAAATCATAAAATCAACCATATGTTCACCCCACATTTCTCCCGTAGCCCTAAAGATCGGAGTATTACATATCTCGAAGAACTGTCAGCATCCCCAGGTGTGAGCTCTGGTACACATTGACTAAACCGCAGGAAGATAGGGAAACGATTTTAAACACTTTTAAAGAACAAAGTGATCTCAACATCGAATACCCTTCCACAACACTAAAATATATATATAATCGATTAAAAAAAAAGGAGACATAACGAAAATTCACTACAATTCACTCATTGATAAAACATCTACACTCTCCCAAACTCAGAATAACAATAGAAATACTTAAAACAAATAATGGGTTTAACATTAAAAAGGTGTGAGTGCGAGAATTTAAAAATTAATTAACCCACGCACCCCCACATCTGCCAATATTATTCCCACACCTCCATACATCCTTGAAGATTATGAATCAAATCTAGGTATTATAAAGAAAATAATATAGTCATCAACACGCTTATAAATCTCATTTAAAGGACTCATGAACGTAAAATTACATTCTTTATAAGAATGGGAGTATCATTAATTAGATTTGTTCTTCTTACAACCCATAAATACCAAAAACAATTTAAATTGATATTAACCCAAGTTTAGATCGACAATAAATTTAAATATACATTTTTAAAACATACATGATAATGAGGCAAAAAAGAATTTGTTTTTTATAGGTTTTAGATCACAAGACTCTTTAATTTTTTACCTTTCAGTTGTTTGGTAAGCTGAGCACATTTCAGGAGTGGATAAGATTTACACATTTAATTCATCTCTGTCACACATATTCCTTAATATATTGGATCCAGATTACATCCGCACTATTTCCGAAAAAAATACATGACTCATCATCATATTCTCTATGATATCACATTTTTACATTTTCTTGAAAGATTATTAATCAGATGTCTCAGCAAAACTTCAATCAATACGAAAATAATTTCAACCCGAATTCTCAGAAAAAAAATACTCAGAAAATAAAATCAAAACCAAAATCCAACACAGAAAAACATCAAATCAGAATCACTTTTGTTTCTTCCCTCCTCTAAACAAAAGAAAACATTCAATATATACTGTTTATCTTATAAAAACCTGCCTTGCATGACAAACCTTTAACCTTTTCATTCTTATCAATTATTATTTCTTATCTGAACATCAGAAGAACATTTTATTTTTTTTTTTACAATTATAATTCCAGTAAATCTCAGATTGAAAGAAGATTAAAACATTTATTTCATTCTGTTGAAGACTTTTGCTAATTGGAAATTCCTAAGACATACGAATTGAATTTATAATCCAAAATTTTTACTTTAAATCTATTATATTCTCAACCTACCTTATTTTATATTTATATAATTTTCAATAACTTTATAATTTTAGAAAATATTAAATTATTTCACATTTAGATTTAATTCGAACGTTAAAACTACTTTTAATAATTATTATTTTACCTACAATAGAAAATAAATATTCAACACAATATTTTTAAAATAAATAACTCAACAACCACAATCCAATAATATAATTCCAATGATGATATTAATATTTACAGTTATCATTTAGTCTTTTAGTTTTACCTATATAACCTTAAATGAATATAAACATCACATACTCGACATTTATATATCAATAAAAATAAAGGTTGAAAATTGACTCACGATAATAATCTACTGTTTATTTTAGGATTTTATATAAAATCACAACACACCACAACGATTTATTCAATTTAGGTATAAGGGTAGGAAATTAAGAAAAAATTCAACAATCAATATTAATAATAACCTAATACTAAACCATACCAAGGATTATTTAAAATCACTAATCCATAATTACCATATTAATCCTACCAATCAATCATACACTCTCTGAATAAGACTAATGATACTTTGCTTTACAAGATTATCTTACAGAATTATATTTACTAAAACAACAAGAGCAAATAACCTCAGGGATTTTAAAACTAACACTCTTGTGCAAAATTAAAGTTTAAGTTAAGTTGCCTAATAAAGAATTACTGTGATTAATAAATAAATGAGTGACATCTTAGCTGACAATAAAATAATTATAATATGTTCAATCTTAAAATAATAAACAAACAAATATTAATTCACAAAATTTAATGAATCAATTTAAATTTAACTAATAATGGCCTATTATCTAAGATATTACTTGAGCAGAGAAAAGAGCAAGGGTACTTTTAATGCCTTTCCATACTCACAGACAACCACTAAAGACCTCAAATGCAAATGGATTAAAATTCTTTAAATATATGAGATTTAAGATGATGATAGATGATGTGCAGTAAATATAAGATAAGGTGCAGCTTTTAAAATAATATTAATTAAAATATTCTTCTGAAGTACTAATATTGTTAATCTGATATTGCATAATCTTTAGTCTGAAAGATATACTGATAATTTAAAAAATAAACTTTTAACTAAGTATTTAATTATGTATCTGCTATAATGCAATTATCTGTATTTGTGATTCAATATGAGAATCATTTACTTTAACATAGCTTTTTAATTTTCAAGACAATATCAACTATATTTAATTAACTTAGAATATGCTTGTGAATTTCTGAATTGAAGATTCAATAACTTTAAAATTTTAAGATTTTGTGAACTTGGAACCCAAGACAATAATATATTTTCATATAAAAGTAAAACAAACAAAACAAAACTTTTGAAATAATAATAATTTGATTTATTAATAATGAGAAGAAATGTTTATAAATGTAGTAGAATACAAACAGTGCCAATACCGCACTAAGATTTTATATAATTATTTGGACTCTTAACAGTTTTATTTAATTTACACTAATACACTTAATAACAGACCAAGGTTATTCACTGTTACTTTCTTTTAATAATTATATTTTTCTCAAAAAAAATATTTTAAACTTTAATTATCATATGTACTTAATAAGCACACTACTATTCTTCTTTATTAGACTAATTAATAACATTATTGTGTCATCTACTAATCAGAATAACACACAGAACTATGTTTATATTGAAAACCCTAAGCTTAATTTTATACTCCTCAACTTAACAAACGCTAAGTTGGAGTAAGCATATTCAACAATACTTTTTAAAAATATCATCACTAGTTTCACGGATATAACTAATATCACAGCTAGATATATCTTTAAATCAGATTAAGCTAATACTAAAATTAAACTAACTTAAGTGTATGGGACAATCATTCATCAGAGATCAGTTATACTTTTTTTAAAATAACTTTAGTCCACATAAAATTATTCCCTCAATGTTTTAAAGATAATGATGTAACAGACTTACAAATCCAGCGGCGAAATTCTGGATGAAAATATTAAATTATTATGTGTGAATTGCCACTTATACCATATGCATATTTAACATACTTTAAAATAAATATAACTTATTGTTGGTTAGCTTGTGCCTGATAAAACTATCATAGCAACACAATTCAAACATTGATATACCTATGAGCCTTAAATTAGCTACAACTACCTGAAGAAATACATTTCCTCAAACAAGCATATCTTGTCATCACAAATCTAAAACAAATGCAACATCACCTACTGTGGTGGAATTAGCATTAAGTCATCATGAATGATAGGCAAAAAATACAAAAATACTAGGCTCCTCAGAGCTGGAAAAGAATGTGGTGGCTTCCAAAAATACCTAACTTTGAGGCAGAAACGAAGATGTCTGGAATTCATCTACAGTACATCTGGGAACAGGAACACCCACCAGAAAAGCACAATCCTCTCATGGGATTTCCAATGCTTATAAATGTGATCATCATCACTGAAAAATACAATACAATAACCCTCTTTTGGGAATACGCACTATCAAATCATGGAAATACAATACAATAAGGATGGAGGATTTTATCTACTCCATAAGCATATTCAGAAATTATTAACTAGGCCTAACTCTATGAGGCTAACAAATACTAACTAATAGCAAGATATATACTTCACCTGAACTAACTAAGTTATTTCCAAGAAATTTATAAAATACAAAACGTATATCCAATGTTCGAACCAACAAAGCAAACTATGTGTCAACTGACTACTGTAGAAAATACTTTAAACTTAAATGCATATAAAATTCTAGGCAAGGCACAATGCACACATAACAAAATATTAAATGCTAAAATATAGTGAACTAGTGGACTTTTAAAATTGTAAATTAAATGCAAGAATATTTACTTCTCGATGAATATAAAATATTTGTAGTTACTATTAATATAACATTCATAAAACAAATGAATGGATACTCTCTGATAAACTTCTTTAGTAAATTTAAAATAAAAATTGAGTAAAACATCCCATTTATATGAAAATAAGACTGTGATATTTAAATCTCTATAATAAAATTATTAAATAGAAACTAGCTAGTGTAATGCTTGATAAATAAACTAAATCTACTTAAGAATGGCAAGAAACATTTGCTCATTCAAATAAACCTATTTCATTTTAAAATTATAACCCTAGTTTACCTATATATTTATGCAAAAAGTGTTACATAAAAAATTGAATAGCATAAATATTTTTATGGTTTCATTCTTCTTTTTTAAATCAATAAAGCAGACCATAAAAAAAAAAAATAATACATTAATTCAAGTTCATATTTCGGCTCCGTGATGATTTTTCCATTTCATAATGTGTAGACAATTTATCCAGGTTAAGATATCTATCTGAATTCGAAGCTTCAATTAATACATTTATACACATGGCAATCATTTCCAAATGAAAATGTTCAATAGTTCATTAATAATATTTTTTTTAAAACCATTTTTAAAAAAAAATTTAAATAATAAGATTAAGCCGGCATGAAACAAAATAAATTCTTCAGCTGAACACACTTTTATTTATTTATAGGATCCAGAGTTCAAAATTGCATATAATAATAATAATATATATATATTTCTTTATCTGAATTTCTTTATCCTCTTTTAGAAAAACGCTCCTTTTGAAATATAGTTGTTTTTTTTTTAAATACTTTTCCTAATAATATTCCAAGACGTATTTATTTTTAAAATTAATTTCCTTTGCTTACTTTTAAATATGAGAGTAGAAATTTTTTTTTTTTTACTGTTCAAGACATTTCTCCATTTATATGCTATATTTAATGCCATAAAGTTATTTTTAAATACTGACAAGTATGGCCATTTATAATGGACCCAATAACTATAAATTCATTATTAATCCTTACAAATTGCTTTAAAGTTTTATTTCCAAATACGTGTCCTTTCTTACTGTGTAAATAAGAATTATCCTTTAAAATGTATATATAATCTGTTTGCGTTTAGCTAAACAAATCGTTTTCATATATGTCAAGATATAAGTAATAACTTTTCTTTTTTTTTTTTTTAAAAAAAAAATCATCCTTTATAGTTTCACTGTAATCGAACGTAGCAGCTTCTTTATAATGTTCGTTTTAACTTTAAAAAAAAAAAATATCTTTTTTTTTTTTATATGTATGCTTTTTTAATCTAACAGGAAAAATAATTAGCATTTTACTTTCAAAATAGTTTAATACAACTGAACACTTATCTATGGAAATGATTAATAGTTCGTTCCTTAACCTTACTTCCAAGTACAGAAAAATAAACAAGTTAAAGTCATATAATATGTGAGATGCTTTATTTATCCTAGACATTTTTTTTTACTATAATTTCTATGCCTCGACTGAAATTCAAATTGTTAGAAAAACGGATTACCTTTTCTTTTTAGCCCTTCTTCATTACAAGACGATTTTAAATATTTTAAAGATACTTGTATTTTTTTTTTAGAAATATAAAGTTCTTTAGAAAAAATTACTTTTATTAACAAAATTTTTTAAGATCCAATACCAGTTGAATCAAAATAAGATCAGCCCCTGAATGACACCTCGATCTCCATTTTATCTCACAATTTTTCATCCACCTACAATTCATTTTAAAACCAATAAAAACTATTTTTTATTAAATTTTAATATTCTGACAAACCAGCTGTGGAATCAATCTACTGACGTAATCAATATAATTTTCCCATACCACGTGACCTTCAGCTGCAAAGTCAAAATTTTATTATTAACAATATTGTGCCATAATTTTTTTTAATGATATTTTATACAACCCAATAGTAATAAATATAAAATTTAAAGTTATACCCTTTATTAAACCCATAAATATTTCATTGAAATAATTTTATCCACACATTTGTTTTATTTACTTATTTTAAACAATATTGGAATTAAATTACTTTTTTTATTCTTATGTTTCCATGTCAATGCATGCACATTCTCACATACGTCTGGCCTTGGATTAATTGTTTAAAACTATTTTTAAAATTACAACAATAGAATGTTAATGAATATTTAATCTAAATAATTTTTATAACTGGAATGTTAAACTACAAAACTAATAACAAATATTCTTATTTTTTTAAATAAAAACTTACATATCATTTTTTTAAAATTTATTACTTACTTATTCCAACTTATTTATAATATCTAATTATTATTCTTTAGACATTAAAATGGATTATACAATAGTTATTTTAGAATACATTTAATACTATTTATCAATTCACAATTATTTTTTTTTTACATTTGCTTATGTTAAATTATTACCTAACATCCCTTATCAAACCAACTGACACTATTAAAATATTTAGATTATCCTATTTTAATAATTAACTAAGTTAATTTCCATTTTTATCATCATTATTTTTTTTAAATCCTAAATTTTTAAACAAAAGGTTAAGCTAAGATAACCTTGATTACCTCTTGGAACTAAGTGACACTTCAGTTAGGTACAATATATATATCATCCTCTCATGCATATAACTGAAAACTTTTTTAATAATTTATTTTAAATTAAATATCAAAATATTTCAATTTTCATCTACCATGGATCTGAATTTAAATAACTACTGTATATGCACATATATATTTTTTATTTATTAAAGAATAAATAAAGATGTGTGTGCAAGCTGTTAATGTTAATTCTAGAATATTCCGGGGAAAAAAAAAATTAATTATACAGAAAAGGAAAACTTACTGCAAATAGCAACAGGCTAATCTACATATTAAGAAAAGTTACTTTATGCAAATTAGTCAAACTGATAAAAAGTCTGCAGAAGAATTATGCAATGTCTAATGAAGTCAGAGTAATGGAGGAAGAAGAACAAAAGTAATTAATAAAGAAGATCTCTAGTCAAGAATCTATTTGGACTATGCTATATTCTGTAGAAAATCTATTAGGTTTTAGTAACTCGTCGAGAGCTATAAGTTATAAAGTTAAATTTTACTTCAGAGAAAAAATAGTAATAAAATGTAAATACATATCTAGTTTAAAAAGTCTAAAAAGATTGCTAATAATTAATGGAAACATAAATGTAAATAGATATGTAAGTTTTTTTAAAAAAAATAATGAAAAATACATTTTGTAAAATAAAAGAAACTTTATTTTAATAATATTAGTTTAAGTCTAATTCAACGAAGAAAGATTGGATTGCAGATAAATTAGACTTAAACAGATAAAGATTGTAAGCTAAAAGCATTCTATAAAAGATTGCTGAAAAATAATGCAAATGATTATTTTCAAGGCTGGATATAACTCGTGGATTTAAAATACCAAGAAAACTGTGTAGTATTGTTAAAATCAAACCATTAAACTATTTTAGGAGAAAACAAATGGAATAAATATTTGAAGCAAATTACTGTGGAATGCGAATGGACATAATTAGAACCTGGATCCTTATCGGCATTGTAAAGATGGATTAGTAATATGGATTTACAGCTACATTGGATTGATAGGAATTTTTTTAAATGATATCAAGCAAGGAGAAAACAGTATAAATAGTATGCGCAAAAGAGTGTGTCGTCAGCTTTTCTCCACTTATCGCATGATGTTGTTTGTTGCTATCATAAGGACCTTTGAGAAAAGCTGAGGGCAAAGTGGCCCTAGACTTTTCTGCAATGATCGAAGTATCCTAGAGCCCATGCCTCTGAAGGTGAAAGATAGCTGGCTAGGGAAAATGTTTATAGACATCAACGTTCTTTTATTATTTGTGTATGCCTGAGAAGGCCCAATTAGGAGTGTGTTTTAAATATTGTGAGTATAAACTTTTAGTATTCACTTAGGTCCACCACTATTGTAGTGGCAATATTTGTTTGCTTAATGGTGATTATAGTATTGAAGATTTAGAACTTTAAATCAAAAACTAATTGTTAATGTGTATATAAAGGAACTATGGAATGCTATTTAGTTAAATCTTAATTGATATGTTTATATATAATATGTAAATAAATGTATTTATTCTTATTTAATAACGTTTTAATCATTTAATAATTTTGTGATAATTGTTGGTAGTCAGCTTCATAGCTGAATACACAACAGACTATCTCTGTTATAATGTGTGTGATCAGTATGAATGCTTACAGAAATAAAGTTACAGAGTTGTAGAGTTATAAACTTCAGAAATAGAGACTTTATACATGTTAATCTCTAAGGAGACTGAACTTTGAAGAGATCTAAGTGATCTTATACTCAATTAGCAAATCACAGTTGAACTATTAATATCTTACTAATAACTATTATTGTTATTATTATTATTTAGAGTAAATAAAACTCTTGAAGTTTTATTTAAACCATCGTTGTTTTTCATTATTTAACAAATATGCCAACTGACTGCTTGGCCCTGAATATATTATCTGGTGCAGTTGTCAAATTAAACTTGCTGAAGCTTGGATATATTATCTGGAGCAGTTTGAAAGTCTTACCTGTGAGGTCAGATATATACTATTTGAGACAGATCAATAGTTAACCTGTGAAACTTAAAGGATTAGTAGGAGATATTAGACTTAGCGGTGCAGTGAACCAAATATGCAGAACAACATGACAGCAATATTTATATGCAAAATCCAGGTCAATAGTAAATATATATGAATCATATTGAAAAGTACATGCATATGAATAGGATAACAGATGATAAACTTAAAGTACAATACTATTATGGATATCTGGTAAAGAAGTCTAGAATGTAGAAAACCATTTATGTGATTCCAAGCCGCCTGAAGAAATGATCTGATAAAATTAAATGCATATTTTAAGCCCATAACATCAACATTTATGATGTGTTTTCATTTTTGAGAGGATACAATCGCAAAGTGAAAACAAAAACGAATTTGATTTGGTCCCATCAATGTCAGCGAAGAATTGAAAATTCAAAAATTTTATCGTCAAAATGCTGTTAGATCAGTTAAAGCTTAGAGAAATATTACTATGTAAGAAGGAATTATCATACAAGATGGCTATTAAATGGTCATTAACTTACGAAGCTATGGTAGACCATATGCAAACTTTCAAAATTGTAACACAGAGAAATTCTCCAGAAACTAGTATAAATATAGCAAACCAAGAGTGATAAGCAAGAAATTTAATCCTCCTCCTACTTATTATTGTAGAAAAACAGGGCATTTAAAATCCTACTATAAGTTTAAAACGAAAAAAGTTTTAATTGCAGGTTTAAAGGTCATTTATCAAAGTTATGTAAGGAAAGAATGACAAAGCAAGATTTACAATGAAAGAGTAAATCGAGGTTAAGTGTCTAAAAAGTTGACATTTATAAATAAATTGTAAGATATTCTTGATATGCCGAAATTAAACATTAAAATCTTCAATCAAAATATGCAAATGGAAATCAATAATGGGGCAAGCACATCATTAATATCTTGGAAAGACTGGAATTTGATTTGTAAAAAAGGTAAACATAAATGACAAATTGAAGAAGTCTATGGTGTTAATGTCAAACATGAATGGAAACAGCATAACAATTAGAGGAATGGCAACAGTACTTGTACGAGTAAATAACCATGCAAAACAATTACCTTTATATGTAGCAGAATAAAATATTAATACAATATTAGGAAGAAGTTAATTTAAGCCTCTATGGTCATATATCAAAGATCTGCAATAAAAATAGTCAAATGTCTCAAGTTAATTTACCTTCGAATAGTAAGACAAGAAGAGAAGCAGACAGAAAGACTCGAAAGTCACATGTGCACGAATTAAAAGATATAGATGTATTAAAATTTATATGTGATAGAAGACAGCAGAATATTTAAGTGCCATATTAACCACATCAAAGAATGGAGAACAGAACTGTTAGAAGACATAGTGATTATTCCTAACTCAGAGAAAGAAAATTAGACTAATATTTCTGATGAAACTGAATTGATAACTCCAATTAGTTCTTCTCTTCAAGAAGCTATTGAAGTCAATACTGAAGGAGGAGAAAATACTACAAAGCCTGAGGAAGAATATGGAACCTCAATAAGGTCTATCCGAGTATGGAGGAAACTATTAAAATTACAAGAATTTATTGTAAAGAGAGCAAAAGCTACAAAGTTTTTTCTGTGTAAATAAATTCTGTGATTTCTGGAGTAAAGGGACGCATGCTGTGTACACACACATATATATTTTATTTATTAAAGAACAAATCAAAGTATGTGTATAAGTTATTAATGATATTTCTAGAATACTCCAGAAAAGAAATAAATGAATAATTAATTATGCAGAAAAGGAAAACTTACTGGAAATAACAACAGGCTAATTTACATGTTAAAAAAAGTTACTTTATGCAAATTAACCAAACTAATTAAAAACCTGCAGAAGAATTAAGAAGTGTCTAATGAAGTCAGAGTAATAGAAGAACAAGAATAAACTAGTGGAAAGTTAAACTAGTAAAATGAAGTTGTTCTGGAATTAATGAAGAGCTCCAGTCAAGAATCTATTTGGACTATCTCTGATAAGTACTTAAACAAATAAAGTTACAGAATTGTAATTATAAACTACAAAAACAAAAATATTTTATATATGTTACTTCTAATGAGATTATGAACATTAAAGAGATCTAAGTGATCTTATACCCAACTAGCAAATCACAGTTGAATTACTAAACTTTTACTAATACTAATTATTATTAATCAGAGTAAATAAACTCGAAGTTTATTTGGCCCTGAATATATAGAAGCTAATTAAGCTATTTAAAACATTTTTGTCATATTGCATTGCCAATGATTTCTAAGAAATGTACCAAATTTCAACAAATTCTATTGTTTAAACCCCTATTCTTATTAAATCTCAATTTTAAAATTTTATTCTAACTTAAATAAAAGTGTTTATAAACAAACAAACAGAGATTGTAACTTCAATAAAAGCATTTAGAAACTACTTTTTGTTAAATAACTGATGATAATGATGAATATGTATATATAAATCAATGTAAAAACCAAAACAATTTATAAGTTTGTGATTATTACCCAGCAATTACTAAGAAAAATTTTAATTGATCATTATAATATAAAAGTAATGATATTAGATGAATTTTAAAAAATAGTCATATTTTGTACTTTCCAAGAAGCAAATTTAATGTTCACTTTGACATTGTGTATCAAAATATTGCATAAAAATTAAATCCCATCTTGTAAGCAAGGAAATAATTTTTAGTATTGTGTTCTTGCTCAGAAACATTCAACATATAATGCTATAAAATATAATTGTTGAGAAGATTTTACCAGGAGACAACATATTGATTAAATTAAGACTCCTGGGCAGAGTAAAAAAGTATATCATAATAATCTTATGTTATTCTTGATTTAATTTGATTTGTTAGTTTTATGTGAAATTAATTGAAATACAATATTATATATTATTACTCAGATTCTCGGTTGCAAATGCAATTTATTGGTCATAGTATTCTATTAAACTAAGTTAATCAATCTATCCATAAGCAGAGAACTTTTCGTACATATATAGATTAATGATTCTTTACTTCACTGTTGGAAAATTTAAACAAAGTTTGTTTTAAAAACAATCAATACTTAATATTAGATAATGGAAATAGTCCAATATATAAATAAATACAACTAAAATACCATCATCACAACCTGATAGGAAAACATCTACATTAGTAATTCGTAGTTGTTTATTTTTGAAAATGATATATATTTTAGATTTGTAAATATCTGCATTTGACTACTAATAATCTAAAAGCACAAACTATGTTGTCAAATATTAATTCAAAAATGCATTTCATAAACAAACAAACAAAAAAGCTACTGATTAACTAAATAGTTGCAATTTTCTGGATAGAAGTTATTTTTAAAGAAGTATTAACAAAAAAGTTTTGTTCTCTGATTTTTTTAAATTTATCCCTATTGTAAATTTTAGTTATGCCTGCCCAAATAGACAGAAATTTCTGTTTCTGAAACATTGTTACCAAAAGTGTGAGAGCATAGAAATGACTTTAAATTTTTCTAAAACATTTTTTGGTGAGCAGACATTTTTTAATATCATTTAGATTAGAGATTAAGAAAATAAGTCTGTTTTTACCACAGAATTTTCTGCACCTTTAAGGATTGCCAATAACAAACTGTTTTCGAATGACAGTAACCAAAAATCCTAAAATTTATAAGCTCTTAAATGCCAATAAACATCACATGACTACCTCCTCTTAGATTTTAGCTCTTAAATGCTTGGTTTTAAGTAATTATATATTTTTGGTTATGCCATACGTGCATTTTTGTAGTTGTCAGCACATTTAAGTTTATAATTAATATTTTGCTAGCATGTTTAAACCTTCAATTCTAATAGGTACTAAGAGTCTGATTACTTTAGTAACAGTTTTATCCATAGTTTTTTTTTTGATTTGTGGGAAAATGATTTTTATTATAATATAATACAATTGTTAAAAATTTTTAAATGTATGTAATTTGTTGTAAATATTTCTTCAATTAATAAACTTTTTTTTTTCCAAAATGCAAAAAAAATAAATGAGGCCTATTCTTCATTACTAATATTAACACATTTGAAATAATCCTTTACTGATTCAATTATAAATTTAGATATTGTAGTTGACATGTCTTCATGATATTCAAATTGCAACTATAGATAGAAGCATAGTAATTTTGATAAAATATGATTCTGATTTTACAAAATAATTTTCAAAAATAAATACCTAACTATTGTGACAGTTTCATTAGAAACTATAAAAATATTTTAATCCTGAAAATATCTTCACAGAAGTAAATCAAATGATTTGCATAGCCCTGGCATCACATTATTACTTGGAAGTCTTTAATACCAAATTTTTTAACATATGCCAACTAGTATTTCAAGTATTTATCCATTTCAAATATATTTGAATCACTAGAAAAATGTTAGATATTGAGAAAAAATATATTTGTGAATGCTGTTTTGAGAAACTCATGGAATTAGACATTTTAATATTTATTTTTGGATGGGTTCAATATTAATCATAATTTATTTTTCTAATCATAACCCAGTTAGTTTTACAAAGGTATATACTAAAAACAAAGCATCATATGATTCTTCTAGTTAACAATATATAAAATAAATATTATTTACATACATTACTGCAAGTTATAACATCTAAAAACTACTGCGTAGTAAATTGTAGGATTTCGTGCTGTATGTTTGTAATTTAGACTCAGTGAGTTAAATATGAAGATATTTAAAGCTTCACGCTTTCAAACCTAAATACTTTAGACTGGCTTAGATAAAAGGGTGGACTGCCCTTTTCTTGTAAAATTCTCTGTCTTGTGTTTACGGTTTGATCATTATTCAGACAGCCATCACAACATCTGATTGGCTGTCAGATAAATATTATAATAAGCACGAAAGGTTTGCAGCCTTTCAATTTAATTTCAATTAGCATCTACAAAACACCTGTAGATCATATCAATTGCCACCGAATGGTAGAGCCAAGAGGTGGGCATATTGAAGAAATTGATGATGTGGATAATAAGAATGGACAACTTTTGAAACTTTTTTGTCAGAGAGTGAATTTGAGCATTGGAAATTTATCAAATATTTATGAGGGACAATACATATGGTCTAGAAATAATATACTTCACACAATGGATTATGGAAAATTAATGTGTTTAATAATGTAGACAGAATATGTAATAGTGATCATAATTTCCTTATAATAGAAACAGTTACTAATGTGATGGAAAATAGTAATAAAAATAAAAAGGATAATGAAAGATGTGTTTGGAAAATGAACGATAAAAATAAGTTAGAAGAATATAAAATAAAAGTAGAAGAAATCATGGAAGAGTTGTTGGACAAATAGGATTTTAGATGAGAATATTCAGTAAAATAAAAGTACAGTAATAGAAAAATGAGAGTTAGTAAAAGCATAAAAGAGAGAAAAAAAAGCATGCAGAAAATATGAATGCGTTATCAAACAAAGAAAGTGAAAAAGATTTAATATTAGATAGGAAAATATTAAAAAGAAGTTGACTAAAATAGATAATTATAGAGATAGAATGAAATTAAATAGTAAATTGTTGGAGGATATTAATAAAAGTGGAAGAGATGGGAGTAAAAAATTTTGGAAATATATTAAAAGAAGAAATGTAGGAATGAGAAAATTAATATTACTAGATGATGAGGGAATAGAGTATAGCTCTAAAAAAGAATTAGACAATCCTAAATATGTATGCAATGGATATAGAAAAGATGATAGGTGTGAAGGATAAAGTGATAACAAACAGAAAAACATATAGTAATAGAAAAATTAGGTTTAAAGAAAATGAACTGAATGAGGCAGGTAAGAAATTGAAAAGGCAAGAGATTTAGATGGATGGGTAGCAGAGATGGTGATGAATTTAGAAAATAGGACAAAAATAAATCTATTATCATGTATTTAATAAAATGGCACAGAAGAGACAATTTCCAGACAACTGAAATATTAGAAAAGTAAGGCTACTATTTAAAGCAAAGGGTTAGAACCATAAAACAGTAAACAATTAAAGAACAGTAGTGGTAACGTCAGTGTTATATAAAGTTTTTGCATATATGGTGTCTGGAAAGATCACAAAGTGGATGGAAAAAATAATATAGTGGGAGAAATGCAAGAACGTTTTTGATCGGACAGACATATAAGAGATAATTTATTTGTAGTCACACAACTTATAGATATGAGTAGGAATACAAGTAGACAATTATATATGGTCTTTACAGATATGGAAAAGGCATATGATAGAGTAAAAAGAAATAGATTATGGGTAAGTTTAGTAAATCTGGGAATGAATGTAGCTTTAGTGGATCTTATTAAGAGAATGTATGAAAATAATTACTTTACATATCAATTAGGAAATATAGAATCAGTTAAAGTTAAACGTGGTGTGGGACTAAGGCTACCTATTTTGTTTTTGTTATATTTGAAATGGAGAGAGCAATAGAAAGACAAGAAAGAGGGGTAGAGATACTATTAATAGGTGGCAAATGAGTATGTACATTATCAGGGTTTTATTTGCCAATGATATCTTCTTTTGCATAGAAAGCAGAAAAGATATGGAAGTTATGCTGAAGACATGCGCAAGAGTGGGTAAAAAGATGGGCATTAAATTTGGTGAAGAAAAATCAAAAGTAATGATGATAAATGCTGGGGAAAGAGAAAGAATTTTTATTGGGGGATATAAAGTTAAATGTGGTGAATAGGTATACCTATTTGGGAGTTGTCTTAAGTAATCAGAGAAATTGCATAGATGAATGGGAGAAAAAATTGATAAATAAAGCAAAAAAAAGGAATTGATAATAATAAGTATAATGTAGCTAGAATTGTATGGAAGGAAGTGGCAGTAGCAGAATTAACTTATGCAATGATGTGTTATGTATTAGTAAAAAGGTGTTAGATTACTTAGAAAAAGTACAAAGAGATGTAGGAAGACATGCATTAGAAGCAGATGTGTGGATGGCAAAGGAGTCAATTCAAGGAAAAATGGGATGGTCAAGTTTTTATATGAGAGAAGCAAAATAAAAATGTTCAGTAGATTGCAATTTATGGATAATAAGAGAATACCCAAAATAGTATTTAATTGGGTTATGAGTAAAGGACAGACAACAAGATAGGTGAGAAAGGTAGTATGATATGCATAAGATTTGGATAAAGACTTTATGTGAGTATACTTATACAAAAGGTGGGATGAATGTGTTAGGAGAATTGTTGAGTGTTATAATGGCAAGGCATGAGATAGAAGAATAGATGCATTAATAAAAAATAGAAAGTTGGAGAGATCAAGAACTAGTATGGAGAGTAAAAAGAGTTTAAATATATATAGAAGTAAACAGAATATTGGAAGCAAGTTAACTTTTGATAATAGCAAGGAAAGCAGTTTACTATTTAAGGCTCAAACAAGACATTAGCAACAAGGGAACATACACATAAATGGAAAAATATGGGTGATGTAAGGAAGGCATAGAAATATTAGGCATCTGTTAATTGAATGTAAATGCCCACAAGCAGAAAGAGTACAAATAATAAAGTTGTGGGAGAATAAATATAAACAAAGTGATTATACAGAAAGTAAGTTCTTGGGTTTTATGCTGGGTTTGGGAGAAGATAAGGGGATTTAGATACAAATGCCGTGGAGTTGTCAAAGATTATGTTGTGGAAATGGAATGGAGCAGGATAAAGAAGAATATGGGAAAACCTTAAGGTGGTTAATGGAAAGGGAAATTAAGGTGGCTAACAGGTTTCTCTGGGCATAGTGGCCGAGAGATTCCTGACTCCGCGACAGGAGAAGCCCCAATATATCACAACAACATCACCTCACATTAGTTTCTGATAATTGACTTGCAATAGTGAGGTGCACTGGATTGCATATATCCATACAATAATTATCTTTTTCTTTTATATTACTAAAAGTAATGATTTAGAAAGTTTCAATACTTAAAATTAAGCCAGTATGTTCCTCTGGTTACATAGTTCTGACACTAGTCAATATAAGTTGCTGCATCCAGAATTCAGGTAGTGTAATGATTTCAGAAATAAAGGCTTACTATGAATAACAATAAGCAGTGCTCGATCAAAAATAACCCCTGCTAAAAAGATGAAGTATTATTTCTGATATAAATAGCATTTTATATTTCCTCTCTTTGTTTTTCTCTCATTTTCTTCTTCCTTTTTTTTAGTTCCTTTTGTATTTTCCATTTTTTAATTACATATATAGAAATCCTGACTATAATATTTACTTGCTTTGTTTTTTTCTATTATATTAGAAAAAGGATGATGAAGACATGTTTAATAGATTGGAAGCTCTTAATTGCCATTTTTGCATAAGGTATTTCAATCAATAATGAACTGATAGAGGGACTACATTTTGAACAATACTTTCCCTGAATAAATAATTATATGTTTTGGCAGTCCTATTTAGGGATTCCTCTACAACACAAATATGAAATATTTTGAAAAACTACACTAAAAATAAACCAAATTCTAAAATTTGATTAAATCACTATGTCTGCAAGATTGCTTACTAAAGTGGTGAAAATAACTGTACTATCAATAATGATAATAATGGTGAGGGGGGAGGGGGATAATAGTAATAGTAAAGATATATTTTTTTCTTAATATAGCAATATGAAATGTGCAACCTTTGTTTAATGTAAACTCTTCAGGACCTTAGTTACAAGCATTCTTTTACTTACAGAACTGATAAAGTTTAAATTTTGACATAGTTGCTTTTAGTGAAATTGAACAAGTAGATGGTCAGATGGTTTATAAGTTATTTTTGGATATGCAAATCATAGAATGAAAAAAAGTTTATGATATTAGATTCATTGTAATATTCAAACATGAGATTCAAAAGAAAAAAAAATTTCATTTTTATTTCATCAATACAATTTAAAGGTCTTTTTTTTTTCTTACAGACTATAAAGAATTTTCTGGTTTAAAATTATTAATAATAATAGTATGCACGCCATTAGTGAATTTTTGCATAACACAAATATTAATTCTTTGTTTAAAAAGTAAAATTATTATATAGTAAAAACATAGAAATTTCATCTAGTCTAAATCTAGTTTATAAAGAACATGTAATAATTGTATTTTTATATTGGACTATTTCCATCATCTAACATGAGTATTGAATGTCTTTAGAAAAATTTAACTTTATTTAAATATTCCAAATACATTCGACTGTTAATAATAGCACATGAAACAGGTTAGTGCTATTACTAACAGTTGAATGTATATACAATATTTAATTAAAGTTAAATTTTTCTAAAAACATTCAATACTCATATTAGATGATGGAAATAGTCCAATATAAAAATATAACTAGAACACCATCATCACAAACCTTTAGGAAAACATGTTATAATGTTACTGATATTTTTTTTTTTTTTGGTTATTAAATTTATTAAGCTTTCAGACTGCTAATATTTGTTTTCATATCAGATTTTTGGAATAGTTTTTGTATAAATAATGTTGATGAATAATTTAGTCAACAGTACTTTGGTTTAAAATCCTGTATTTATTAAGACAGACAACAGCATATTCATGTTCACAAATATCTAAATAAATAATAGCAATACAACTATTTCAATTATATTAGTTACAGGCCGAGCTATTATTGTGCAAAATTTATTGTATGAAGGGAAAGCATGATCTCCTTATTGCATAATGGGCAAATTTATCCTTTATTAAAGATGTTCCATAATCTACTGAAAATATATTGACATGATTATAAATCCAACTGAAACATTCTTAAAATTTTCCATATGTGATGATATTGAATATATTAAATTTAGGTCTTCATTGGATTGGGCATGTAAAGCAAATTAGCAATAATTCATTTCCTAAAAAAATATTTTATGATGAGCCGGATGCATGGTAACACAGGCAAAACCAGACTCCATTTATGTTATTAATGATTCATCTGAAAGACTCTCTAAAAATATGCAATATTGATTGATTTTATTGGGAAAAATATGGTTGAGAGTAGATATAATGAGCTACAATTATGTAATGTGTTGGATTTTTTTTTTAAAAAGTTGGCTATATAAAAAGTTTAGACAGCAAACTGTGATGTATATGAACATATTTTTACTTTAAAGATTGCTAATAATTAAGATGATGAATGATTTGTAAATAAAATAAAGATAAATGCATCTCTTTAATTATGAACAAAATAGTCCAAAACCTTAAACAAAAAGAAAACAACACAAATTTATATTATATTATTTAATAAATACATATTCTTAATTTATAAATAAATAATTTATTATTATAAAAATTATTTACTATTAATTGAAATTTTATTCTTTAATAAACAAAAAAAAAATACAGAAATATTTACTATTAATTCTTATAAAATTTTGTGTACATAGTAGTTTTGTTAACTATTGCTATAAAATTAAGACTAGGTCATTGATCCATTCTATAATTACATTTTGTCATAATTTTCAGTATAATCACAAAATCAACAATTTTAATAAAATGAAAACAAATCTTCATAATTAAATACATTTAAAATTTTTAAAGTTACAATCAGCTTTAAATATATCAAATTTATTAAGCGAGAGCAGTTGACATAGTAATAACGTGAAAGACTAAAAACTTTGGCAGATGTGCTTTAAAAATGCTTATGTGATAGTCAATCAGATGTAACAATGACTGCACATGGAACCCTTAATTCTAAAACACAAGCGAGAACCATCAGAAAAAGATATAATATATAATATTTAGTGAATTAAATATGAAGGTGTTGGAAGCTTCACACTCTTAGTTCAAGATGCTTGAGTCTGGCTTATTTATATATAAATTTACGCATAGAAGAAGGTGGGGGTCCCATCTTTTTCTGATAGTTCTGGCTTGTGTTTTAGAATTAAGAGTTCCATATGCAGTCATTATTACATCTGATTGGCTGTCACATAAGCATTTTTAAAGCACATCTGCCGAAGGTTTTAACCTTTCACATTATTAATCAGCCTTAAAGTATTTTTTTCAAGTACTCAAGCTAAACAGCCATTCAAGAACAGTATCTATTATTAGCTAGAACCTAAAGATTCCAAATTAATCTGAGGTATCATATCATTGTGCTGATTGTGAAAATGAAAATTCAATTGTAAAATAATGTAGCATTCACCACTGATGGAGAAGCTGCCATTGCTTTTATCAGTTCTGGACTTATGAATACTTTTAATTGTATAAAGATTCCTTAAAGAAACATACAAAGATACATTTGCAATAAATAAATAAAATTTAGATTCAATCATTTGTTAAAAGTGCTGATGCTAGATTTTCTGAAAAATAGCACAATATTATCTTTTCAGTTGAGAACTACTATGGTTTCAGAAATTGGTTCTAAGAATTTAAACTCTAAATTTAAAAAAAAATAAGCAAATGAAAGTAAGAAATTACTTAAACTTCTTTGAACAGATGTGGAGCAAACATAACATGCATTTTATTTTTAATATTCTTTATTAAATCATCTGTGAAGTCAGTAAGATATTAACATTAAATTATCAATAATTAATAGCGCATTTAAAATACAACAGGAAGACTCAATAGTTTAGGTTCAAAAATTATTAACCAGTAACAACATTTTACCATGTCACAGAATATTGTGAAATCTGATTATATGAGAAAGCAGTAAATCTGACTTTTTCTTAATATAAAAGATACACTGTTTATTAATTTTCTTAGTACATAAATAAATATTATTCTATAATGAAGTTGCAAAATAGATATGCTATCAGCAATTCATATTGTAAAAGAATTAGATTATTGTAAATTACATCTAGCACTGTTTTTAAATTTAGAGTTGGAGTATTTGAATAAAAACATTTAGAAAACATCAAAGTTTTGAAAGTTACTTTCAGCAAATCTACTTTTGCCTGCAGTTAATCAATTTACTATTGCATATAAAATTAATAATAAAATAATTTGTGTATATGTATTATTTTTATTTTTAAAAATGTTTGAAATTTTTTTAATCTGAAGAAAGTTTATTTTTGAAAGGATCAGAAAAATTTGCTTTCTCAATTTTTTCACTTTTCAATTATTAAAAAGTGAATCAATTTTTTCACTTTTCAATTATTAAAAAGTGAATAGTTAAGTAAGGTCATACTTAATAACATTTTCATATGTATATGAATAAAGTTTTCAGATTGCTTATTATCACAGCTTCGATGTTTCAGCTAGATCTCACATTTAATATGAACACCATAAGTAGCTCAGAAAGAGCTGATGAATCATTGATAATGAAAATGGATTCAGAGTACCTATTAGATGGTTTAGCTGTCAATTAATTCATCAAAGACAAAATTTAGAAAATTTTCAGACTAAATAATGAGTCTTTATTAGAATATGATTAATTTGATATATTTTGTTTTTGATAAATGTTTGATACATTTTTGTCAAATATTAGAAAGCATTTTCAATTAATCTCATTTATTAATGTGAATAATAATTAAAATATGCAACATAGCTGTTTACATAATCTTTTAAATATCCTTACTTGCAACCACAACATCAAAAAGACCTGCTTTGAAGATCATTAATATTTCAATTGATATCCATATGATAAAAATATTTTATAAAGACTTAGCTTCAAATCTAGACATAATCTTAAAATAAATGTGGAGATAGTACTAAATTTATAATAAATCAAAATAATTTTTTTATATACTAAATGCTTTTATTTATCATGCAGTAAAAGGCAAAAAATAATAATTGTTTCTTCTACCACAATTAGAGTTTTTAAATTTAATTTGAAATAAAAGCATAGGGGGGAGGGGATCCAGAAATTTATTAAGTCAATTTCTTGTTATGAAAAATAAGGATTGACTTAATTAATTTCTGGACTCCCATGTTTTATTTCAATTTAAATCTAAAAATCCTAATTGTGGTTGAAT
The DNA here is from genome assembly GCA_028023455.1 of Epiperipatus broadwayi. Taxonomy (NCBI): domain Eukaryota; kingdom Metazoa; phylum Onychophora; class Udeonychophora; order Euonychophora; family Peripatidae; genus Epiperipatus; species Epiperipatus broadwayi. Next base: position 2,394,526 of record JAQFVV010006241.1, on the reverse strand, counting down.
AAAAATATTTTTAGTGCATAATAAAAGCATTTAATATAAAAAAAATTTTTATCTCTATTTTTTTTACTATTTGCACAAAAAATAAAAATGTAAAATTGTACTGTACTTTAAATTGACTTGACATTTATAATTGACATATATATATATCACTAGATATTTCTGTTATAAATTATTATGAATACCCTTTGTGTATATATCATATTTAGTATGTGTATACAATATATATTTATAATAAATCACTAAGTGACTAAAAATATGGAAATATCCTTTTAAGTAAAAAGTGTTTGACATTTTTGCTTTGGATTGGAAATTATTATTTTTTTAAAAAAAGAATGTTTACTAAAACTATATTGTAAACAAACTTCAATTAATACATAAAATTTTAGTTTCAATCAATTTACAATTTATATATATCACTAGCTATTTCTGCAATAAGTTAATATGTATATTTCTTACATATCACATTCTCTAACAAAGAATAAAATTAAAGTTATTAAAGATTTGCTTTTATTATTGGAGGATTCTATATATTTTACCTATAATGGTAATTTTTAAAAGATTAAGGAAGGATGGATAATTATATTATTTCTCCTTTAATTTGTTCAGTTTATATTAATTATTTGGAAGAGGAAATTATTATTAAAAAGGATTGTTTATATTTAAAGTTATTTGATAGATATGTTGATAATTGTTTATTTGTAGATGAGAATGATAAATTGAAAGAGTTGGTAAATGAGTTTAAATGTTTCGATCCTTTTATAAAATATATTGCAGAAAGAGGAAGGTTAGATTTTGTTAAATTAAAATTTTTTAATTTATTGGTGATTAGAAATATAAAGAATAATTGTTTGGTATGTAGTTATTATGTTAAGAGTAAAAGGTTAAGATCTATAATTAAACACAATAGCTATCAATTTGTATCTCACAAAGCAGCTGCTTTAAGAAATTATTGTTACAGAAATAATATTGACTAATACTAATGATGTAACTTTGTTTCAAAAAGATCAATTTTATAAAAATTATTTGAGTGTTGCCTACTCTGATAAATTTGTTAAAAGTATTTCATTTAATAGTAATATTTGTAATAATGTAAAGGAAGAAAAATATGATTTTATTTCTTTACCACTTAAATTGTCTTCTTATTGCATATAAAAATATGGAAATAAAAATATTGCTTGGAAAAAGGATATTACTTTGAATAATTTATTAAATAATACAAAGAAAATTTTTGATAGAAAGTTTATTCTTGGAGTAGTGTATATTATCCCTTGTTTTTGTAAAAAGGTATATATAAGTCAGAGTAGTTAGAGTTTAAATAAAAAAATTAAGGTATTTAAAAGTAGGGTTAGAAATAAATATCTTAATTCTGCTTTATATAGCCATCAAAAAGATATAGGACACATTATTAATTTTGATGAGATTAAGGTTGTCTCGGAGAGAAATGAAATAAAAAGAATTAAAAAATCTTTATTATTAAAAATTTATGATTCTGAAGCAATCAACTTATTTAAAAGTTCTTTTAATATCAAGGGTGTATGGGATGTAAATGGAATTGTGGGGTTATGTTTAGTTTAAATATATATATATTTATTTTGTACTTCTTTACACCTGAGAAGTCGGTTTATAGCAGTGAAACCATTGGTTGTGTTTTAGAGTTCAATTTTTTGACTAGTCTGGTTAAGTTGTGAATTTAGGATAATTTTGATTATATCATATTTAGTATGTGTACATAATTATATATATGTATAATAAAGCATTAAGTAACTTAAGCAGTGAAACCACTGGTTGGGTTTTTGGGGTTAATTTTTTGGCTAGTCTGATTGATTTGTGAATTTGGTGTAATTTTGATTATATCATAATTTACTATGAGTACATAATTATATATTTGTTGTGACAAAATGGGTTCAAACCCAGTCACAACAAGCACAAAAGGTGGTGGTCATCATACGTATAAGATGACTATTAAATTTATAGGTCTTAAATTTAATTAGTTTTACTTATTATATTGCGTGGTTATGGTTGTTTAAATATATCTCAGAAAAGGGTAAGGGGTCATGCTCTGTTGTTTCAAAACATTTATGTATGTACGAACTATGGATGTATGCATGAATAGGTTTAACTGTTAGGAGAGGAGAGATGAGGTTTTCTTTTGCTTGGTTGTTTTATGAGAAGCATAGAAATTTCCAGAATAATTAAATTTGATAGGTGCTAAAAGCTTTCACGTATCTCGATAAGTTTATCCGGTTAGGCAGAAAACAAGGCAACAGGAAATGGAAAACTAGTGAACTTTCTAAAAAGAATGGAGGGGAGTGTAAAAGGAAAGGACCCAGAATACTAGTCATCTTATCCCTGCAGAGAGTGAAATAGCAAAACAGAGATATCATTGATGCAGCAGAGAGTGATCTAATAATTTCATACCAAATCACGGCGAAAATGGAAATGTGGGAATGAGAGTCTAATATATCAGGCTCAAACCCTATCCCCAACTAATTGTATGCTGCTACGACTGATAAAGAAAGAATAGGCCTCATTGGATTAAAAACTATCATCATTATCAAAGCTGTGAATCGTCAACTTTTTGGAAACAGAGATTGGAAAAATAAAGAAACCTCAAGTTCAATCATATATTCACATGGATTTATATTCAACTGTAAATGTGTTTTATTCTATGAGCTCTCTGGGGAAATGCAGGTAATATAAACTTTTGTATTGATTTCGGTCTAAATTTCATAACAGAGATTCTAGAGACTTTATTAACAAAATTCAACTTAGAAATATTTACAAAGAAATAATAGATTGTGCAAGCTTGTTATTGCCATCAATTGTTGGCATCACACCTTGAAGTATACTAATGGTCATATAATAATAAAGATTGAGAAGAATAAAAAAACAACTAAATAAATAAAATATAATTTCTTTTCACTCGCTTCTCAACTTTTTAACTTTGTCACAAATCTAGAGTACAGATATGAAAGCGTGCTGTGTGTGTTAACCGAAACAGCAGAGTATTAGCTCTACAACATATTAAAGGGTTGTTTTTCTCGTTTATATATTAACATTATCGATTGACGTTAATTTGTAAACTAATAAATTTTATGTTGCTATTAAAATCACGTGTTATTTTGTTTTGTTTACTCATAGTCATTCATGAGGGTTCATAGATGGATTCTCGATTACTAAGGGTGCTGAAATACGAGAGTGATTATTTCCAACCCATATCTACTCCTGGCAATAATGCTACCTGACCTGAGCTAGTCGGTAGTCAAACCTCTCTATAATTATCTATTAATTTACTCATCATTAGTTTATCCCCTTTGTGTAATTCTTATTTTATATAAGACTTGTGCTTGGAATCTGCTAGATGTCCATAAATACACGTTGAGAAAACTACTTTTTTTTTTATTGTCATACATTAGAATAATACATATGGTAAATGTAGGCATGTTACATATATTCTCATAAACAATAGATTCACACATATGTATACATGTGGAAATAAATATATATATATATGTATACTGTTCGATCAGAAAAGAGAGGTTTTGTTATAATCATAAATATATACATATACATGTTTACATATTCTCATAAACAATAGATTCGCATATATGTATATGTGTGGAAATAAATATATACATATACTGTTCGATTAGAAAAGAGAGGTTTTGTTACAATGTATAATAAAGCTTTAAGTAACTTACTTTTGTAATGAAAAGTGTCTTGACAATTTTTCTTTTTATTTGAATTTTTTTTTTAAAAAAATGTTTAACAAAATTATATTGTAAACTAACTTTCTTATCGTAACTTAAATTGAGCTTACAATTGAAACCAAGAAAATCATGCACATTGCTTAAAACATATTGAAATTCTAAGAACAATTTTTAAATTTGATATCAAAATATTCAAAATTTTCCTAGCCACTGTACCACATCTAAGAAAGTACATCAGCTACCTGAAATATTATAGTGCACTATCCCTTTGGTAGTAATTTTTAAAAAATATACAAAATTTCAACAAATTATTTTGAATTTAAACCATTTAAACCTCAATTTTAAAATGTTATTATAACTTTAAATTGAAACCAAAAAAAAATCTCTATACTGCCCTTTCATAAGCCTTACTTGAAATATATTAAGGTTCTAAAAATGAATGAAATTTACTATCAAAATTTCCCTATCCACTGATTCAGATCTAAGAACTTAGGTCATCTATTTAAAATATTATAGCCCTATATTGCTTTGCCTGATATTTCTTTGTTATGTATCAAATTTGAATCAATTCTATTGAATTTAAATCTATTAAACCTCAATTTTAAAATTTTATTTTAATTTAAACAATAAAAGTGATTACAAAAGTTTACAAACAATCATACAAGGAAGCAAACAGATAGTGCAATTTAAATAAAACCATTTAACAAGAAATGAATTTTATTAATTGGAGAATTTCCATTTAAAAATAAAATCAATCTCCAAAATATCTTTTATAATTTTTATGAGCAACAATGATGTATTTTTGCTTTAAAAATCCACTGGCCAATGGGTGATTTAAATTACTATACATCATCATATAAGCAAATACAACTATACATATACTATATTAAAAAATGCTAAAAATTATACCTGAATGAAAGTCATGTAAACTCTGTCAATATCAGGTCTTTCTTCCCGATCTATTTTGATAGATACAAAATTTTCATTTAAAATTGCAGCAATAGTTTCATCCATGAATGACTCTCTTTCCATCACATGACACCAATGACATGTAGAGTAACCCACTAAAAGATAACATTAATAACGAAATATCATTTTTTATTTATTTTTTAATAAAAATTTTAAAAAATAAAAAAATATGTTTATAAAAAATGAAATATAGAAATGGTGGTTGTTTCATTTATGATGATTCCTAAATAACATGAACTTTTACCTTTCTAATTACATTTCCTAGTCTAAGCTATGTTTTGATATAATTCCAAAAGTCCTAAAACAAAGATTTTAGGATAGAGTAAAGTGTCATAAAAATTTGATTGTCTTAATATATAGGACAATTCATGGTAAATGTTTGAAGATAAAATTATGAAATTTCATTAAAAAAAATCAGTGGACAGAAAAATAGATTGTGAGATCGTGTTTGATAAAAATAATTATTCTAAAAAGTCTAATGTACAATTCTGATCAATTTCCATATTCCTAAATATATCACATGATTACCATTTCTTATGCTTGCTCAAGCTGTTAAAACAGGCAAAACTCTCCATACAGTAGTGCCACTCAGTGCAAGCCAGAGTAAAAATGGATGCCAGAAGGCTTGTCCATAAAATAATCCCTATCTAGTGCCTATTCATCTGATATCCCCATGTTAGTTTCTAGCTTGTGGCTTTAATCAGTGAGGAGACTTGGATCTGAGAACACTGCACCTCTCAGATCCAAGGCTCCTCACTGATGAAAGCAACAAGCTAGAAACTAGTCTGGGATATTGGATGAGTAGGGACTAGATAGGGATTTTATGCATAAGCTTCTGAAATCCATTGATTATCTGGCTTGAACTGAGTGACATGACTGTATGGAGAGTTTTGCCTGTTTTATTCCTAAATATATATTCTGCTCTATTTTAAAGATACTACATATTTGAAAAAATATTAATTTAGAATCTTCATAGGTGGTTAATCCATTAATCCTAGAAAATGTAAATTAAAACAAAATTTACAACCTTTGTAATAGCTCTGTTATTAGTATGCTTAAAATTTTTCATGAAATAATAGAAACTCAGTACCTAAATCAATTATTAAGCAAGACGTATCTATGGATCTTTTAATATTGATGACCATAAAAACATTACAACTTTTGCATAGAAACTAAATAAATGGTAAACTGATTGAAAAAGAAAAAACAGGCATTTAAAATATATTTAAATATACTATATTACTATTTATTCACATGTGCTATCTAAAACTAAAGTTATGGCTAAGATAAAAACAAGACAAGGTGACTGCCATATCTACTATTCTATTTCACCATGATTTTTTTAAAAAAGTATAATAAAAAAATTATATTACTAAAAAAAAAAAAAATTTTTTTTATAAAACCAAAACTTAGATATTATATTAATAATTTTTATTAGTCATTTATTAGAATAGACATTATCCATTTAATGAACAGAAATATTATTCATTAAATGTAAAATTTCTAGTTTAATGAATGACTAATAAAAATTATTAATATATTTCCAACAAATGGTTTGTGTCAAAATTGTAAGGACAGAAAGTTTGATACACCAATTAAACTGTTAATAATTTCCTATTTATATAAATAAAACAATTATATGGGCCAAATGATGAGTGCTGTTTCAGCATGAAATGTGGATCTTGTGAATCATACATCTTTTTCACAAGTCTTGGATCATGTTTATGATTACATCCCTCCCCAAGGTGTTAAAAGCAGATAGAAACCAATTCCTACCTTGCATGAGAATGTAGTAAAAATTACACTAAAGAAATATTATCCATTAAATGGATAATCTCTAGTCTAATGAATGATTAATAAAAATTATTAATATATTTCCAACAAATGATTTGTGTCAAAGTTGTGAGAGCAGAAAGTTTGATATTTATAAATTAAACTGTAGTAATTCCCTACCTATACATACTGAACAATATTAAAGATATGTGTAAGAGAATGTGATCTGGGCCAATTAATGAATGCCAGTTCAGAACAAAATGTGAATCTTGGGGATCAAACATTTTCCCCATGTCTTTGGTCATGTTTATAATTACACCCCTCCACAAGGTGTTCAACAAACATGAATAGAAATTAGTCCCTACCTTCTGTGAAAATGGTGTAGTGAAAATTATACTACAGAAATATTATTATTCATTAAATGAATAATCTCTAGTCTAATGAATGACTAATAAAAATTATTAGATATTGTATCATTTGCATTTTATCATGATGAATTTTCATTACATCTATTATTAGCAAAAAGTGCATTTATATATTTATCATTTCAAACAAACTTTATTCATAATTACTTGTTTACAATGAAAGTTATTTACAATGATTAAAGGTTATCATTTGAGTTCTCATTTATGGATAACAACAGTTTCAAAGATTTTATTACTTTGTTGGCTTGTGATTGTTCTGGTTTCACATTACAATCATACTTCTAGACCAAGGCTGTGGTTCCCCCCCCCCCCCGGTCTTTGCATTTTGGCCTTTTTTTTGTTGGCATTGGAGTGGTCTAGTGGCTATCAGTGATGAACTTGCGATAATTTGTTAGCAATTGTTTTTTCCCACTCATGTTAATCAATGTTATAAATTCACTTGACCCCAGGTTTCGTCAGCTAACCAAGATATACGATCTCTTGTCTTTTTCTTTTGTTTTTTTAAGAAGGTTGAGCAAGACATCGTCTGCTAGTTGGTCCAGTTCTTTTTGAAAAGTTATTTTGCACCTAATGGTCCAGATGGCAAAGTTTATAAAAGTTGCCAGTCTTATTGTACCGAGCATGCCCTTTCTCAGGGCCAGCTTTAGTGCTACTTGGGCCTGTTCAGGTTAGACCATTCTTTTTAAAATTATTTTTCGGAAGTTCTCCCATGCTTCACAATGAGTAAGGATGTGATCCATTGTCTCCTCATCTTTATTACATAAGGGGCAGTTCGTGTTAATATTGTATACTCTCTGGTAGCACAGAAAGGTTGCAGTAGGTAGTGCACCCAGGTTTATTTTTATCAAGAAGTCCACATGTTTTGGTTCTAGCTTCCAAAATTTTGTCAGCTTTATAAATCTGGGAATTTGTATGGGGAGTAAGCAGACAGCTTTATTTCTCTCCTGAAAAACTGCTTGGTAGACTTCCCAGTATGTGAGTTTAGCATAAAATAGAGTACTCGAGGTTTTAATGCTCTCCACTACTAAGGTAGTTTGTTGTTGAATCCATAGTCTTTTAAGTTTTGGGGGTGGCCTATCTGTTGGTTCGACCTTTATTAAAGGGATTGGGCATTTCATTTTTGGATTGTCATGGAGTAATTTGGTAATTATGTTGTGTGCTCTTTGTATTAGAAATATCTTAATAGAGTGTACTGCCAGACCATTCAATGGTTTTGGTTTCTGCAATCGTTTTAGACTAATAACAGCAGCCTTCCCTCCCCAGCATAGTCTTCTGCATAGCGTCTCCATTTTTTTTATGAACCTTGTTGTGGGGGAAAAGCCAGCTAGGTAGTAGATGATTTTGGGAAGGACTACTGAGTTCAGTAATGTGACTTTACCCAACAGTGATAAATATATCTTGGATAATGATAACACTGTTTTTCTAATTTTGTTGAATAGTGAATCTCTAAATTTTTCCTCATGACTGATGGGGGAAACCCAGAAATTCCTGAGGAGATGCTCTCAGTCTACTCGGGACCTGCTTCCCTGCCAGGATTGACCACATGGCTTCCCTGTCAGGATTGACCACATGGACGATTTGCCTTCATTAATTCGCGGACCAGTGTCAGTTGCAAATTGATCTAGGATTTCTTTGAGCCTTGCAAACTCACTCTGTGATGAGAGGAACACCACCACATCATTCATATAGGTGATGTGTCTGATGTTTTCTCTCAGCAATGGAATTGCAATTCCAGGAAAGGAAGCCTCAATGCTTAACAATAATGGGTTAACATAGACTCCAAAGAGAAGTGCGCTTAGTGGCGAACCCCTGAGGGATGGAAACACTGGGCCTAAATCCTGGGGCAGCTCTGCCATCCAATGAGACAAACCTCCCTGTTTTGCAGGTTTTCAGTCATCTGAAGGTAAGGCTCCAGCAAAGTCCAGTTGTACTTGCAGGTTTTCAGTCATCTGAAGGTAAGGCTCCAGCAAAGTCCAGTTGTACTGCGACTGGCCGGGACATTCTTTTCCTGCGAACCTGATCTATAATGAGGCGAAAACGACTGACAGCATCGGCAGTCAAGCATCCTTTCTTTGCAAATTGATAAGCTGAGAGTTGCCCAATGATTAATTCCTGAATATTTTCCTTTATAAGTCCTTCTATGGTCTTTACCATCAGGGGTACCATTGATATAGGATGCAGGTTTTCCAAGTCATGTGGGGCTTCCCATTTTTTTATTAGGGGAACCATGGCTATTGGACAGATATCTGCAATTTCTCAGCTGTCTTCTGCAATATAGTCCACCATTCTCTTCATTATTGGAAGTGTGAATTTCCATAAATGAAGTAGCAGGAATTTGGGGATTCCAGGCTATCCAGTAAGGCTTCTAGTCTCTGCAGAATTCTGGTTTCAGTAATTTTGTGAAGGAGGGTGTCTTTTGTCACAAATTTTTTCCGCAGATTGTACATACCCAGTGGTTGAAATTTCTTGAAGTAAAATTCCCGAATCCTGTCTAGCTTGGAAACTCCAGAGTAGTTAAATCCTTGTACTTTTATTGAAAATGGGGCCTTGGACTTCCTGTTCGAACCAAGGGTCCATCGTAGGTATCCTCTAGTCCAGCAGTTCTGATGGTGTTCTGATGGTGAAGATATTGTTGAGCTCTTTTGATTGAGAGGTATTCAGCAATAGCACTTTGGACAAACTTGTATCTAGATTTCAGTGACAATATGTTAGGTATATTTTGCGCATCTGGTGGTAATTGTTTTAATTCTCTGGCTATATTGTCCAACTCTCCCATCATTCTTATCGGGCCTTTTGTTTTGTATGTACAGTTATTGATCAATTTCTCCAAGTGAGTTTACAAAATTCATCCATGCATCAGTTGCTGGTAAAGTTAGTATCTGAAGATGATGAAATCTTATGTAGGCCTCTGATATTAGCTGGGTTGTGATGTTGTATCTAGTCAGCATTCTTTTTGTTCGAGGAAAATCTGTAATTGGAAGCATCTTTCCTCCATGATATACCTTGACTTCTAGCACCAGATGGTCAGAGAAAACTGTAGGCCAGAGGTGGGCTTCTATTGTCGAAGTCAGAGGTGAAAAGTATACCAGATCTATGAGAGATTTTGTCTTTTTTGTATAAAAGAAGGCATCTTCAGGAAATAAACTTCTTCCACTTGTTACTGGGAGATTTATACATTTGATGTATTTTGATTGAAACTGATTGTAGGTGTGGTTGAAATCTCCAATCAAAATGATTGGAAATGGGTTTGTTCGTAATACCGAATTTATAGTATGTATTACTCTAATAACCATTTCAGGGTTCTTAGACAGATACATTTTTATAATGTTTATATACCATCCTTAGAACTGGATAAATGCAATTAGGCAACTAGCGTCTATGTGCAGTAATTTAAATAGTGATATCTGTGATTTTTTATTTATTATAATGGCCACTCCATCGACTGTTGAAGAATAATATGAGTAGTGAAATATGCCGTATTCTTCTATTATTTTAATAATTCTCTCATCTGTCCAGACATGTAACTTGGTCTCGGATAAGCAAAGGATGTTTGGGGCCTGCCTACGAAACCAGTGTGACAGTGCATAAACTCTGTCACGAAAATTTAGGCCCCTGACATTAACAGAACATATGTTTAAAGCTAACATAGGCAGTTGATTATAGACTAGTAAGGCTGGTTATCGACTGGTTTGTCGATCTTGAGAGTGCTCTCTTCATCAGAGGTTGATGAATTCACTTCTTGGTCAGTCTGGGCATCATCTTCAGCCATTGTAGAGGAATATTCCAAGCCTTCAAACTGTAGGATCTGTCCCAAAAAATCATCTAAATTGCTTTCCTGATCACATTCTTCTTTGCCTGAGTCAGTCTTCTCTTCTCCAGATGACCTAGTCAGAGGAGGAGAGCTTAGCCTCACTTTTTTCTCTTTATGACTGAAGTTACTGGTTGGTGGATAGTGCATGTCTAGCAAGTCATCTACAGTCAGGCATTCGCCACTTGAAGATGAACCCGCTGTGCCTATCTTTGATTTCCTTGATCTGACTCTCTTCTTGTGTCTGGGTGGGACAGGCTGGAAGAGGCTGGTGCTTTCTGCTTCATAGTCACTCAGGTTTGGGTTTCTTGGTTGAACCTATTCTCTGAAGCTTCTCCATTTGTTGAGCAACTTCAGTTATTGCTAAGCTAGCTTTCTGGCATTTCAACCATTTTCTTGTCATCAGGGAAGTATATCTGGTAGTTTTTGAGAGTTTCATTTTTGTCGTATTTCTGGAGATGAGGGCTGTTGGCTGTTGTAAGCCTATAGCCACTTGTCTCCGCTTGAGGCAGTGGTGTTGGCTTCTCAGTTTTCCTATTACATTTGTGGAATTTTTTCATGATTGCTCCACAATTGGTGCATGTTCTTTCACTGCAGTCCCTCATCAGATGACCTCATTGTTGGCAATGAAAGCATTGTGGGGCCACTCCACATAGCACTATGATAAGTGGTTGGTCATATAATTCAATCACCCCTGGTATTGTTAAAGATAAAATCCCTTTTCTTAGTACCAGGCTGAAATGAGCTACGGTGGTGAGAATATCTTTCCCTAAGTGACTAATAGCTCTGTATCTGAAACTGAAAAGGTTGTCATAAGGGGAAAGGATGTTTTGTAGCTCTGTTTTTCCAAAGTTTACGTTACAGTTTCTAACATTGCCTTGTAATGTACTGGGTCTATTTAAATCTATTGTGATCAAGTAGAGTCCATTGAGGCATCTGTGGTTATTACGGAAAGCTTCTTTGGCTAGGATATTGTTAAATTGGACCGCCACGTATCTGTCATTAGGGTGGAACAATACTTTGTACATTGAATCCCATATTCCTTCAGTTTTAAAAAGGTCAAAAAGTGAGTTTACTGGAAATTTATACAATTGGTTGTTGTCATCTGTGGTTGACAAAATAATGACTTTGTCGTCTTTATAACTTTGGAATGATTTCATCAAGAGAGCAGGGATGGTTTGGTTAAAGTTGGAGCTTATTCTTGCATGATGTGCTGGATCACATGAACTATCATTAATGGCAGAAGTCGACAAGTTGTCATAATTTTCTTCTCTCTGAATTGACTGAGAGTTGTCCATTATTTCAATAGCTCTATCAATCAGGTTTGAACTAGTATGAGGATTGAAGTCAGGTCTATTCTGATAATGTGTTCTTGAATTATTTACCATTGTTGTTTTTATGGCAGCTTTCTCAGCATATGACATTTTTTTTGGCTGTTCTTCAGCTGTATTAAGTGGTGGAATAGAACAATTAAAATTTATTCTGTCTATGTCATTAACAGAAGAGGTTTTAGACTTGAGCTTGAGAAATTCTTCTCCTCTACTATTGTCTGTTTCTCCCTTGGGAACCATAGTGCGGGAGTTGTAGCATCTTAATTGTTTGTCTATTGGTAGTAGGAAATCATTGTTAGCTTGGGAATTGTTATTAGTGTTGGGAGATTCGAGATTAATCAAGCCTAGTCTTTTATTTGTTTTTTTGTTCTTGATTGGGGTGATAATCACTGTCATATTTGGCTTCCTCAGAAGGTCTAAGGTCTACCCCGTGATTTTCAGAATTTAAATCATTGTTTTTGATGTTTAAATCATTTTCGTTGCGATTTACGCTATTGTAAACTTTTTTAGAATTTTTTAATGGTGCCACCTCTGCGTTATTTTTTCCTTCATAACTTTTTTTTCTTACGTCAGAAAATTCCGATTTTTGGATAGAGTTGGGGCTAGTATCAAAATCCATATTGTTTGATTTTGGTATTGAATTCGAATTGTTTTCTAAGCCCTTAATTTTTTGCTGCAGTGTTTCTCCGCATTTTTCAACTTCTCGAATGTGAAATTTCCGTTTTTTTTTCTCTGATATACCAGTTTTGATAGTATTTTTTTCCTAACTTTTGATTGCAGTGGGCAATTTACTTAGTTTTTTTTCTGGATTGTAGGGGAAATCGGGCTCTACCAGAATGTTCTCAGAGGCCTCCTCTGGCCTTGCTCTAAAATTGTATTTTTCGCGTCAAAGTCCACGTTACTTTTTGCAGTTTTTCCGGACGTTTTGCTGGTAATATTTGCAGCAAAATTGGACTTTTTTCTTGTTTCTATGTTGTCTTTTGATAATAATTTGTCATTTAACAGTGTTTTCCAGTTTATTTGTGTATTTTTGGCTTGTTATTAGCTCATTTTCAATCGTTTTTTCCAAAATTCTGTACATCGTGTTTATTGACACGGCAGGCCTGAGCTTTCTTTACCGACGTCATTAGGCGTTTAACGTAAAAAATAATTAACTAACGGTAGTCAGATATTAAATTAGCTTTTTCTTCGACTAAATTCTAACAAATACTTATACCAAAGTTGACTAACCTGAATAAAAAGTTTCCAGATGATCTAATAATTTAGAACAGTATATAAGATTGCTTAAACTGCAGCATTAAAAAAACGAAGTCTTTTCAATATGGCAACCGGAAGCACTCTCCCTATATTTATATAATAAATAACTGTAAAATCACAGTTTATGTGTTTAAATAATTGAGTTACTATTACCTATAATAATTAAACATAAATACAATATTTTTTCCTAAATCCTTTTTATATAAAAGCTCTTAAATATTTCTTTTTGGTTGTTTTTAAAAATTCGAAAGTACAATATATTTTTTCCTAAATCCTTTTTATATAAAAGCTCTTAAATATTTCTTTTTCGTTGTTTTTAAAAATCCGAAAGTACAATAAAAAAAAAAGGGTTTGTAAAAGAATGTTTTAAATAAGTCTGGGTTTGTATATTAGGAGATATTTTATATTTTTGCTTTCATTTTAAATTAAAACAAGCTATCTACAGGAAAACATTACTGGATATATAGCAATCATTATTATTAATAGATTCACATTATTCAAGGAAATATCAAATACCATAAATGTAATAGACTCACTATAATGTGATTATGAAAAACTTGTTATCTAAAAATAAACTTTTCTTTAATATCATGGTGATTTCAGATCTATCAACAAAAAAAAAATCAAATCATTTCTCCTCTACATTTAAGATAATTTTTTTAGTAATTGCTGTGTATTCGAAATGCAAGCATTCTGAATATCAACAAACAAAATAATAAATAATACAAATAGTGAACAGCCTGCTATACTCGCAACACAAATATATATATAATTCCTATGGTTAACTTCCCCCGATGAGGTACTATACACATATATAGTTCACTTTGGTTAACTTCCCCTGACAAGATATTGCTACATACATAACACTATATATATATATATAGTTCTCTATGGTTCATTTCCTTCGATGAACTTTAAGACTGGCTGTTTTGAAAATGGTTTCCATTGGCTTCAGTTTCTCAAACACTTTGGTCCCATCCAGTTCAGCTGCATGCAAACATATCTGGCTTCATCGTAGAGCACTGCGACCATCACTATGAGCTTCTTTTAGCTACAATCACTTCTGACTCTCGGAAACAGTCTGTTTAGTAAACTCACCGGAAATCTGCTGGAAATTCAACTCTTCACATCTAGCTGCTATCCAGTCAGTTTCCTCCGGCTTCAGTTTCCCAAACTCTTTGGGTCTGTTTAGCTGCTGCCTGTGAATACATTTTCACTGAGCGCCGAACTACTGTCATTTACATCTCTCACTTACATGAACTGAAAAAAATGAACTGGGGGAAAGAACCTTGTTGCTTACTCTATTTACAGTTTTTAATTACTCACACAATTAATTAATTTCTTCCATATATGGTAATGTTTTTAGGTCTATAACTAATTAATTGGTGCCTTAGGAATTCCTTTCCATATAAGATAATTGGAATTTATCGATCACAATTAACATAAATTATTTAAATTTACTGCTTATCAGTTCGCGATTTAAATATATTTCTCTAATATTTTCTACTTTTTCTGGAATGCATCAACTTATATTAATGTAAATGTATTTTTACAAAATACAACAGTAATGTTATCCTCTTTGATCTTCCCAATAATATATTGATAGACTTCAAGGATTAAAAACTTGAAATTTTGATGAAACCATTAAAAAAAGAATAATTAAACTAAATTATTCTATTAAAAACTACAGGAATTTTCAAAAAGTAAAAAAAAAAAAAAATTAAATATTTTTTCAAAACATGAATTTTTATTGATTTTTGATAAAATAGTATTAAAAAATTACTTTCAGAGGTTGTAAAAAATTCCTGAAGCAAGATATTAACAATGAATATTTTGGTAGCACTATAATTTTTGGGAAAAAAAAAATCATCAGATTTATAAGTCTGTTAGTACATATTCAGAGAGAGGCTGAGAAATTTAAGTGATTTCACTAAAGACAAAACTTTATCAAAATTAATTACCATGGTGATAAATTAGAGACTAATTGGAGAATATATAAGACTTTCAAATTCCAAGATTTTTTGTCTTCTATTATTGCCATAAGTTATTAAAATTCAACATTTATAATATAAAGAAGTAAAATTCAAACCTAGTAGAGATTTATTATCCTTCCACATCTTGTTTCAAGCTGAATAAATATTGTTTGATAAAAATGGAATTGGCATTTCAAAAAAAAGTTGAATGTATCGTAAAAATTGCTGATAAAAATGGTGAATGTAATAAAACTAAAAACCAAAACTGATGAAAATTTGAAAAAATTGGGTTAAATGCAATTAAAATTAAGCAATATTTGGAAATTTTGGGCTAACTAAAAACAGACACAATAACAAAAAAATTCAAATGCAATGTGCACTTGTTAACCAAACTTTTAATAAAACAATAATAAATGAAATAAGGACGATGACAAAAGTTTTAATCTTCATATGAAGCAAAAACTTGAACCATTAAAAAAACAAGATTGGAGAGTTTAGAAATAAGAGTTTAGAAGAAAATAGGAAAGATAAATTGAAATAATATGATTAGAATTTTTTAAAAAATAAGAGAATGCATAAAGATTCGGAAAAAATAAAAAATATATTGGATCAGCCATGTTCTCATAGCATGCACCCAATTACAAAAAAATAGCAAAGATAGAATTTGAAAAAAGCTGATTCATGATCTGAAGATAACAGATATCTATGTATATTTATTAAAAATATAAAATAAAAAACAGTAATCTGAAAAATATGTGAAATATGCTTATTAACAATGAGTGGAGATTTCACATAAAAGGAAAGTACTACTTTCAAGTTATTGTTGCTGTTTCATGCTGTATATAAGTCACAAATTATCAATGCTTTAAATATCATAAATGTGAATGACTGTATTTTTAAATTTCACTATATTATTATTTATTAAAATTTTATATTTTAATAAAGTTATTTAAAATGTGATTTGGGAGTGGGGGGAGGTTCATTTTCTGCATATTCTATATTAATATCATTTGCAACAATTTAAAGTTTAATAAATAATTTCAATTACTTTTTTTTTAATTTTATAAAATTATTGATCATTTCAAACTTTATTAGAAGTTATAAAAATGTGATTTGTTTTAATTTATTTCAATTTATTTTAGTTCCAAATGCAAATTCTTCTTAGAATAATTAACAAAATATAAAATGAGATTTTGTTTCACTTTTCACATGAACTGAGTCACATAAGAATTGAAAACCAGTCAGAGCCATGAACTACAGCTTGGATATCATAGTAACAAACAATTTAATTCCTTTGTGAATTATTAAAATATCAATAAAAACAGATATTTTGATAGTTTTACATAACAAGAGGTACATGTGCAATGGTTGAGAAAGATTCCTGTAGAAATTATCTATATATATATAATAAATAAAATCATAGCATTCACAGGCCTTGATCCAAACTTGAATTGTATCAAAAGATTAAGAATATAAAAAAAAAAAAAATAAGGGAAAAAAAATCTTGAAAAGTTATTGGAATAAAATTAATAATATCAGTTTGACTGCTGTCATTACCAAATCCTTGAACTTGTGCATTTTTGTGAGAGCTAATAATCTATTTTACCAAGAAGATAAATAATGAGTAAGTTATTTATATCGTGCCATGTTAACTCACTACATATGCACTGTAAACTAATAAACAATTTTGATGAATATTCTCCTTTTCAAACACAAGATAAAGTCTTTTGAAAAGATAGAATGAATCTATTCTACCTTTTTAACCTAAACATATATGTATAGGCAAATCTTAAACATTTGGAAATGAGTGTGAAGATATTAATTAATCATTTTTAATTCCATTTGCTATATTTTTATTATAGATGTCAATGAAAATATAATATTAAACATATATATATATATAATGAATAATTTATTTATATAGTGGTGCTTTTTAATTTGTAATATTCATTAGGGATCACTCACTACACATGTGCTGCAAACTAATAAACACTTTTGAGAAATACTCTCCTTTCAAAACACAAGATAAAGTTTTTTGAAAAGATAGAATGAATCCACTCTACTATTTTAACCTAAACATATATGTACAGGCAAATCTTACTCATTATATATATATGTTTAATATTACATCCAATACTGACCTTGCAATAAATTGTAAAAAATTTGCAGACCTCAATACTAAAAACAGCAAATGGAATTAAAAGTGATTAATTAATATCTTCACGCTCTCATTTCCAAATACTTAAGAATGCTTATACATATATGTTTAGGTTAAAAAGGTAGAGTGGATTCACTCTATCTTTTCATAAGACTTTATCTTGTATTTGGAAAAGATAGTATTCCTCAAAAGTGTTTATTAGTTTACAGCACATGTGTAGTGGGTGTCTCCTAATGAATATTCAAGAAGATAAATGTAGAAATAAAATTCTAATAGTAAAACTGTTTTCAATCCATATATGAAAATTCTTAAATAAAAATTGGCTTCATCTGCTACAATAATCTACGATTAAGAATGCTTCTGCTGCGGTAACACAAAAGTAAAGATCTATTACTGCAATGACCCAATACTAAAGTAAAGTTGCTATAATAACAAAAATTAGATATCTGTTGCTACAATAATACAAAAATGAACATCTACTGTGGCTTTCAATAAAAAAATAGATTTATTGCTGTAATGACTCTGAGAACAGAAGTTTATTATTGCAATATCCCAAAAATTAAAATCCATTGTTTCAATGATCAAATAAATGTTAGGCACTATGATACTTACAAATTGGAAAATTTCTACTATACTAAACACAAATCAGACATATAGTGCAATGATGATGAGAATAAAGATCTTTCTATAATAGATAACTAAAATGGGAAAGATGGCATCATAACGCTTCCAAAAATTAACTTATTCCTCCTTCAATAGTCTTCTATGACAAATTATCTAAATATGATGCAATGCCTCTACAAATTGAAAATTTTCTAGATTCTATCATTTCTTATAATTATATTTAGAATTACTAGTTTTCCAAAAATTTATGGGAAACTCCTTAATATAAACCAACTTAAAATAAAATTAAATAATTGTTATATTTAACAATGAATTTTTATAGAAAACAAAAATATTATATTTCAAAATAAACCAAATTATTTTTAATGGATAAAACAAAAGCTTGTCTTAAATGAAAAATTTTTCATCTAAGACAGATTTACTAAAATTATTACTTCATTCATATGTTCATTGCTAATCTTATAAGTCAATGTTTAATAATTACTTTGATTTTCTCTGTACTAATTGTAACTAAGAACAGAAATAAATGAAATTTCTTGCATACTTCTTTATTCAACTGATTGCCTGCCACACAGAATATAATATAAGGTGAATTTAACTTCTAATTAGAAATGTTGAATGATATAACTTTGAATAGATGATTATTATATTATATAATCTACTCCTTGAATATTTTATATTAGTGGATTTTTGTTTCTATTTACTGTACTATGTATGTAATAATAACAAAATGTAAATTTTTGCTGCTGTAAACAAAAACATTAGAGATGTGTTTTTAACATAGAAACTCCTTTGATTGCTCAGCCAGATGGATAGCTTAATTTGCCATCACTTCAATTAAAAATTTTCCTATTGCTATGATTTTTTTTTTCTAGATTAAAATATGCAACTATGAGAACTTTTCCAAAAAAAAAAGGTTGGTGGTAAATCCACAATTATGATCAAAATAATGAAGCAATGATCCTCCTACCAATAATGGTCTATCATTAAATGACAATTTTCTCACAAAGATCTGCAATTGTAAATACTTTCCCAAATAAAAGCTGTTATTATAACAAATTTATTTAATTAAAAATTATCTGGCAACAATTTGTGGGAATTAACTTCACAACTTACCCAAATTGTGAAATATTTTTTTGAAAATTTTATTTGGTAGATTTTGTTGTGTACTATGGCCACAAGGTGATACTGCAGAACCACCAAGAAGCCTGCAAGTGATAATTTTATTATGTGTGTGTGCATGAGTGTATGTTAAAAGTTTAATATTTTAAATCTAATAAAAAGTATAAATCATATCTATTATAACTAATTAATAATATTTATGTAAATGTTTCAGACATTTATTCAGAAAAAGAACTATAGTTTAAAATAATTTATTATTTGCTTAGCATGCTTTCTACAATTCTTATCATATCATAGTACTCATACTTTTTTGTGTGAATCAATATAATATTTAAATCCAGTGTGGATTATGCAAATTTATTTAAATGGAACATATGACTCTTTTTTATTTATTATGTGTGGGTCTTCTTTTGTATAAGACATGCTAAATTTAAATATTATATCAATTCAAACAGAGAATTATGATTGCTATGAATAGGACAAGAATTGTCAAAAGCATGCTAAGCAAATAATGAATAACTTTAAACTATAGTACCTTTTCTGAATAAATGTTTGAAACATATATATATATATTACAATAAGCTCAAGAAAAGAGAAAAATTATGTTTTGAAAACTAATAAAAATATTTATTTTGAATTTCTTTTAGTAGTTCTTAGTGGACTTATCTAAGATAAAATAAATTCTTTATGTTTTAATGCATATAAGAATTCTTTTTCACATCAAGTACTGTAATAAAACCACATATATATATATATGGCAGATTTTTTTTATATATATCTTCAAGTGTTTTATAATCAGTATAATAATCAACTTTTCGTAAAAATATCTGACAGATAATTTATATTCTTAGTTAACAAAATAGTTAACTTCTAAAGCAATAATTATAATATAAATCAAGATTTTTATGTGAATAAAAATGTCTTTTTTTAATATCTTATTTAAAAAAAGACTTCTCTGATTTTCATATTTTTAATATTTAAAAATGAATAAATATAAAAAACATTGACATATTTATAAAAGATAGTTCCTTTATAAATGTTTAAAAGATGTTTTCAAAGATAAACATACCATGCGATATTACCTGATAAAAATATTAATTTATCTTCTACTTTTGCTCTGTCAAAAGCCTCTTGTCCCCATGGATACCTAGTCACAAAGATATATATTTACCTCTATGCATTTAAATTTATATAAAAATAATTTTACATAATTTTATAGTAAAAAAATTGAAATAACTAGTTGTGCAAAATTCTATTTTTAAAAAATGTATTCAGTATTAATCTAAAAATTTTAGCACAATTTATCTTTAAATATTTATCAACTTTAGTAAAACTTAAATACAAGTATATTATATATACTTTTAAGCTAGATGCTTGAAAGTCTGGATTCAAATCCCCTCTAATTACAACTTTAATAAAATAATTCAATTTTCTCTACTTTCTTTCTTTCTTTTTCTTTTTGTTTTAATTTAAAACAAGAATTTCAAAATAAGAAAAGTTAAAAAACAAACCAACTTCAAATTGGAAAACATTCTACAACTTCTGAAATAAATATATCTTTCTATTACAAAAGATAATTACATTCACATATCTTCTTGCAGTAGAATTATATATATATATATATGATTTTTACATAACTTTTAAAAGTATATATATTTAAAATTATATTCAACTTTTTTAATGAAATTTTAAATGTAAATTTCAAATGTATTCAAGTTTGATATAAATTCAATTCCCTTAACTTCATTGGATTGAATATTTAAAATGAATGAACAATGCAAGATTTCCTAAAAGGCAATTTTATAGTGAACTTGAGCATGTTTTCATGAGAGAAGTAGATTCCATCTACTACATTATAAGGATTATCTCAAAGTCATTCTCAAAAAATACAATAGTGATGATTTCCACTGGAAAGACATGGCAGACAATATAATACATCGGAGAGCTACAATTAGTTATGCGTTGAAGTATTTCAGAAGGGTTTTCCGCTCAAGGAATTATAAGACAACATAACAAAATAAACAGAAAAAAGAAACAGCATGATCTATATGTACTTGGGGATGACAGACTGATTTGTATAGTAATTGCAAAATTTCTTTCTAGAGCATTTTTTTTTTTATTTCTTTGGGATTGGAATGGTCGTACCCATTTACAAGATTTAATTGTATGATACTAGAATCAAACTATTTTTGAAAAATACTTTAAATTATTTCAGTTTATTCAAACTTACTTATCTATTAAATCAAATAATTTTGCTCATATTAAGTTATATTTAACTTTTATAATTAATCAATATATATATATCTGTGTTGTGAAAAACAAATCAGTCATGTGAGCAGTTAACAATTAGTCTTGGAGTTTAGAATGACTTTCAGAATCCCAACTATTTATATGATGAATAAATGCTTAGATAGGACATTAACTCAAGAAAAGAGCTAATACTATCTAATAAATTTTCCATTTAGCACAATAAATGCAAAATATTTTCTTTTTTGCAGTGGAATAACATTTTATTCATTTATCTTTAAAACATTCACATTCAGATTTGAATATTTATCTTAATGAATATAAATTTTCTCTGCACAATTAGTACTAAAATAAAGTCACTTTACATTGCATATCTATAGATCTAATAGTCTCAAGTACAAAGTACATGATTCATTAAAAGCATGACAATCAACTTATTAATTTCTGATTTCTAATATATATATCTAGAGCAAATCAGGCTAGTGTTTAGTATACAGTTAATTGCTTAAACACAGTACCTTTATGCTCCAATTTTATGAACTTATAGCATAGGGATCATCATGGCTTATGAAGTGATCTGATACAAAATTATATAAAGAAAAAATCTCCCTCAACCATGATACATGTACTTATAATACAAAACTAAAAGTCATCATTAAAAACCACTCAACATTTAGACAAACTCAATATCATTAGAAATCAACAATTTCTAACTTTCTTCACATCATACAATTTATTCATATGGATTTATAACACTATTTAAATATATTAAAAACTGCATGGACTAAAAATATATTTTATTATAAAAAAAATATATGTCATGAATATTTTTCTTATTAGTTGGCTTACAAATTAACATAAAAGTAATTGTGTTTCTTCTTTTTTTTTATTCAATTAGAAGAGTCTTGAACTCGTACTTTCAAGCTCCATACAGCTATGCACTCTATGATACACATGTCCACTTTCTTTTATTCTTATAAACAAGCACATGCTTTTATATATTCTGTTAATGAAAATATAAACATGTATTAATGATCTTTAGTTTGCTAATTCTGTTTTAAAATATCTTACGAATTTAAAAAAAACCAACTAAACTAACATTTTTATTTTATCAAATATTTAAAATAATGTTTACGATTCTACATAAATATTTTAACTTTAAGAATCCCTAAATTTTTTTTCTGTTATCTTTATTAATTCTGAAAGCTAATTTACAAGGAATATTTTTAGAACCAATATTTTCTAAACAAAGATGCTTTTCAAAAGCTAAAGAAACAATCGAGAACACCCCCCCCCCTAAAATAATAATAAGAAATCATTTTCTAATGTTTAATTGTCAACAATCAGCTTATGTCCTTAAAATTATGAGTAAAAGTCATTTTCAATCTGTACTTTCTACGATCCAATCTTATGTCTGATTTTCAGAAAACATTTTATCATATTAAAATATATTTATCCCTATTTTCTGAAAATGCTGGTTTTGCTAATTATTTCAGTTGCACTATGATTTTTTTTTTATCACACCATTTTACTAGAAATATGAGTGAGGAATGTTCATTGGTCAGTCTTTTGCATTGGGGGGTTATCTGAATGAATCCTTAAGCATTCATTTAACATATAAATTAGCTTTAAAATAATTCATGGAGATATCTTAATTTTATTATAATGGCTGGTATTATTTAAATAAAAATATAGACTTAGGAGACATCAAAAGTAGTAGCACGGAAAATGAGAAATTTTTAAAAATTGGAAAATTCAGACATGATTGAAATTTCAAGCATAAATTTATTGTTGATACAGCATTGGAATTTGACTTGATGCTTGCATAGCTTGCACACAATTATCAGTACAAATAATCTAAAATATAAATGTTGACTCTTTTTTTTTCAGTTATTATTGATACAAGAGAGTGTAATTAATAACTAAGAGTTATTTAAAATAAAATTTTCTTTTACATCATCTTTGACAAATGAGAGTTTCCAGTTTTCCAAACAATCAAATATCTACCATTCTTTCACATAATTAATATTACTATATAATTAAAAAATACAGTGGAGCCATGATATCTGCTATGTTTTGTTCAAATCCCATACCTTTACCAAAAGATTAAATTTATTTTTAAAACTTAAAACCAGAATCTATTGTTTGTCAGGTTCACTTTCAATTTTTTTTTACTTTTTGACAATCTTAGATAATATTCAAAATTATAATCTGATAATTTATTTAAATAAATTATATTTAAAATGACATTATAAATTATTTACTCACACATCCAGCCATTCACATATATTGGATTGTATGTATATGTAACTAATTAACCAATATTCAGGGATTTTAACCCAAGTAATTCATTTATTTGATCAGTTAAAAATTCTGTTGAACGAAAACTATTTATTTTTTAGTAATACCTTCCCTGCTACCTATCCATTATTTTCTGTTTCCTATTTTACAGCTTACAAAAGTGTTATTTCAATATGTATATATATTAATTAGAAGATCATCACAGACTTTATTGATATGAACTTTTCCATATACTTTCCAAATGAACTTCAGTTGCATGTCATTGAGGGAAAAAGAAAATTAAACTTTTAGTTTACGGTTAGTTAAGTCAGATGAAAATATCAGTACTAGATGTGATTTCAATTTGCAATTGCCAAATTTAAGTTGATATCTAATTACATTTTAGATGAAACTTATTTAACTAAAAATTTCAAAAATTCATTTTTAGCATTAACATATATATGTATATTTAATATAATAATCAACCTAAATAATACTGAAATACACAACTAATTATGTTTACAATTATTTAATTATCAATCTGAATTTCATCTCTTATTGGGTCTCAATAAGAGATGAAAGCTGGGTTAATAATTAAATAATTGTAAATATAATTAGTTATTTATTTCAATTTTACTTAGATTGATGATTATATTAAGTATATATATAACAATGTTATGGGCAAATAATTGTTATACTGAATATGTGACCATTGTATACATATATAGTAATGGGCCGGTCATTATCACAAGAAAAGGGAAACACATCTAACAATGATCGTACTTGGGGTTTTCGGGAAGGATGCTGGCAATGGCATGATGAAATGCTTAACCTATGGTCACATCTACCTTCAATGGTCTAGCTTAATTTTTACTCATTAAATCTAGATGTAATTTGGACTAGTTCATCCACATCTCACCCCCTTTCTGGCTCCATTATGCCTCAATATTCGAATTCAGGGAAAATTCGCACTCACCTCTCTTCAGGAATGGGCTTACTCAGGTTAACAATTACTGCGCCTCTATCTAAGTGAGGATCAATTAACGCACTCTCCCAGAATATTTCTAATATTAGTATTATACCGGACAAAAACTTTAGACTCGCATATACTGACCGCCAGGGCGCCACTAGTCCGAAATTTGGAACTAGACATTTATTTTTAAGGGGTTACAGGATATGCGAATCGAATGCGCCGGACTAAACCCAGGGAGAGCAAAAGCTAATGAATGTGGTTCAGACAATTGAGAAAACACTGAGACAAACGTCAGCCAAAATACTTATAAGAACTTTTTAAATTTATTAAACATAATAACAAAATAAACATGAAACTTGCTCTACATTTGCTTAGCAGATCTTAACATTGAGTGTATGCGAGCAGAACTACATTAAATACCCAGGCAGACAAGTTCATTTCTTATCTATAACACAATAATGGCTTATATCTTCTTGCTAGCGGTTCACCCAACCAATTCCCTTTTCCCTATAGAGACTTAGTAAGATGGATGTTTGTGGAGAATAACGGGACAGCACAGACGAGCTTTTCTTAGTCCAGATAAGAAATGTTGGAACCAAGAATGTCATAATTCTGCAAAACGCTCATGGACAAGAACATTGAAATGAGCCAAGGTTAGTCTCACACAAGAAAGAAACATGAACTACGTAATCTGAATTATAGCAAATAAATCTCTACCAAAAAAATAAATAAATCATATATCCTAGAAATCGCTAGCCAAAGCCAAGTTTGATTTAGTTTAACGCCGAAGCAAACAAACAAACAAAAATAAAAGAAAACTACTAAGGTCGGTCTGAGCATTTAACAAGGGTTAATCATAAAACTGAGAAATTATTAAGCATATAAAATATCACTCGCCCTACACTCTCGAACAAGCAACATTTTAAGATTGAAAATCTTGCTACTAAGATTATAATGTAAAATAAACAAAAATACATTAATATTTAAATTGATAAATTATACATCATAAATATACTTTCTTTTTAAGATTAAGTTGAGATTTGCGAGAGACTTAATTAGAGATTTAGCCCTGATTTTGATATGGAAAGGTAAGTTACCTCGAGATAATATTAATTTCTGTTGTTCACACAAAGTTCGGTTTATAGAGTCCTCTACAACGGATGTCATTTACTACAGGTTCAGAAGTCTGGAGGCATTATTGGGATCCACTCTGGACTTGACAGTTAGGTCATGATTGAAGTCACAATTTGGAGCTCCGGAGGTTCATCTTTGGAAAGGCTCAGCCCATCATATTGTGGAGATTCTTCATGGCGTATATTACAGGCATAGCGTCTGAATGACTGCTAGTATCGCGGCAAATAGAGTTATTGTCGGTCAACGGAAATTCAACTTGGTGATTCCCGTGGCACCAATATCAAAAAAATAATTTAGTCACTTTCACAATGCAAACAGTTCAATAACAGCTAAAATCTGGATCAATCCTCAATAAGAAGAAGCTGAATAAGCTGAGCAATAAAAACTGAATGAACAGAATAGTCTCTTTGATTCCTCCTCTCTCTTAAAAAAAAAAAAAAAAATTACCCAGCTATTTATGTCCTTTGTTATCTCCCGCGCAATCCTTTTTTTTTTGCAACTTTCAACCAAGGTAAATCTCTATCTCCCGCTCAATCTTAATTAGAAAAACAATATCTTACAGGGCCTTTATCTTACAAAAATGATTATTATTTTTTTTATATAAAAAAAAAATACAAAACTAAATCTCAGCTTTAAAATACATCAACATTAATTTTTTTTTTTTTAGTTTAAATAAAATACATATAAGAGCACTAATTAAACTTTGTTTGCTTTTAATTATTTTAAAAGAAAACAAGCGTCATAAAAAAAAAATATTTTATACTAAAATCAACTTAGAATTGAAAATATAAGATTTCAAAATAAATAAGTATGTGTGTTATTGCACATATAAAACTTGGTTTTTCTTTTTTCTAATTTACATGATAGAACCCTTGAATCGGATAAAGTATCCAGTTCAACTGCCCCTTCACGCCAACAAAAAAAAAATAAAAGCATCTATTTGCTATTTCTTTTTTTTTTCAAACTTTAAACCCCAACATTTAAAACTTTTAAATCCCCTCCCCCTGGCTGAACATTTGCCCTGAGATCAATTTCTTAAGTGTACCTCCTATCTTTTAGGTGGCTGGCCTAAGGCTTCATGCATTATAAGATCCATAAACCCCACGCTCATCTTCCAATACAAAGGCATTCGAACCACTTTTCTTTTGTATAGTGAAGGGTCCCTCATATACTGGGAAAAATTTCTTATATTGATGCTGGGTTGGATTGCTGACATGAGGTTTTCGTACAAAAACCAAGTCCCCTACCTCGAATCTACATGGACGTGGATTTCTCTGCTTTATGCGTACTTCAGCCATATGTTTCAACTTTATTCGAGCCTTTCTTCTATCCATTTCTTTATCAATTTTGTCCCGATCTACAGGCAAGGGAGCCTTTATCAGCATTGGATAATTCTGTCCAAAATGTAATCTGATGGGGGCAAACCCTGTAGATTCATTCTGTGTCCAATTTATGTAGTTAGTGATGTTTCCCATCTGATTCACCCATCCACGGTGATTTTCGCTGACATAAAGCCGAAATAAACGGTTTAACTCCCTCATGACTCTCTCACAGGGATTCGATTGAGGATTACAAATAGATGTTAATACATGCTGAATGCCCTGTTGCTGAATCCACTTTTTCCAGTGGTGAGATTTAAAGGGTGTCCCATGATCTGTAAGTATCACCTGGGGCCTACCAATCTTAGGAAATTGATGCTTCTGTAAGATCCGGCTAGTACTTCGTGTATCCGCCTTTCTTAACGGATATGCAGTTACATACTTAGAAAATATGTCGTACATTACGATTAAATATCGGTATCGTTTATAGGCAGGTAAAGGCCCATAAAAATCTATGGCCAACATTTCATTAGGGTTGTGTGCTAAAATAGGCTGCAAGATCCCAGTAAATCTCTTATTTACATATTTAGTTTGTGAACACACATGACATTTTCCAACTGATACAACATTTGAATATAAACTTGGCCAGTAAAATACTTCCCTGAGCACATGTTCTACTTTACGTGGTCCGTAGTGTCCATAAAGGCAATGTATATACTCTATAAGTTTGTTCCTGAGTGTTTGGGGTATAAGAATTCTCCATGAGTCTTCTTCTGTGGCGACTCTGTATTGCAATACACCATCTTTTATTCTATAGGCTTTGTATTTTTCCAATGTTGCTGTGTCACTGGGGTCTGAAGTTCCTATTCCTTTCTTATATGTCATGATTTGTGCATACTCTGGGCTGGTCTCCTGTATTTCAGATAGCCTTAGTAATTGTTGCTCTATGGACTCATCTATGGTCAATGTGAATGCTGCAATACTTAGATTGTTGGGCTCAAGATGATGTGGGGTCAGATCTACAGGATGGCAACTCAAAATATCCGCCACAATATTTTCCTTTCCTTTACAATATAGAACTTTATATTGGAATTTCTGTAGTGTAAGACTCCAACGTATCAATCGATCATTTGATAAATAACTGCTATTAAGAAATTCCAAGCTCTTATGATCCGTAATTACAACAATCTCTGACCCAAGCAGGAATTGTTTGAATTTACTGAAAGCCCAAACAATGGCCAAAGCTTCCTTTTCTGTTGTCGTGTAATTATTTTCCACCCCTTTTAGCTTGCAGCTACAAAAATACAACACTCTGTGACGTTTTTGTTTGTCAATTTGAAATAACACGACTCCAAGCCCTTGCCCACTGCTGTCGGTCTGAACATAAAAAGTTTGTGAAAAGTCAGGGTAGGCTAGAACCACCTGTTCCAAGAACTTGTTTTTAATGAGTTGAAATTCCTGCTCCTGTTTGTACTCCCATACCCATTTTTGGTCTTTTGTCAATAACTGAACCAAATTTGCAGCATCTAATGCAAAATTTTCATAGAATTTATGATAAAAATTGCATAATCCCAGAAAAGACCGTACCTGATGCCTATTAGTGGGTGTGGGAAAATGTTGTATCGCTGTTAGTTTCTTGGGATGAGGTTTAATACCCTCTTTCCCAATTAAAAAGCCTAAAAATGTAACCTCCTCCTGGACCCGGCAACTTTTTTGTAAATTGATGGTAATGTTTTTCTGGTAACACTCCATTAAGAACATTTTCAAGTGTTCCATATGTTCCTCCATATTTTTAGATGCGATGACTATGTCATCCATATATATCACAATCAGACTCTTGATTTTGTCTGATAACACTTGATCCAAACACTTTAGAAGTCCTGAACCACTATTGATTAATCCAAAAGGCATATGCTTAAATGCATATGTATGCCCTTCATAGCGGAAGGCAGTATATTTGCGGTCAAATGGATGTAGAGGGATCTGCCAATAACTGGATGTCAAGTCCAATGTAGAAAAAATGGTTTTCCCTTGAAATTTTGAGAGAAGTTCTGTTATTGTAGGTGGACTGTTTCTTTCAGGAATGGTAATGGCATTTAACCGCCGGGCATCCAAACATATTCTGACAGATCCATCTTTTTTCTTTACCACTACTAATGGGTTAACATATGGAGATGTGTGCTTTTCAATAACTCCCCATTCAATCATTTGCTGTATTTGAAGATCTACTTCAGCCTTATATTGAAACGGAATGGGATATGAACGACTCTTGGAAATGGCTTTCATCCTTAATTTGAATGCGATGCACATACCCCTCAATGATCTTAGGCCTATTCGAAAAAAACTGAATAGAACTCCCTCAACAGTTCCATTAGAGGGTGTTGTTCTTCCATTCCTTTTAACATGGATTGTGACACTTTATTTTGCATTTCCACGGTATTCCTTCACTTGCTGAACACACTGTACCTGAAGTGGCTTATAACTCTTTAGCCCTTCAAATGGCATCAAAACTTCTTGGCAAAGAAATAAACATTTGTCATAATCCAAAACACATTTATGCCTGTACAAAAAATCAGTCCCAATTATAACATCTTGTATGAGACCAGGCATTATCAAAAAGACATGGTCTAACTCTATGTTACCCAGATGCAAATGTTACTATACCTGTTTGGTTTCAATATTTGCCTTCTTGCCATTGGCCAGTGTCACCTGCATTCTTTTTATTGGCAGTGTATACAAACGTGGCTGGTCTTTCTTTATTTTCACATAAAACTTACTAGAGAGCAATGACATTTGACTTCCTGAATCAACCAATGCTTCTGTAACGATGTCTCCAGTCTTTATACTGACAATTGGGCAAGTCTGCATAGCTCCATTACATGCTGCTTCTTCTTGATCCACCATCACATTAGCTACAGTCCTATGGATTTCTTTACTTTTTTTAATTGGAGCTGATAATTGACTCTTTTGACCTTTTTCTATCGAAATTATCTGATCGCCCTGCATTGTTCTTTTCTCCACTTCTTCTTGGGCCTGATTATGTTCAATTTCATTTAGCAGTTTAATCATTTCTTCCAAGTGAATGTTGCTACTGCACAACATGATCTGCTGTATATCCCTTGGCATATTGCCCAATACTATTCGGCATATCAGCCTCTCAGTCAATGAGAAAGCTATCAATGACTTCAGCCTTGCTGCTTGTTTGCAGAAAAACTGGGTGTAAGTTTCTCCATTACCCCTAATATATCTTTCTTGTGATATATTAATGAAGATATGATACTGCTTTTCTTCACCCCAAAAAGTGTGCAATAATTTGCATCTGTAATCCCAAAAAGTCTGTGGCTTGATCTTTAAGATATGCCACCAATCCTCAGCCATTCCTTGTAAATAGTGGTGTGCAATTGCCACTTGTTCAGTCTCCTGCCAATTATGACATCGAAACATCTCTTGCAGGCTCTCCAAATGCTCTAATGGGCTTTCCCAAATATCAGCCGTAAAAGATTTTATTTGCCAATCTATTTCGGCCATGATGCTAGCTAGTCTATCTTCAGCCTCTTCTCTAACTTTATTTAAATTCCCAACGCAACTTCTGTCTATTTATGAAATTTATTTTTTTTTTTTAATCTTCAACTGCTATTTATTATATATATATATATTTAAAGCACATAAGTTAAACTGTTTACTTTTTTCTTTAAACGTGAACCTAAACTCTTTGCTTGCTTTTTTTTTTTTTTATGAACGTAACAGCTAATTTTTAACTTTAAAAAAAAAAATCTTTTATATTTTGTTATTTCTAAAACGCAAACTGAAACTCTTTGTTTTTGTTTTTTTATTATTATTATTTTATGAACATATAACTAATAACTTTTTTTTTTTTTTAATAAACAAAGAAACAAAATAAATATATAACTTCTTAATATCTTTTTGTCTGACCCGTCCGTTCAGTAATAACTCTAAAGAACGCTGTTTAATTAACTATATATATTAATTATTCATATTGAAAAGATGAACCCCCTACTCCAAACTGCTTTCTACCATTTAGCACAAACTGATCCCTACCTACTGAATCTTGCCTCCAACACTGAAATATTCCTCAATTGTCCGAACAAAATCTCATGTGGGATTTAAAATCGAAGGCCCGCGTTGGTTGCGCTAAAATTACTATCCTATATACCGGACAAAAGCTTTAGACTCACATATACTGACCACCAGGGTGCCACTAGTCCGAAATTTGGAACTAGACATTTATTTTTAAGGGGTTACAGGATATGCGAATCGAATGCGCCGGACTAAACCCAGGAAGAGCAAAAGCTAATGAATGTGGTTCAGACAATTGAGAAAATACTGAGACAAACGTCAGCCACAATACTTATAAGAACTTTTTAAATTTATTAAACATAATAACAAAATAAACATGAAACTTGCTCTACATTTGCTTAGTAGATCTTAACATTGAGTGTATGCAAGCAGAACTACGTTAAATACCCAGGCAGACAAGCTCATTTCTTATCTATAACACAATAATGGCTTATATCTTCTTGCTAGCGGTTCGCCCAACCAATTCCCTTTTCACTATAGAGACTTAGTAAGATGGATGTTTGTGGAGAATAATGGGACAGCGCAGATGAGCTTTTCTTAGTCCAGAAAAGAAATGTTGGAACCAAGAATGTCATAATTCTGCAAAACGCTCATGGACAAGTACATTGAAATGAACCAAGGTTAGTCTCACACAAGAAAGAAACATGAACTATGTAATCTGAATTATAGCAAATAAATCTCTACCAAAAAAATAAATAAATCATATAACCTAGAAATCGCTAGCCAAAGCCAAGTTTGATTTAGTTTAACGCCGAAGCAAACAAACAAACAAAAATAAAAGAAAACTACTAAGGTCGGTCTGAGCATTTAACAAGGGTTAATCATAAAACTGAGAAATTATTAAGCATATAAAATATCACTCGCCCTACACTCTCGAACAAGCAACATTTTAAGATTGAAAATCTTGCTACTAAGATTATAATGTAAAATAAACAAAAATACATTAATATTTAAATTGATAAATTATACATCATAAATATATTTTCTTTTTAAGATTAAGTTGAGATTTGTAAGAGACTTAATTAGAGATTTGGCCCTGATTTTGATATGGAAAGATAAATTACCTAGAGATAATATTAATTTCTGTTGTTCACACAAAGTTCGGTTTATAGAGTCCTCTACAACGGATATCATTTACTACAGGTTCAGAAATCTGGAGGCATTATTGGGATCCACTCTGGACTTGACAGTTAGGTCATGATTGAAGTCACAATTTGGAGCTCCGGAGGTTCATCTTTGGAAAGGCTCAGCCCATCATATTGTGGAGATTCTTCGTGGCGTATATTACAGGCATAGCGTCTGAATGACTGCTAGTATCGCGGCAAATAGTTATTGTCGGTCAACGGAAATTCAACTTGGTGATTCCCATGACACCAATATCAAAAAAATAATTTAGTCACTTTCACAATGCAAACAGTTCAATAACAGCTAAAATCTGGATCGATCCTCAATAAGAAGAAGCTGAATAAGCTGAGCAATAAAAACTGAATGAACAGAATAGTCTCTTTGATTCCTCCTCTCTCTTAAAAAAAAAAAAAAAAAATTACCCAGCTATTTATGTCCTTTGTTATCTCTCGCGCAATCCTTTTTTTTTTGCAACTTTCAACCAAGGTAAATCTCTATCTCCCGCTCAATCTAAATTAGAAAAACAATATCTTACAGGGCTTTATCTTACAAAAATGATTATTATTTTTTTTTATATAGAAAAAAAAATACAAAACTAAATCTCAGCTTTAAAATATATCAACATTAATTTTTTTTTTTTTTAGTTTAAATAAAATACATATAAGAGCACTAATTAAACTTTGTTTGCTTTTAATTATTTTAAAAGAAAACAAGCGTCATAAAAAAAAAATATTTTATACTTAAATCAACTTAGAATTGAAAATATAAGATTTCAAAATAAATAAGTATGTGTGTTATTGCACATATAAAACTTGGTTTTTCTTTTTTCTAATTTACATGATAGAACCCTTGAATCGGATAAAGTATCCAGTTCAATATACACATAAGGAGAGATGTGTGGATATTAATGTTTAGCATATATTTTTAGTGATGTGAATGCATAATGATGATGACAAAATTGTTAAAATAACTTAACAACATTTATTAAATAAAAAATCTAATTTAACAAAATTAACATATATAATTGCAGGAGTTAAGGATGGCTTTCTATCATCTTAAAAGTTAAATACAATGGATACCCTAATCCCAAATCCCTTGATAGAAGTGTGCACTCTGGTAATCTTTATTTACAAAGTTTAAAATAATAATAAAAAAAAATTTCAGAAGATTTCTAACCTGACTGACTAATTAATTTATTTACAGTCGCATCATAAAGTAACACTTGCTGAAATTCACAATGGTTATGATCATCCTTCTTGGAGGAGAGGACTCCCTATATCTATGTGTAATTTTTTAATGTTGATAGGAAAGATCATCCATTCGAGAAAGTTAGACAAATATACAGAAAAACAAATATATAACAAATATTAGTAAAACATTTAACGAATAATGAGAACTCTGTTGTGACACTATGGTATGCTCTTAATGTGGAACATCATCAAAATCTTACCTTATTCCACATTGAGGCTGGTGAAGTCAAGCTACTGAAGAGTATGTAGACCTAAATTTTATTTATAACCATAAAACATTTACTTAATCTAACTCTTCCCCCCTTTATGCTTAAAATAAACTTCCATTTTCTGAAGCACAAGCTTCCAAACGTGAAAACGAAAGAAAAAAATTGAAAAATAAGATGATAAATAAATTTAAAAAAAGAAAAAAAATACAAATCAATTGGATTAATAAAATAAATTCCTAAGTCTGGCAAGCACTGTTTGTTATGTTTGAAGTCTCTTATTCCTGGTAATAAATCTTCTTGGGCAGTTTATTATTCATAGGTTTAGTTGACACAAACTTATTCTGGGATTGTAGATCATCAGCACTGTCAAATTGTTTCCTTGGAAGAAGATGCAGAAGATCCACTGAAGATCACTGTTCTTGACCAGTGTTTAATAAGATAGGCATCTCACATGTCATAACGCTTCTATGGGCATGAAGAGCTGGTGTTCAGCCTCCTATGGCATAGTTCTTTTAGCCAGACCACATTGCAAAATAATACATCATCTGTTATCCACACCGCGTGATGGTGCTGTTTCTATGCTAAAGCACAGAAATATGCTGTTTATAAGGCCGCTCATAGATCTTACGGCTTGTAAACTGTTCAAACATTAAGATGTTGAAGTGCACTCTTATCCCAACATCTCTAGTATGTTGAACATTATTAGCAATGAGTATGCAACACTCTCTATAGACATTACTCTTGACTATTGTACAGCGTATGATATGAAGGTTTCTGTAGTTGTAATGACGAAAAGTATATTAGAACAGATTTATTTTTTTTTTTTTGGTTAAATGTATTGTAATTTATGTGAGTTAGTAAAAATTGTAATGAATTCTCAACCTCCCCTACTTTCGTTGTCAAGGGTCACAATTTACTAAATGAGGAGTATAAATCACGATTAGGCAAAGTTCACGATCAAGTCGCGCACTTTCCAATACTTTTTCGAGATCAAAACAGTTAAATGGCAGACGACCGTTCAGCATTGTAGATTTTAGATTTACCTGCTACAGAAGCAGATGCGGTGGCCTTCCTTCAACCAAAAAAAAATATTTTACCCACCCAGAAAAACTGTATTTGTGGTGGTTTAATGAAATTAAGGCGTTGTCAAACATCTGAAATGGAATGTCAATCGCGTCAATGTCACCAAAGGTGTTCCATTCGCTCATGAAACGGGATTTGAGGGCTGCCGAATCGCTTTTTCACAAGTGGATACGGCTAATTTATTATTGAAGCCGAAATCAGCTTACAGTGAAGCATATTAGAGCTGAGTTGGAAAGGTGTCAAAATGCCGTAAGGAATATGATGGCAGGTCTTAGAGAGGTCTGTCGAGAAAGCTTTGTTTCTCGGGAAAAAAAAGTTTCTTCAAAAACAATAAAAAAGACTTGGAAAAAAAAAAAGTTTCTTAAAAAAAAAAAAAAAAGACAGGAAAAAAGAAATGTTTGTTTTAAAAAAAAAAAAAAAACACAGAATATTTTAAAAAGCCAAAAAAAAAAAATGCCCTTTTTTTATTTTTAAGAAATATACATAAAACCGGTTAAAAAAATAAAACAACAACAAAAAAAAAATCAAGCAAAACCAAAAATTAAAAACATAAATCAACAAAATAAACAGCCCAGTAACGTTATATCTATTTGTTTTTCACGAGCAACAGCGCCATCGAGTGGTATGGATAATTAGACAATGTATTACCCATTGCAATACTCTCATTAGTATGTGTAATTTCTAATAAGGTTGTTTTCCTTTGCATAGGGAAGTGGCGTAATAAAAAAAACTATTCTTGACAATTACTAGCTGTTGTTTATTTCTTTTCACACAATTTTATTCAAACTTGGGAGTTCTTTACAGTTAGTTCAAATAACACAGTTTGCTTTTATAACTTAGGCGTATTTACGTTTTGATTTATATTAGTGGATGATACAAATTCCTTTATAATCTTGTGTGATTGAAATTCATTCTAGAATCGAATATATACATTCATCTTGCTTAGTTCTAAAAATATGGCTATCGAGATGTTGACGTTCTCGTGCAATCTTTTCAATTATATGACAAAAGTGATATCTATGTCTTTTGTTTTAATTGTGATAGGACCGCGGATAGCTTTCATTTCCTGTGCTTGTAGTATTTGTTTATTGTTGTGTGATGTACATCGAAGTAATATTATTAAGATAAATATTTATTGGAATTATCTTTTTGTTTTCAAGTCTGGTTGCTTAGCAACATGCTTGACATTAGGTCATCATTTTTTATGTTTTATCTTTGTTCATGTCATAATGTCGGTTAGTTAAGGACACTTGTGGTTAGTCACATTATGTATATATATGAGTGTATTTTTTTTATTTTTATGTTTAATCTAAACATTTCTTTTTCTTTTTTAAAAGACAAAAATAATTTGCTAACTGCGATGTTTTATGTATTGAAACAGAAACTCTGTTTCACGTGTGTATGTATTCTAGGAGCTATTTTATCCCCACCCCTAAAAAAAAGGCAGATGTATATGAAAGAAGTTGATCTTATATTTTTTTTAAAAAAAAAATAAAGCAAAAAGTTTAAAAATTTAAAAGAAAAGCAATTTTCTCTAACTGAGGAAAAAAATAAAGATAAACCATTATTGATTTTATAATTTTAGATTATGATATAAATATGTCACTCGTATTTATTTAAAGCTGGCATTTTTAAAAATATTACATTTTTAATTTTTGAAACGATGTTGTCGTACAACATGTAATAATCGCTTGAGGCAGTCTTATCAAATTGAAAAACATGGCTTAATCCTTATGATTCCTTATCTGTCCTGCTAAAAGTAATGTCCAATCCTTAAGAAGAGAAAAGCACTTGGGCTTAAATGAGAGCTGTGTAACAAATCAGATACAGTGGCAGTGGTGTTTAATCAATCCAGAGATCAGACTATAAATAGTTGAGTTTGAAGTTCAGAGGATGAAATTTAAAGATTTTACTTTAGATTTTAAAAGGAGTTAAAAAGTAAGAAAAGTGAAGAGTTAAAAAGTTAAAATTTGTATCTAAGTGTTACTTAACTGTTTAGTTGACAGCTGATTTTCGTCATCTTGGAATATAATATTTACAGCCACTGTTAATGATGAAAAAAAGAAAATCTTAATAAGGAATTCTTAACGATGGAAGGCTAATCAGTAGCAGCTTCCTCTCTTCGTCCAAAGCTATAGTTCTCCAAAGCCATGGTTCTCCAAGATTTGCCTGGGTGAACATCATGGAAAGTAAATAATGTCATTCAGCTTAAATACAACGACCCCCTTTTGAATGCAGTAGCATCCTGAAGTGAGGAACAAACTGGATAAAATGAAGGTAATAATTTCATAAAATATTCAATACTTATATGTGTTTATAAAAGACAAAACAAAACATCTTTCTTAAAGAAAATTATGAATAAATGTAGCTATGTAAAAATACGTTTTATTAGTGATAAATTATAAATGAAACTGCTGATCAACTTATATGTAGAAACATACGTCTGTGGCAGACCAAAGAACAATATTTATGCTATATATTAGAATAACTAAATAAAAATTACAAATGCTTACATGCATATTGATTGTATATGAAAGAAGCTTCACAAATCTGGAATTGCTCACCTTACCTATTTACCTACCTAAAAAGGATATACAGATATGGAACAAACAATTAAAAATATTGGTTGTCATCTGATCATTCGTGTCAGCCACAGAGGCGCGATTTCTAGCTAAATTTCTAGAAATATGCTGTTTCCGCGGCCGCACCCAAGCCTTTAAGCATTCTTTCTAAAAGAAATCCTAAAAAGATTGTTAACTCGGAGTTAAGTCTACTTTCTACGCTAAAATGTAGAGTATTAACTCGGAAGTTAAGTCTCCTTTCTACGATAAAATCTAGAAAGAGTGTTAACTCGGCTTAGCGGCTAACGGTGTGGCTTTTTCTGATGCTAAAAGCAGAGGAAAATGCCGTAGTTGTTTGTGTCACACATTATATCGTAATGCTGCGTTATGTATTTGATGTAACAATATCGTACTATGGTGTTTATTTTGATCGTGTCAAAATTATTTAAATTTTCATCGGTGCCTTGTTTTTTTTAAGACCAATCGATGTACTGTTACATTTTATCAATTTTAACAGTATCGTGATTGTTCCTCATAAATTTGTATTTCTCCTAAATTTTCGATTAGGGTGGAATAGCATAAAAATTTAAAAATCACGCTTTGAGTCACGTTTTAGCGAGAAATTTTCCGAGACAAAAAGTACGGCTAATTCCCACAACAGAAAACTTTAAAAGATGGGAATTGCCAGACACAGGCCAGCGCTGGAATATTTCTACAGCAGAAAAAAAGAAAAAACATCCTGCTGCTGAAAGAAAAGATTGGATTGTGCGGCAAATATATGCAGATTTGAGGTCCGAAAACATCTGCCGACGGAAAGGTTCACTTCGTAAAGGCAAGCTTGTTTGAGGGATTCTAAATGACCTTCGTCAAATATCAAAAATAAAAGAAGTATCTTCAATTTTTATTTAAACGTACATCCCTTCTTCTCCCGATAATTGTTGGCGTAGGCAATCAAATGTAAAATAAAAGAAGTAACTAAAATTTTTATTTAAACATAACCCCAAAAACCCCTCTTCTCCCAATAATAGTTGTCGTCGGCAATCAAACGGTCAAATAAAAGGAACGTCAATTATTCTTTAATCGTATAGAAAAAAAACAAAAAAAACCCTTCCACTAATTGTCCTGGCCAATCAAATGTAAACCAATCGAAGTAAGACAGTAAATTATTAGTTAAACATAACCCAAATTACTATTCGAACGTACACCGAAAAAGACTCGCTCTTGTCAATCAAAATTAAAGAAACCTAGACTATTATTGTCCCATTGTCAAATCGAATATTATTTGGGAAAACCCAAATAATTTATAAACGAAAAAAAAAAAAAAGAAAGTCAAATCGGTTTTCAATCAAATGGTAATCGATAAAAGTAACTTAAATTTTGATTTAAACATACACACGAACAAAAACAAAACACAAAACTCTTTCTCCCAATAATTGTTGTCGCCAATCACCAAAAAACACCCACCCCTCTCACTAATTATTATCAGCAATCAAATGTACACCACTACTAAAAGTAACGTAAACTACTATTCTTTAAACGGTTACACCCCTTCTCCCAATAATTGTCATCTACAATTGTACACACAAAAAAACACCCTTCCCAGTAATTAGTGTCGGGAATCAAATGTAAACCGATCAAAGTAAGACCGCAACTTATTATTTAAACGTAACCCAAATTACTATTTGAATCTACACCAAAAAAACACCCGCTCTTGTCAATAAAAATTAAACAAACAACAACTATTATCGTCCCATTGTCAAAAATATTTATTTGTAGAACCAAAACCATAATTTATAAATGAAAGGAAGTCCAATCGGTCGTCCATCAAATGTAAACTGATAAAAGTAAAGGTTTTAAATTTTATTTAAACATAAACACACACACGCGAAAAAAAAAAAAACAAACACTTCTCCCAATAATTGTTTTCGGCAATCAAATGTAAACCTATCAAAGTAACATAAATTATTATTTAAAGATCCATCATAAAACCCTGTTCTCTCTTGAATTTTGTCAATCCAATTTTACAAAAACAGTAATATTATTTTTTTTAAAAAAAAAAACACAAATTACTATTTGAACACACACCAAAAAAGACCCTTTGATAAAAAAAAAAAAAAACTATTATTATCCCATCGTCAAAAATATTATTTGGGAAAAATAATTCAGAAACGAAAAAAAGTAAACTTTGTAAACAAACCAAAAAAAAAGTCAATATTAATAGAGAATCGCTATCCCGGGAACTATATATTAATGTGTTTTTCAGTTAGAAATCGCACCTCTGGCGGCTGACACGAAGGATCAGATGACAACCAAAATATTCATGCAGTATTGGTAGATGTCTACTTGATAAAAGACCCTTTGAATTCTTTACCCAAGATAAATTAAAATGAGCCTTCATTTGAAATGAAGGATGAACTTTATTAGAAGGACTTGCAAATGAACTATTGATCAATAAAGTGCTTCTAACCTTTTCATAAATGAACTGAAAATGAATCGTCACATGGATATGAAGGAACTTTATTAGAAGGACTTGCAAATTAATTGTTGTTAAATAAAATTGTTGTTACTTAAAATTAATTTTAGTTATCCAGTTGTTCAGTTCTATTTTTTTTTTTGCATCACTTATCATTCATTGCACTTGTTCATGAGAAATTTCATGCCTCCTGAGCTATGTTTGGCATAACTAGACCTAGGTAAGTCAGGTTGTAGTGAGATGGAACTCTAGTGGCGCCGTTTGGAAAACCAAACCTAGAAATGTCTAGATGCTTCCAGTCTCTATGGTGCTACATCCTCTGATGAGCAGGAAATATTGTTGCAGGGGATAGGATAACATCTGCATTGGAGAATGCCAATCGATAGTTCCTTTCTGCAACATGCTCATCAGGAAATTGTTACAACTGAGGTAAGAAAAAAGGTTGTTCGGGTCCGGTTACAGTATATATATATATGTGTTTGACAAAGGATAACTGTTATTTGATAATTACTTGGTTATACTTAGTATGGTATAGATTAGTGCAAGTCACCTTAACAATATATATAAATTCAACTTGATTGTCCATTAATTTTCAACAATCTGCTTATAAACATTTGCTAAGATTCTGTGAGATGAAAAGAGCACATTTAAATGACTTGACCATATTTATTTAGAAATTCTAAAATTTTAAAAATATAAACTTGTAGTTTTATCCACACTTTAATTGAATTATAAAAGCATTAAGACTCTATGAGTTTATAATGATAGAATATATTTAATAAATAAGCTCTATTAAATTTAACAAATATAAGTTCATTATTTCAGTTTGTTTTAATTATTGTGTAACCAAATGTGACAGAATCTTCATGTATCTGCTGTTTTTAATAATTTCAACAAATAATATACCAAAAATTTCTTTATTATCACTTTCATTTATATCACTTTTGTAAGTAGTATAAAAAAAAAAACTTCTGAATTTTCTTTACAGTCTCATTCTCATTAATTGAATGAAAGTATTATGCTCTAGTATTCACTTTAGTGCTCAAGCATCACTTGACTTCCAGAACATATTAAAAATAATAAATAGTGATCGACTTCTATTTCTTATTAAATTTTTATAATATTAAAAAAAAAGTATTAATTTAAAATTTTACTTATAATATAAATAAATATATGTGTGATATATATAATATAAATAAAATGTCCGGTAATTAAAACAAAATTGTAATTATAATAAAAATAATAAATTTAACGGTAACAAACTATTATAAACAATCCTTAAATCCGCAGAAGTACTTTCAGTTAATTTCTTAAACCTGCTTCAACTGCCATTAAATTAAAAAAAACAAAAAAACAAAGCAGAAGCAAATGTCATCAATTCAAATCCCAGGAATATATATAAAATAAATATATATATAAAATAAATATATATGTATAAAATAAATGTTTGAAAACTTACCAATCAACTGGGTTTGTAGCATGTTGCAACAAATAGGGTGATTTTTCGTTGGCTAAGCGATTTAAATGTTTCCCAGACATAGCTTGAGTACTGAACATAAAATTCCTATAAATAGTTTTAAAAATTAAAACTAGTTAAGTTTAATAATTCACTACAATGTTAAATAAAAATTAATTATTCATCATTTTGGAATGTCTTTTATTATTGTCTAAGATCTAAATTCCATTCTCTCCTCAGATATTTTAGTGATCTTCTTACAAGTTGCTTGAATTCATAACTTTCTTTATATCTATTTGTTATTAGATCTTTTCATATTCTCTTATTAGTATATCCTCACTATTGTCTATTTTGATCACTTGTTAAATATGAGATTGGAAAACAAAAAAGACTTAGAATAACAAGATCATGACAATGTTTTTCATTTTAGACAAGTAATTTTAAAAAATGTTATTAAAAGATAGCTATAATCATTCATAAAATTGTTTATAAGTGGTTCTATTTATAATAAGTTTTTCTTAACACATATGTATTTACATTTCAATGTCTGTAGAAATCAAACATATTATTAAAAATACATTTTAAATATTAATATTCCATCTGAGATGATGCAATATCTATTAAATTGTTGTTACATAATTGAAATCAAAATAAATATGAATAAAAATGTAATTGTTTATATATCTTAAAAATTAAATATATCAATTTTTATTAAAAATGATATCTAACCAACAACATTTTTTTCTTCATTGCTTGTTCACAATATCCATTATCAAAAAAGTGAAATAGTAATAATTGGGGGATATTAAAAAATGATGAGTTAATATATCTACATTAATAGTTGTTTGTGAATATATATACTGATAGGAATACACATGTATAATCAATATTTATTTTATAATTCTATTTAATGTTATATATTTTATTTTATATTATTAGGATTATTTTATTTGGTTTTATCACATTTAGCTTATATTAGTTTTATTTTATTATATTTTGTGTTACTTATTTTTCTTTATTGTTTTAATTT
This sequence comes from Epiperipatus broadwayi, assembly GCA_028023455.1. Classification (NCBI taxonomy): domain Eukaryota; kingdom Metazoa; phylum Onychophora; class Udeonychophora; order Euonychophora; family Peripatidae; genus Epiperipatus; species Epiperipatus broadwayi. The sequence continues at coordinate 2,352,138 of JAQFVV010006241.1, read as the reverse complement.
TATTAATTACATTTGTTTATTATATTATTTATGTATTTATTTTACTTTATTTATCATTATATCATAACTCTGAGGAAGACTGCAGGACAGTCAAAACATCAGGTTGTGTATGTATAATAAAATTTGCTATAAAGTATTTGAAATAAGGTATACAATTTGTATTGATATAAAGTATTACAGCAAAATAAAGGAAATGATAGATTAAGTGATATTTGTGATTCTCAACAATATTTTTGAAACATGAGACAACAAATTTACTACTCTGTACTGTTCACAGTTTTCTTCCTTTTTAGCATTTGAAATCATTATAATTCTCAAATCTTTAGCCCAAACTCAATATTATATATCAAATTACACACTTCAACAATTTCTTTAAGAGTAAACTCTTCCAAATTTTTCTAAAATTTCTAGTTATTACATTAAATCCAACAACTTTATTATTTTTCATTCCTTTCATCGATTTAATTACTTCTATCAATATGCCCACACCTTGTTCTTCTAGTTCAATATCCTCACTTTCAAATTTATTATTACTTAATCATTTTCTTTTCTAAGCAGATTTGAAGATATTCTTTCCATCTTTTTAAAATATCATCCCCACCAATTAATCTCTTTCCATCTTTAACAACTATTTCATTTATTAACCCTTTTTTCCCTCCCCAAATAACATTTCCATCAAAATACTAAATCATACCTTCTTGCCTGTTTCTGTTCCAATAATTTTTATTTTTCTAAATGTTTCTCTTCTTAGTTCATTATCAATTTTTCTATACAACCTTTGTCCTTTCTTATAAGTGATATTCTTTCAACTATTCATCATTTCCATCTTTATCAATATGACTTCAATTATCCAAGATCATTTAGCTATCCTTAATTGAATAGTTGCTGTTATATTTTTTGCTGTTTTTTTAATATTCCCTCTTTAATCCTTCACCAGTGTTTATCAGAATCATTCATATATTCCTAATCTTTATCAATCCTTTTTATTATTTTTCCATACATGAAACTAAATCTTCATTTCCCCATGCCTCTCAATTTGTCCAAGTCCTATATCATTTCCTTCTTTTCATTCTTTTTAAATTCAATTTTAATTTTTCCATTCTATCCTGTATCAATATATAGTCTATCTGATATCTTTATCATCTGGAGGTTTCCATGCTTATAATCTTCTCAAATTATTTTTAAACCATGTGTTTCAACTATTAAATTATTCTCTTTACAAAATTCCAAAAGCCAACTACCTCTTTCATTCCTTCTTTTAATACTATTATTCCCAATAAGTTTTGCTTTCTTACTTTTTCCCACAGCAGCATTCCAAACATCCAAATAGCAATATACATGCATATTTACTTTCTCATATTATTTCCTCTATCTTTTCATACTATTCATATATTTCCACATCATCATGACAAGTAGTTGATACATAAGTATGTATGAATAGCAAATCCTTAGGATATTCAGTTATCCCTAATACCATATGACTATCAACAACACAATCTACTTATTTTATAGTGGTGATGATAAAGCAGTACCTCTCCACATCCTTCTCAGTTTACTTCACTTAAACCCAAAACATTAACATTATTTATCTTCCTTTTTTCCAATTTCCCAACATTTCTCAATGATCTTACATTCTAAGTGCCAATTCTGAATTTCTCTTCTTTCAATGCATTATCTTTATGAGAATTTCATGGGTTTACAACCTGAGAAATTCCAAAGACTTCCTTAACAAAGATCTCAAACCTTATTTGAGTTAATCTTGTGTTTATGAATTTAATGAAAGAAAAAAAAAGCCCACATTTTTGGTGTATGCAGTTGTTTGCAAGTCTGTAGAACAATTATTAGCTTAATTTATAAACATAAAGGCTCATTGATACAAGGAATTAAAGTGGGATTTTTGCTGTTATTAGAAGTGTCACTTTTTTAATATATAGTTTATGGCTAACTCGATGTGATATTCTCTTCAATTCCAATTGTACAGATCCTCTGAAGATTCTAATTAGGAAATCAGAATGATAAAAGAAAGAGACAATCAAATATCATCACAAGCTTTATTCAATAGCACATGGGATCTAATTGACATTTAAAGACCAGGTTGGATATTATCAATTACCTTTCTTTAGAAAAGAAATATGTATATAAAATTGAACTTTTATTCTACCTTTTTGTTTAATAGTTAACACTTGCCAGAATCTACCTATTGAACTTTAATTTGCCAATTGATTTTATAATACAATACTATGTATTTATTTATTTTTTTCTGGATTAATAAAGTTTGTTTTTTTTCTTTTTTGATAAAAAAAAAAAAAACTCAAATAAGAGAATTATAAGGCAAAATGTTTTTCCACTGCTTTTTTTGGTCAGTAGTAACTTTCTATACAGGTTTATTGTGCTACTCATTTCTTATAAATAATCATTTATCTACCATTTTCATCTTTGCCATTGTCACCTATAATGATATATTGCCAATTTGAAAGAATGCTGTTGCTGACCCAGCTGGGCATTGACTTATTTAATGGTGATCAATAATTTGCCATAATATTTTTGCCAATCATAGCAATTGTAGAATTTTACAGAAGTAGATATGCCGTTGTCCCCTTCACCACATTCTGATAATAAATGCTTTCTCATTGTCAGCAATTGTTTATTTGTATTTTATTTGCTTATTCACAGCTAACCTTCATATTAACAGCCATTTCCCTATCCACAACATCGGGCCTATCCTTTGAATTTAAATCCAATCCAGAAAGTAATAATAATATTTCTGTAATTGTAAATATGCGTATGCAAATAAGCTTGATCTAACACACACAAAAAAAGAGTGAGTTTGAAACTAACTGATGTTACTAGTATTATTGTAAAAATTAAAAAGCAAATAATAATTTATGAATCAAGGAAAATTTCAAGTGAACCCCATGAGATAATAAGCATTAATTGAAGATGAGATCATGAAGATCATTTTATATCAGATCTTTGTAAAAAAAAAAAAAAAAGGGTATTGAATAAATCTTTTGCATTCCAGTAGAATATCAATGGTTAATAATAATAATGCTAGTCACAGATATTAATTATTTCTACTTTCTAAAATTATAAAGGTTTGAGTAAAATCACAAAATTATGATATGCAAATAATATATATATATATGAAAGATTCATTCATTATATATAATCCCACCCTGTCCAGATAGATGCAATCTCTTGAGACTGATCAATTTCCATAAGAGCTTTCAATAAAAATGTCATATTATAAAATAATAGATTGAGTAGATAAGGCACACTAGTATCAAAATAATAGTGCTTCTGTTCTTTAGAATTAATCCAATATCCCCTATCCCATTCATATAAACAAAAAGAAACTCTTTAATGCTGAAACAAGTAACAAAAACTGAATTAGTATAAAATTTAGCACTGCACCTAATTAATACGAATGATGTTTCCTTGTCATCTACTTGTAGAGAGATCATCACTCAGTATATTTTTACACCTTCATGATTAATCAATTGTAAAAGAACATGATAAAATCTCTCTCTATTGCACAAAATGGAAGCTTCATAGATAAGAAAGATCATAAAATTTCATATCACATAAGCTTAAAAAAATATAACAAAAAAAGCATAACAGTGATTTAAAAATATCACAATCATACAATATCATTACAACTTATGGCAAAATGTTTTCAGTAATTATCTAAAAGCAAAATACTATATTTAAAATTCTTAAAAAAGGCACTCTCCAAATAAAAATTTAATGGACAAATTTTTAAAAAAATATCATTCGTCAAAGAAAGTTAAGAATGATTATTATTTTTACTTTCTTTTTAAACGTTTTTTTTTTTTTACAAATTAATAGATGAAAACAAATTTTAAATAAATTAATATTAATAATAAAAATTACTCAAAAATTCCACATTCTACAAATACCTGATTAAGAAAACATTAATCACAATATTAATTCATAAAATTTTGCATTTTTCCAACACATATTTCTTGACATTGCAGTCCCTCCTGACTAATGATACTTACTTCCTTTTTATAAGCAGTCTTCATTTGTGGATAAATAATAGTCATTTGTGATTCATACTCACATCATCAATTCATCCAAAATCCCTCACCAACAGTTGAGAAACTAAAACAATTAAAGAGGCCAACACAATAATCTATATTATTCTTTACTTAACAAATAATAATCACCAATTTCTGTTACATATTATATTTTTAATTAAATCAGAAGTGAATGGATGAGTTCAAAGACTGAAGAGTGAGTCTGTCACTATTATCATAACAGTCAATTCAATATTTCTATCATTTCAACCAATGGGATTGTTTATGCAACCATAATACTATCTTTTAATTTCATTCACAGCAAATCTAATTGCAATCTTCTCTTTTTTTGATTTGGAAGTATGTATGCTTTGTTTTCAAGTTGCTTGACTATCCAATACCTGAGATTTCTTTGACAAACATTTCAATTAATATAAAATATAGAGATTAATCTTCTGGGGTTTTTTTTTTTTAAGAACTATAAACTCCAGAAATTTAAATATGATTTCATTCAAATAATTTTGATTAAACATTAGATTATACTGTATCTATACATACTTAATATTCATTCACAGATTAATTTTGGACTAGGATTGATTATATTTTATCATGTCTTCATTTATTTTAAAATTGCTATATAATTTATTTATTTTTTTATAAAAGGGCAAATTAATTGACACAGATTATATTTTTTAAAATATATATAAATGAATTTGTGTGAGAAGCTAAAATAGATTGTTTTTAAGAAGATGGTAAGCAAAAGGCAAAGTACTACTAACTATGATTAAATTCTTACAAACTAAAGCTTTTAACTTAGAACAATCTAGGTAAACAATAAAACATGTCTTTTCATTTAAGAGAAATCATTTCCTGCTAAGCTTAAATATTCTTAGCATGAAAAAAAAAATTTTTTTTAAAGCATTTATTTTCAATTCTTATTCTATAAATTATGTGTATATAAAATGTTATTTTGAAAAAAAAAAAACATTTTATTTAGTTATAAGAATAACTTAAGCTTATCTATCTATATATACCATTTATATGCAATTTTTAACTTCAAATTATTATTTTATCCATAAATATATATTTTATTAAAGTTTCACAATATTTATTTTGCTTACTTTAATTTAAAAATCAAAAGTAAATACTTCTCTAAAAAAATGTTTAATTTTTTAAATTAAGAATAATCAAAGAAATCATCAAAAGTAATTTCTATTATTGGCTGGGTTTGTTCCAATTCATAGCTTATCACATTATATATATTCAACCCAAGGGAAGTAGAATAGCTAGGCAAAAGAACACTTGAATACCATCAATAATATTTTGCTATTATTCAACACCTTCTTAACACAATTTGTTCCTGACAGTATCTCACAATAAATTTATTTATATTATTTTAAAAATATATAATTTGTATCAATTAATTTGCATTTTTACAAATTGTATTTTTAAAAAAGGTTATAATTAGAACAAAAAAAATATTTATTAATGAATGGCTTTGGAAGTTCATAAAAAGTTAAGTGCCTTAAGTAATAAGCTGGGCTTAACCTTTAACTTGTCTGCCATTCTATTACTGCATCAAATGGTACATAAACATGGACAAATGATAAATGTAACTAAGCTAATCCAACATTAATTTATGAATGAATATTTAGTTTATATATACTATATCAGGGGTGTCCAAGACGTTGACAGCAAGATCACTGGAAGTCGACCGCATAATTTATTTTTTTTTGTAAAATTTGCATCTAATTTTCTAAAACAATAATTTTCTTTTTTTTTTTTTTCTTGAATTTTTTTTGAAATTCAAGACTAGCTTTAGAAAATAATTATTTATAACTAATTTAAAATTGTAATTTAATCAATATCTTATAAAGCGACATGGACAAATTATAATACTATAGGGAGCTGAGGTAATTTAACCTTTTGTCCGATGAATTTTCTTATTGGCCAGATTGAGTAAAACAGAGTGATTTGATTCATTAAATATGAATCTAGCCAATTTCCTTTCTGAAATATATTAATATACAATAATAATAGATAATCATCTGAAATTCGGGCACGGCAGCTTGATGCTATACAAAATCAATCAAATGTAACGTTACCGGGCCGCAACTTTTTTTTATATATGATTTTTTTTTTGATTAAACAAATTTTTATTTCATTTATAAAATGATTTCTTTTTTATTAAACAAATTTTTATATTAATTTTCGTTGTTTTTTAACCTAACATTTTTCTTTATTCAACAAATTTTGATAATTTAATTTTGTGTTTATTTTTCTGATTTTAAAACTTTTGACTGTTTCATGACAAAAAAATTTGTATTAACCCCACCGAAAAAATATAATACAATTATTTGGGACTTGTTTCAACTTTGTTCTACCATTTTTTTTTTTTTGATTGAGTAAATTGTTTTTCTTCCTCTTATTAAATCAAAAGTAACTTTTGTGTTGTTGAGAGGTAAAAAATTGTTTTGAAACCACCAAATCCACCCTTGGATCAATAATTGTAACAAAAAGTCAATATTTTTTTTATTTTTAAACAACTTTTTTTCACTTTTATTTATATTTCATTTGAATTAGCCTTTTTTTTTGGCTTCTACAATAAACAGCTTTTTGGGGGGCTTTCATACTGTTATTATTAACAAAAAGTAAACAAAAATAGTAATTTATTTTAACCCTGCTGAAAAAATATAATGCAATTATTTGGGAATTGTTTCAATTTTTTTCTACCTTTTTTTTTTTTTTTGGTTGACCAAATTGTTTTTCTTCTTATTAAATCAAAAGTAACTTTTGTGTTTTTTGGGAGGTAAAAAATTGTTTTGACACCCTCACACTCGGAAAAATAATTGTAACAAAGTTTATAATTTTTTTTTTTTCAACAATTTTTTCTCACTTTTTAATTTTATTTATATTTCGTTTGAATTACCTTTTTTTTTTTTTTGTGGCTTCTACAATAAACTGCTTTTTGGGGGGGTTTCATACTTTGTTATTATTAACAAAAAGTAAACAAAAATAGTAATTTATTTTAACCCCACTGAAAAAAGATAATCCAAATACTTGTCAATTTCTAATGAAATAAAAAAAAAAGTACACAAACTTTGGACTTTTTGAACTTATTTTTATTCATTGCTGTAATAAAAACAGTCTGGTATTTGGGAGGACATTATGTGCCTGAAAAAAGGACGCAGTCTCCCTCACTTTCTGGACTCAGAAATTCTGAAAAGTTTAAAAATCGCACATTCTTCTCAGACATTTTATTGGTCTCGTATATTTTCCACGCTGCAATGTGACTTAGTGCATGAGCTTTGTCGAAGTGTGTTCGAACATATCCTTTGCCAATTTTTTACATATTAACATTTTTTAGAGAAGGGTGGGAACCATATGACAATTATTAGTAATTAACAACATTATTTAAATATAAATGACATTACTCTATTATGGAGATTTGAAAACTTGTACTGACTTGAAATTAAAACACCCTCAAGCGATACTGTAATCAGCTATGAATAGAACAAATACCCATAAATAGTTTTGAAGCACAAAACAGGCTGTAATATTTTTGGGCAATGTTATATAAAGCAGTCTGCAATGGGTAATACAATATAAATGTTATATTAGCTGTAAGGCCGGCCACAGAAAGAGCATTTTTATGTGTTTTGACACATAAACAACGGCATCACGTGGCCGTGCCCGGATTTCAGATGATTACCTAATAATAATTATTTTAATTTAGCTTCTAAAAATTGAATTGTTTTATATTAAAATTGATTAAATGTAACAAAAAAATTAAAATGTTATATATAACTGAAGAAAAGCATATGAAAAGTAGCCTGCAGTAAAACAAAGAAATTATACTTCAACCAATCATTACATGAAAATGCCAATGATTTCTTGTGACTCAGAAATTATGATAACTGATTATTCACTTCTGTTATCTTTTCTTCATCTAAAATTAAATATTTTAAATAAAAATCTATATCTAGCCACATTATTAGTCAATATAGTGTAAAAAGTAATCATAAAATCCATAAATATTTATAAAAATTGTTGCGTTTTGCAAGCTATCACCAAAAGTCATTGATATGCAAATAGAGGTCAACATTGCTCACTTGTCTTGAATAACAATCAAGCGATATTCACTTTCCCTTGATTATTTTTCTTGTAAAATTTAAAAATTTTTTAATTAAAGTTTATATTTAAGTAAATTAATGTAAAAACTTAATTATAAATGTAAAAAATGAGAAATAGATTTATTTACATTCAAAATCTATTACAAAAGCAATAGCAGTTAACATTATTTACTTGTCTTGAATAGCGGTTCAGCGCTATTCACTTTTCCTTGATTATTCTTCTTGTAAAATTTGAAAATTTTCAAATCAAACTTTATATTTCGGTAAATTCATATAAAAACTTAATTATGAATGTAAAAAATTATGAGAAATATGTTTATTTACATTCAAAATCTATTACGAAAGTGTAAAACATTTTGGTCTGATTTATGACTTTGACAGTTAAAAACGCCTGGAGAACAATAGCTAAATTTGACAGTTAGTGCTTTGTGGCACTTTATAAGAAAAAAGAAGTGAGACTATATACAATAGACCACAATCAGAAATTAATTATCAGAAATCAATTTTTTACGAAAAATACTGCTAATAGTGGATTTTTTTGGAATAAAATTTAAATACTGACAAAGCTATAAATTTACAATAAAATTAAGCATAACATAGTGAAAATGTGACAAAAAATGGCCGATAGATGGCGAAAATTGTCTGGTTTCTGGTTCAAAGTCCTGAAAAAAATGTAGTCACCCTCAGATACACACACTTTCACCAAAAAAGTTACCCCAATGTCTAAAAGTTTGGACATCCCTGTACTATATAAACTAATGTAAACATTGAAACCACATATTTCTGTATTCCTCTAGATGTTATTATACAAACAATTAATTTAAATTACCAATTATAAACTGAAATCATGCCATCTAGTAGTAGTATTTTAATTTGACTTAACTGTAAACTAAAGGTGAAATTTATTAATTATTTTCAATGACTATATAACTGTAAACAAGAAAAGTATAATGGAATTTTTTATAATTACCTGATAAACTTCAGTTATGATATAATTAAACAAACAACTAATTTATCTGTTTATTTAGTACATGAACTTTTTGACAGCTTAATTATTAATAAAATATCATAAAGGAACGTGTCTTCCATCTAGAAAATAGATTTTCCAGTGACTTTGCTAAGTGCTTCAATTCTGCCATTGTAGTTATAGACTTGGCAAATCATTAATTTCTGTTTTATAGTTTGTGTTTGTCCACATTTATATGGTTTAGTTGCTGATAAATCCATTTAAAAAGCCAATGAGTAGAATGACCATAAATTGTTCTGAATTTGAGGATATTGCAGTTGTGTCTAAGAAGATCAAATAGGATGGCTTTATTATTAGATCTGAGGAAAAAAGATGTATTTAGAACATTATAAAAATTCCACTTTTTCTATGGCATAATTCTTTAATAATAAATTCTTGATTTAACTTCTAAAAGGGCAATACCAATTCTAGATGAGTCTTGGGTTGTGAAACTGCATCTTCAGTTACTGGAAAGTCTGATCTGCTTAATAGGTTTTTATACATTTTCTGTAAAAACAAATTATATCAAATTCAGAATTAAAAAATTAGTTAAAAATACAACCACTGGTTTCACAGCTAAGGCAGACTTGCCATGTACAAAGAAACAATTTTTCTGATATTCTGATTACTCTCTGAATACCTTAGTTCATTTCTGGAGTGTCTTCCTCTATGTTGTTTAGCAGTCTTCTCTGTGATATCTTTAGCATATCTTCTTTCATTTCTTTAAACATTTATTCTATTCTTTTTCTATTCTCCTGTTCTCTTTGTTGAACACTTTCTTCCATTCTCTTAAACATTTCTTCTGATCTTTATTGATTATCCTCATCTCTGCTCTTTTATTTCACTGAGCATTTCTTCTTTCTTTCCCTGAACATTAAAAATATTGAAGTCGACATGGTGATCTCCTCTATTCTTTATGTCTATTCAGTTGATTGCTGATCTTTTTCTTTATAACTTTTTTCAATTTTGCCCTTATCAGCATATATGTTTATATTTGATCACTTTAAACTTAAAAAAAAAACTCTGAAATTGCATTTACACACAAAAAATACAAATATGAACTTTTTAAATTATCTCATGAAATACACATCACCTCCTCTTCCATATAATCTTTCATTATTACCTAATACTACTACTATTACCTTAATATGCTTTTCTTTGAACTTGATTGTCTAATTACCCGACTTTTTTTAAAAAATTATTTCATCTTCCTTTATTCTCCATTCTATCCTGCTCATGCAAGTATGATTGATTTTCTATTCATCATTATTTCTATTATTATTTTTTATTTTAAGTGCATGTGCATATATAAAATAAAGTTCATAAAACAAAAGTTCATAAAACAAACTATTTGCTCAAAACCTTTTTCCAGAGATCTGACTAGTAGCTGGCATCAAACGAATGAATAGTGATCTGTAATCCTGGGGTAGATACTGAATCCAGCCACTGGACTATAAGTAAATAATGCAGGATAAACACTATGAGGGTTATCTCAATTTAGATACTATAAGCTATCTACAAATCCAAATAGAAATGACAATGCAAATCTTTGCTCCTTTGAGTTTTAGAGGCTGGTAGATAGAAAACATTAAAATTATGCCTTGATCCCTTTACTCTGAGATTTAAGGCTATGGTATATGGCATAGGACTATGATAACTGACTGTGATAAACAACTGAAATATCAATAGTTAATAAAATTTGGTTGTATAATAGCAATTTCTTGAGTTCCTGCATTTGTGAAGTATTGTTAATTAGCTCTTAAACATGCGAACTTCCTTGGTAATAATACCAATCCTGCCTAATAGGATAGTGATGGCTATGGATATTAAAAAACAAGACACCAAAATGTATGGGTACTGAATTGATTTCAGACCTATATGACTATATAAGCTAATGAGCTTGGATTAAATTATTTTCAATTTTAGTCTCAGATTTGTAGTTGAATAGAGATAAAAGATGGCTTCTGGAGGGTTGCATTAGATCCTAAGATCTAGGTGGAGTGCTCTCACATCCAAGGCTACTCATTGATGAAGGCCACAAGCTAGAAACTAGTCTGGGGATATTGGATGAATAGGCACTAGATAGAGATTTTATGCACAAGCCTTCAGGCATTCATTGATTACTCTGGCTTGCACTGAGTGGCACTACTATATGAAGAGTTTTGCCTATTTTGATGATAATCACAGAGGAAAAAAAAGCACCAAATGTCCTTTGAAGAAACACTGATTATTGCATGCAAATTTTCTTCAAGTTAGCTTGGTTACTATATGATTGTTAAGATGATAGAAAAATTTTGGTATAGATATAAACTAGTTAATGTCTAAACTTATTCACAGACAATTCTGAATTTGAATTAGAGTAGGCTTTCTTCATGATTTTCCCTTCCTCTGATATTTACTTTTCCAATGTGGATAGAGGCATGAGGCATTGTAGACACTATACTTATCACTTCTTATGAAATTAGCCCTGAATGTGTTTCTCTAATCTCCCTTCTATTCAGATATGCCTGGACTCCAGTGGTTTCTGAAGACCTGCGAACAAAGCAATCTAGTATTCAGCACTGCATATTCTTTAAATTTTCTACAATAAAATATTTGAGATGAGTTGGTGACAACAATAAAAAAAAAAACCCAATAATAATGCTCATTTATTTCAGCTTCTCTCTGATATTTATTCATTTTGTTTTACTGACGTCACTGGTTCCTTAATTACCCTAGCCTCTTGATGGGAATATGTGATTCTTTTGAGTGGGTTTGAAATATTTTTTATCTTGGAACTGTTAACTTATGATTAATTAATAGTCGAGTTCAAACTAGTTTGATGGTCAAAAACGATCATTAGCAGTCTCTTTGATTTTACACATTTGCTAATGAGTTTCTCTTTTTTTTCTCTCTCTCACTCCTTTTTCTTTCTAGAATATTAACATACAAAAATAGAAAAAATATATAAATAAAAAAAAAACCTGCATTACATAAAATTAAACCTTGAAATATTAATTAATCTCCACTTTTATGAAAGCATCTAAGTTGGATCATCCACACATGCATATAGGCCACACGCACAATTAGAAGTTGATTCCTAATATATAACTAAAATTAGCAACAATCTTCCACTTCATCCCCAGTTCATTTTTAATTTTATATTCTACCAATGATTTTCAATGAAATATACATATAGCTGATTAAAACAAACACACACACACCAAAAATTCTCTCGACTACTTTTTTATGGAATAATTGGGATCTTGCTTGGGTTTAAAATTAATACCCTACATCATATATAAATAAAAACACTGGCAAGCTTATTTAATATAGTAAATCTATTTTAAATTTTATATGATATATAGAAAATAATCAAATTAAAAGATGTATTTGTTTTTTCATACTTAAATTTAAAAAAAAAAACATAAATAGGACGTTTCGAGAAATAATATTATTACTAAAATAATAGTAATAATATTACTATGGTATTAAATTTTAATCATTATTTAATGTTTTTAAATTACAACTAGAGAAAACAAGGCTGAAATTAGCATTAATAATTTTGCGAGTTTTTTTTTTTTTTTTAAATGAAAAAAGACAGATAAAATTTGAATATAAGTATAAATGTTGAAGTGTATACAGTTCTAACAGCAAATACTTAAAACAATATTTCATAAATAATTACAAAGTTGTACCAATTATATATATATAGCTTTTTATTCAAATACTAAGCATACAATTTGAACACAGTAACATGAATTCTAAAGGATATTTAGTTAACTGTAACATTACTTATTCAAAATACAAAATATGTTAATATTAAATGTTAAAATAAATACTTTAATTATTTGGAGGATTAAACACATTAATTTCCTTAGCTTAAAAAAAAAAAACTGGTCTCTAAACATGATGATAAATAATAATAAAATCAGTAAATAAGCTTTTGAATATCTATAATATATAAAAGTGTCATATTAAAAGTTTAAAAAAATAGTCATAAAGCTAGAGGCTATTATTACCCAAGGGTTTGTACTTTTTCTTTCAAGGTTTCTTTGATTTAAATAAATATTCATTTCAAAGTTATATTTTAAACTAGTGACAATTTTCATTTTTTATTTTTTAAAACTCAATGTGGCATCCAGTTGCATACATCATTTCTCATTGTTTTAATATTAAAATAGTAAATTATTCATTGTAACTTTTTGTTCCCAATGTGGCAGTAATAAGATTTTCTTTCATTGCTTTGATCTTAGATGGATTAATTTACATTTTTAAGATTAAAAAAATTGTAAAATTAAAAATGCTGCAATAAAATTTAATATTCTTTATTACTAAAATGGACATTTTTAAAAAAAGTTAATTAATTTTGATAACTTGATTTTTGATTGTCAGTAATATCAATGATACAACTTTCATCAAATTTCTTTTATGACATATGGCTTTTGATTAAATTACTTTTTAGTCATATGACTTTTCAGAATTTTTATCTTTCTGTCTTCTAATTCTCAGCCTTTTGACTTTCAGTATTTTGGTGCCATTCATTTATTTCAGCATCCTCTCCTATGAGTATTTTTCACATGCAGACAGTGTATGTGATGTGATATAAAATGGCTTCTCTTTTAAAACAAAATTACTGTGAATAGGTTACATGCCCAAAATTGAAGTTAGCTATTTCCTCCTAAATCTTTATACACAGCAATAAATTCTACCATCTCTAATTTCATTTTAATAATGTAAAAGGCAGAAACCTTCGACAGATGTGCCTTAAAAATGCTTATCTGACAGCCAATCAGATGTAATAATGACTGCACGTGAAACTCTCAATTCAAAAACACAAGCCAGAAATACGAAAAAAAGATGGAACCACCTTCGTCTCTACTTAAATTTATATATAAATAAGCCACACTCAAGCATTCTGAACTAAGAGAGTGAAGATTAAAACATCTTTACATTTAATTCACAAAATATTATATATAAATAAACATAAGCATTTTTAAGGTGCATCTGTCGAAGGTTTCAGCCTTTTACATTATTATTATATCGTCTGCTTGCGCTTAATAAATTTAATATAATTTCATTTTAATAAAAGCTATTTCATTAGTTCCTCTAACTTATTCTCATATTCCCCATTTTGTTATAAAGATGTAAATAAAAAATCATAAATTTTCTACTGTCATCCCTTTATCTTAAATTTCTCCAAATCTACATACAATTTTTTCTGATCCTCTTTCCATATCATACTCTTCAAAATAAATGTTCAATATTCTTTCTGCTAATCTACTACAATCAAATCCTTATTATGTTTGCTTTCTTTGTTTGCCATCTAAAGCTCCTACCCTTATACCAAAAAACAGTAAGCTTTCTTTAATGTTATCCTCTCACATTTTCATAATTTATTATGCCTATCAAATTACTTTTTTATTCATGTTTATTTCCTACAAGTCCTTTTTCTCTAATAACATAAAGATCTATCTGTAATATATTTTTACACATTTATTCACTTCTTATACAAATGCCTGGATATAAACTTAATTTTCCATATTTCAAAACTTTTCTTATTCAGTATGTTTGTTCTCCTCTATATATTCCACTTATACACTATTTTTATTTTTACTGATATATTTTCATTCAGATATTGAAATCTTTCCAATATTTTAAATTTATTTTTGATGTCTCATTAAAAAAGAAATACACCACACTTGATCGTTAAACAGCTTCAACTGCTGTCCACAATAATTTCTGAGTTCCTTGGATAATACATGTATTGTTTAATATTGGAATATAATGTCATCTGCTACAAAAAGGCTATTTATCAAAAATAGGTCATGGAGTCAGTTTTCATGACTATTAAGGCCTGTTAATTACTGATACTCATATGAAATTGACTCAGAGAAATCATCACTATTTTAGTATATCAGATACTGTTAACACCTACTGGTGATTTTAATATATTTTATCATCATTTTCAATCATTATTATTCCACTGCAGGATATGGGTCTCTCCAAGTTCAATTCATCTTCTCCAATATCTAGCACTCTTCTTCACATAATCCCAGCACATTTCCTTATTTTATCCATCCATCTCACACTTGGTCTCTTTCTATATCTTTTACAATCTCTTGGAATTCAGTTTAAGATTTCAATTGTTCATCTATTATCATTTCTTCTAGAATTATGTCCAACCCAACTCCATTTTAGTCTCTTAATTCTTTCAATGATGTCAGTAACATGTTTGTTTTCTCATCCAAGCATTTCATTTTTGATCACTTCTGGTTACTCTTAACATGCATCTCTCCATACTTTATTAAGTGTGCAAATCTCAGATCCGCAAGTAAGAACTGGTAAAGCACATCTATTAAAATCTTTTTTTTCAATAGGCATATTTCCTTTTAATATTAAATTATTTCTACCAAAAGCACTCCAACCAAGTTTCCATCAGTAGTAATTATCTGACAAAATATTTTGTTTCTTCTTTTGAGAAAATCCATTGAACATTATTTTAGCTTTTTAACATTTACCTTTAATCCTACTCTCTTACATCTGATAACTCTAAAACAATTCCTGAAGCTCTAACACATTATTTGCAAAAACTACCACATCTGAAAAATCTAGATGACTTAAATAATTTCCATTTACTTTTACTCCCTTAGCTTCACATTTTATCCATAAAATACTTCTTGCAAAACTGCTGTAAAAAGTTTTGGAGATATAGAATCATCTTGTTATATACCCTTCTCAATGTCAATCTTCTTAGTATCATTATGTAATCTGTTCTGTTGCACTTTTATAAATATTCTTCAGAATATGACAATATCCTGAATCTATACCTTAATGGCTCAATACTTTAATCACTAAAGAAATGCTTATAAAATCAAATACCTTTTCATAATCTAGAAATCCAAAGCAAAATGTCAACTCATATTCATTAACCATCGTACAACTTCTCTCAATACTTGGATGTGATCCACTGTACTAACAACTTGTAAATTCAGTTTGTTTTTTAGGTTGGTTAAAATCCAAATATCACTATAGATAAATCTATATATTGCGCTTGAAACACACATACGTGAAGCTATATTATGAATTAATAATTGCTTAGAGCTTTTGGGAACTTTGTGTTCCCATATTCATAGTTTATATGGAACACAAAGTTCCTGAAAGTGCTAAGCAATTTTAATTCGTAATATAGCTTTACGTATGTGCATTTCAAGTGCAATAGCTAGATTACAAACCATAAGTGAAATAAAACTAAGTTATTACATATAGACAAATCATAATTATCTTGGTAAAAAATTTATATAGAACTGATAAAAAACTGATAGGTCTGTAATTTGTAATATCTTCTTAATCATCTTTTTTAAATATTAATATTAATACTGCATTTTCTAATTATCTGTTACATCTTTATCATTTACATATTTGGTATATAATTTTACCAAAAATAGTTCTATTTCTTCACCTGCTTTTTTTAAGATATACATTATAATTCCATTATTTCCTGGAGTTTTTCCCTTCTTCATAAATTTAATTGCATTGTCTCACTTTTTCATTTAAAATCCTGCACAATTCATAGATATAGTAGTTCTTTATTGCTATATAATTCTTGTTAGAACTCTTCTACACATTTCATAATGTCGTCTCTTTTAAATAATAGTTTTATCCTTTTTTCTCATTGCATAAATAAGTTTCCTATCAAGACCAAAGGTGTTGTTTTACACTCTTGAGACTTTTATTCTCTTCTAAAGTTTTCCTTGTTAGTTCACAATTATACTTTCTTATATCATTATCAACTTTTTTTTGTACCATTGTACAAAATTTGAGATATTCAATCCTGCTTAATGCATCATTTTTATATATTTTCATACTCCTTTTTTCATAAATTGTCTCAGAAGGAATTTTACTGGTCAATTGCTTATTATACTAACTATCTTTGTTGCAGTTATTAAAAGTGAACCAGTTATTCTCCTATTGATTTCGTTCAAATCTGAATCATGTTCAAAATCTGTTAATATTTGAAAATGATTTGCAAGTTCTAATTTTAATTCATGGAAATGTTTCTGAAGATGAGGGATATCAATTGTGAATATTGTTTACTTTATTAATTTGTCTTTCTAGATTTACATTAATATGTATTTTACATCTTACTAAATGATCACTTCCTACGTTGAATTTATTAAGAACATTACAATCTTGAAATAATATATTTTCTGTTAGTTGAAATATATATTTTATTTTAGTCAAAATATAATCCAATTCTGCTATACATTCATTTGGATGCTTCTATGTCCATTTAACATTTTTCTCAAAGAAAGAATTCATAATATAGTTTGTCTTTTTCTGCAAACTCCACACATCTATGCCCTCTCTAAATTTTTATCACCATAACCAAATTTACCTACAGCACTTTCATCTTTTAATTGTTTACCAATTCTAGCATGAAAGTCTCCCATGACAATTTTAAAATGTTGTTTGGTGTGATCAAAAGTCTTTTATATGTTCATATAAAAATCCGCTACTTCGTTATCACAATGAGAGCTTGTTGGGAAATAAACTACTATTATATTGAATAACTAATCTTGCCACTCTTTTTCCACTTTTTATTTATAATGAATCCTACTCCACTTGTACTTCCAATGTTTGTACCTTTGTATTACAGGTCATGTCCACTTTTTAGATCAATTGTCTCTTCACTTTTTCTTCTAACTTCACAAAGTCCAATAATGTCCCATTTAATATTAGACAGTTCTTTCTAGCAATCTTCCTCCACTTGAAATTGATCTACAGTTATAAGTATTTAAATAAAAGTTCAAATGGCAGCCTAGTTCTGCAATCAGGAGATTCTTAGCATCCTCCACCTTCGGCTGCCAACCACTGCCTTGGCTGGCAACTTTACAGCCTCCTGGAAATAGGCCATTATTTATTTTTGTCTGTCATGATTGTAAATATTCATTAGAAAAAAAAATTCATTCACACATACATTCATTCTGTCTTTAAGTTAAGAGTTATCAGGCAACTGTGAAGAAAAATTATAGTGTTTCTTGATCTTAAACTCAGAGGTAAAAAGCCAATAAACATACCATGCTGAATAAGGCTTGTAGCCTATCCATATTTGTATACTATAATAATAATCACATAGTAATAACAGCTGCAATGACAAGAACATATGGAGTGGACAATAGGAATTTGCCCTGCTCATTTCCTTTACGATCTCCAAGAAGAATCAAAGGATCTGCCTTTAAATTAACATTTAAAGTATGATAAATATTGCATTTAGCATTTATCACAAAATTTTTAAGCACATGCTTATAATATAATTTATTGTTTATTCTAATCAATTCTCATAGCACATTTATCCTCATCTTTTCCCATATACTTCTACAAACATATAAGTAATAACTATATTTGAATATTGATCATAGCTGATCTTTTTATTATGTTGACAATGGAAGTTGATCGCAAGAGTAATTTGTTGATTTAGATATTATTATGAATCTTAAGACTTTGTAATAGTTTCAATATTCATAACAACTCCAAATTTCTATCTTGCATCTAAATTACTTTTAAAAAGTCACCAATACAAATAAATCTCTCTAAAAAATGATGTTACAATTTTAAAACAAAAATTGTGTCTTTAAAACAATAGCACTACTTACATATACTCCAAATATCTAAAATGAGTTATCCAATTCTAGAACAATTTCTGAAGAGTAATTGTAAAGATCACATATATATGTAATTGCAATCTTCAAAATGGCTTTAAAAAAGCTTCAATCTCATCTAAATGGAAAGCAAAATTAAATATTAAAAAAAATCTTCAATGTTAAAATCATTTTTACAATAGTTTTATAAATCTTTCACTAACTGTTTGCTAATATCATTTCAATATGCCTGTTTTTAATTGACATTAAACTACAATATTTTTTTAAAAAACTGTCTTCAGTATAATGAATGATTAATTAACATAACACATCACTGTCGAAAATCTGAGATATTGAAGTTTTTCCAAGAATTCAGACAAAAAAAAATAGTGCTTGAAATCTCAATAAATAAAGGCTTCTGCATTTTTCAATACATTACCAATGCTACTTTAAAATAACTATGCTTCACAAAAAAAAAAAAATAGATTGAATATTTATATAATAAATAGATTGCTATAAATAGCCTATAATCATCAGCATGACTCTTGCAAACTATCTCAGTGACCAAAACAACATTTTTTTTTAATTTCAAAGGCATTTCTAAATTTTTTAAAATATCTCCATAGTAGCTCATAAGATCTTATCATTTCATGTCTAGAAAAAATATTTTCATAAACTTAATGGATTTATATTCTTCCTCTGGATAATTAGTTTCCACATAAAACATCTAGATTGGACACAACTAAATTATTATTTGATCTAAACCAAATCTCTTTTCCTAGAAATATAAATTTATGATTCTTATAGCATTTTCTTGTTCTTTGAACCATATATTACTTTAATTACAGATAACACCTTCAGTAAATTCAGCCCTTTTACTGAAAAACCAATAAAGACGTATAAAACAAACTGTTTCATAAATGGAGAGTTATGCAGTTGTTTATGGACCAAGAAGATATCTCTACTACTAGTTTGACTATCATAAGTTAATAGAATTTAAAGCAGGGATTGGTATACTTTTTCAGGGCAAGGTCTATTTGTAATTTTTTCCAAGAGGTCATCATCATCATCAACCATTATTAATCCACTGCAGGATGAAGGTCTCTCCAAATTCAATCCATCTTTTCCTATCTCCAAGTTTAAGAATTTTTTTTTTTTCCCAAGAGGTACAGTCCACTATTTATATTACATGCATGATTTTAAAATGTTTTTCAATTCTTCCTTTTCTTTGGAAGTGATATAATTGCACGATATATATAACACAACCATTGTGAAGAAAAACTGTTCTCATTCTGTATTAAATTGTATGTTTTTTCTTTTTTTTTGCAATTGTTTCAGACATTACATTCCTCTTTTAAAATATAATAAAATAGTAATTTTTCATGATAAATTAATTAAATCTGTGAATCTATCACGGCAAAAAAAAAAAAAAAATACAATTATTGGCTTTGTGATTGAATCAATGTATTCAATTATTCTGGTTGTGTCTAGAACCCTTAACTTTGTAATTGATATATGCATCATTGTACATTTCAAATGAAGATATGTACTATCCAATTCATTTATTGACAAGTGCTCGACTGCACAAGCTGCATTGATTGTGAAAAACCAATTCTCACTTGTGGTAGATATATGTGTAAAAAAATCTATTTAATATAGTGTAATGTAGCAGCATCATTTATCATTATTTTTTTTTAGTTTAAGCAGTCACTACAAAATTTCTTGGCAAATCATTGACATCTTGCCCATTCCTGCTCTAGAAAATTTTATGGATCATAATGACTTATTATTTATATAAGCTTTTAGAAGCAAGGCAGTTTATCAGTATTTCATTTAAATTATATGTCCTGACTTCCTCATATGCTTCCAAGGAATTTTATAACATTATTATACCACTAACATGATTAATCAAGTTTGCAGTAGATAGCTCTATAATATCGATGTTGAAATTTTGTGCACAATACATATGCATATATATATATATCATTTACGTGACTTAATTTTGTATATAACATTTTTATTAGAAGAAAATAGCAGGAAGAGGAAAAAAAAGAAAAGAGAATATAACAAAAACACTGACACAAAAGAATAAAAAATTACTAGGAAAGATGTTAGGCCAGACAAGAATTAGAAAAATTAATCTTGATAAAGCTAATGAATGACTGACATATAGGTCTGAAGTAGGAAAATTGTTTCTGTGTAAAGAAAATTAATAGATTTGTTGGAATTGGATCTTTTGATACTAACTTCTATTCATGGAAACCTAGTAGTGATAAATGATATAAAGTTTAACAAACTTGTAATATTGTTAGATTTGCCAGTCATAGTAAACCAATGAAGTTAAAGTCTTAAGCATAAAAACTTCTGTTATTATTAATACAGAATTAAAAAATAATATATATCTGTTCTCTAAATATAATACATATATAATAAAGCTAGAAAAACATTTCAATTATTTATTCAAGTTAATTCATATTATACATACAAAATGTATACATGTATGAAAAAGTATAATTGGATTCACATAAATAAAGGAAATATACAATTTTTTAATTTTATTTCTGGCATATTTAAAATCTTATTTTAAAATGTCTATATTAATATTTCAATTATAGTATGTAATTACTGTACAGAATTGAAAAAAATAGTCTAAAACTGATTTCACTATTTTATCACATAAATTAACAGCATATTTCCTTAATATCCTTAATTCAGCATATTTAAATAAAAAAATAATTTTTCCAAATTATTTAATAAGTTTGTTTTTATTCCTTCATCAACTTTTAAAAAATACAATTTGCAATATTTCGACTATTTAATTAATCATTTTCAAGGGTAAAAACACATCTTTTAAAGTCTCTGTGTTGTGTTTGGCTTTGAGTTTTCCTATATTCAACATAGCATCGCCCAGCTTATATAAATTAGCATAGCGCATATATGAAAAGGTGAAAATCCTTTCTATTTAATTATATACAAACATTATAAACAATTAAATATTTATATATTTTCTTACATTTATATGAAAACAGCTAAGAATATCTTCACCTTTCATTCTTCAATACTGTATTATAAAATACATAATTGAATACAAAATTAAAAAAATATCAAAAATAAATATTTAAAATCTGCCACCTAAAAACTAGTCATATAAATTTATATAAACGTTTGTAAAAAAATAAATTTATTTATGTATTTTGTAGATGTGTATTATTATTTCACAGAATTATAATTTTCTCTTTGAGAATGATTTTAAACAAATAGTTGAAACACTGTAGTAATTATATTTTTTAAGTTGATTCAGGAATAGTCAAGTTTTTTTTTTAAGAATTAAGAAGAATGTGATTTTCTATATATTGTAATAATTAGTTTTTCACATAAACTTTTCTTAATTTAAAATTATGCAATAATTATTTTTATTAATAATATATACAAAACTTTAAAATACTGCACTCGAATGGTAAATAACTGAAAATGTGCGCAATGCAACTGCCAAAGAAAATCAAGTAAACCAGCATATCGATTCAATAAAGATGTAAAAACAAACCTGTTATTTAAACAAAAACGTCCAAATGAAAAAGTTTTATGAATTTCGATACAACCTTTTACTCGAATGTAGTATTTGGGTATTATTAAGATATTGGAATACCAAGATGGAAACATAGCAAGGTCAATAGAAAAATTTTAGGGAAACAAACCTCGAGCAAGACAGCAGTCTCGCAAAATTAGCGAATGTGCATAATTTAGAGTTCAGAAGCTAGCGTCATCTAGATAATTTTATTACAATTATTGATTTCGAACGTAATTTACTCGACGTTCGTATGCGAGGCTTAAAATATAATGTATTGTAGTTGTTTTAATTAAATAATATATATATACGTTTTTAAAAATGATCAATTTTAACAGTTTTATTTTATCAAGATAAACCAATATGCTTTTTATATATGTATAGATATTTATTTTATATAAATAGTTTGCAAATTTAATGTCAAACTATTCAAGGATTGCAGATTTTTGTTATACAGTTCTAATTAATGTTAATTTATACCAGCGTTTCCCAACCTTTTTTGGCTCGCGTACCACTTGGTAGTACATCACGCTAAATTGTACCACTTCGTAAAAATGATTGTATTTCGTGAAATTTGTTATTGCGAGTGTGTTATTTTATTTGCGTTATAAATATTATAGGGTGACCATGTATGTATTCACATCTCATAATAAGACAAATTACATTGAAACATGCCTAAACGTCATGCCAGATTATAAACTCACTGAAATTATAAACTCACTGTAACATATTTATATGTATGTGTTTCTTCAAAGTTCCATATTTTTCCCAAAATAATTTATTAAAGATTATATTATTACATTAAAGGTTATTTGGTATATATTTTGTTCAAAATGTTTTCTAATTCCTTCATTTGGTTTTCACGAATTTTAGTCTATTTTCTCTTTTTCGGAGCATCTTGCTACTGGTTGGGCCATGGAGAGGATAAATCCAGCATGTCCCAAGTCATGGTAAAAATAACCTCAGGGGTTATCAGGCTAGCTCTTGTTCTTGTTTTCTTTATATTGTTCAGCATGAAGTTAATAGGATTAAAATTTTGATGATTAAATACTAGCTTACATCCAGTAATCCACAATAGATGATCAAGAATTAATGAGAGTCTAATTTCTGAGTATGATCCTTTTCTGATTCATTTTTTCAAATTAAATAATTTAGATTGATTTGCCTTGATCCGACTCATTATTTATCTACTATTTTGTCATATTTCGTTTACTAATAAATGGTTTTAATAAAAACACAAAATTATAAAAAAACAATTAATATATTTTCTTATCATAATCAAATATTTTTATAAAATAAATTTAATGAGATCTTTGTGATTATTTCGAACAACATAATTTTTTGAAATTTGGTTCGAAAGATGCGAGGTATACCCTTAAGTCTACAGCTGCTTTCAATCTGTTTCGATACTTATTTTTAAAATAATATATGAAGAAAAAGCTCTTCCTACTAATTCCATACTTGTAAATGGTAATAATAATTTAAGAGCTTTCTCGAAAGTTGTTCATATTCTTTAATGTTTAACCAAAAATTAATTAGATTGTGTCGTTTGAATTCTACTTGTAAAGTTCTGTCACATGATAATTCTATTAAATTTTCTTTATCCTTTATTGATAATGATTTAGCTTTTTCTAAATTTTCTGCATAGAAGGGGTTTGAAATCCAATTATCATTTGTGATTTCGGGTTTTGGAAAATATTTCATGAAAGACAATTTTAATCCTGTTAAATGTGCTATTATATTTTCTCGTATATCTTGAAACAGACTAACCTTATTTTCAAACAAAAAATATGTAGAGTTTTGAATACTTCCAGTTGATTGTTTTCGATACTTATATATATTACTGTTTCCAAAAATCTAATTTCTTAATCATACTTTCAATTTTATCATTAACATTAAAGATCATTATTGACTGTACATATTAACAACTTTACTATATAATATTATGAATTAAAATAATTTTTAGGAATTATAGGAAAAAATATTTCTATGATATTATTATGATTTAATTTTTTTTTTATGTCCGCCATTATTGATTATTTTTCGGGTACCACCAACCAGCAACTCGCGTACCACCAGTGGTACGCGTACCACAGATTGGGAAACACTGATTTATACGATAAAGCATATCAAAACTTGCAAGTTCTTGTTGTCCGTGTATTTAAAGTTGCTTAAAAGTTTAAAAAGCTATTAGCCTTCACTTTCGTGTTCTCTTTATTTTTCAACAAAAGTCATTCGGTTTAGCATTAGAATCCCCAAATTCTGAAATTATATAATTGTATATTTAGTAAACATCTCTGTGAAAAACAAGTACTGTATTCACTTTTTTTTATCTGTGAAAAACAAGTATTCACTTTTTTTATATAATTGGTAAGCCTTTTTTTTTTCAAAATATTTATAACTAAACATTTAATAATTTATACACTGCATATAAATAAAATCAAGCGAATTTTTATGTTTATCTTATACGCCTTTGAGTTTCATGTGATCAAAAACCAAAAAACTATTCCCAAATAAAAATTCCTTTAAAATAAAATTTCACCATTAATAATATTAAATAGAAAAATAGCACATATATAAATATGAATAGATAAATAAATAGTGAAAACAAAGTTATTACATTCAGGACTGTTCTTAACAAGAGTCTACACAACTTAAGTTGTAAACAAGCATAAATCAACAGCAGTGATTGGTAGCCCATAGTTGATAGGTTTTAAGAATTCACTTATTGCAGACCCAAGAAGTAATTCATGACTTTTTCTTTAGGTACCTACAAGAGCAAATACTTTTTAAATGAAGGCAATTGGAAGTAGAGCTTTCATTAAAAGAGATGCTAAGAAATGACACAAGTCCTTATAAGTGAAGAAAGGGTGCACAAATTAGAAATAGAACTATTTAAATAGTATGCAAGAAAAATTGAAGAGATGATTTAAAAAATGTCCTGTACTTTAGTAGTAATAAAGTATAAATATTGGAAACAAATGAAGTGACACAAGTAGATTGGGTTTCAGTATAAATAAATTGGAAAAATAATATTGTGAAGATTGATAGTATATAGTAGTGCCACTCAGTGCAAGCCTTAGTAATCAATGGAGGCAAAAAACTTACTGGATAAAATTCCTCTTGTGACTACTCATCCAATATACCCAGACTAGTTTTTATCTTGTGGTTTCATCAGTGAAGAGCCTTGGATCTGAGAGTAGTGCACTTAATGCAATCTCCAACTGCCATCTTCTATCTATTTAGTTAGCTATAAAGCTATGATTTCAAATTGAATACACATAAGGTTTTTAATCCAAGGTCATTCACTTGTATGGTCATATTATCTGAACCCAATTCAGTATCTAGACATTTTGGTGTCTTTGGGATTTTTAAAAGCCATAACCATCATTGTCCTGTGAAAAAGATTGGTATAAAATGACTATAATATAACATGATTGCTTACACAAGCTGTTAATACAATAGCAAAGTCCAGTAGTGCCATCCAATCAAGTCTTAATAATCAATGGATGCAAGAAGCTTTGTGTATAAAATCCCTGTACAGTGCCTATTCATCCAATATCCCCAGATTAGTTTATAGCTTGTGGCTTTCATCAGTGAAGGATCTGAGAGCACTGTACTTAGATCTTAAAATCTACAATGATTCCAACACGATAAGTAAAACCACATTAACAACAATTAAATAATTATATACTGTGAGGGTAGATTAAAACCATGCCCTCACCAACATTTAGCCACCTAAAACACCAGAGTATATTTTAAAATAAGATATTTATGTCATGGAACAGTTAGTTTTGTGAATAGATTGTTTTAAAGATATGGAGAAGCAGATGTAAATAGTCATTTACATCATAATTTTTTTTTTTAAAAAAAAATGCTTTCTTACACAGCTGAAACCTAAATCACATGTTGACAAATCACACTTATAAACTTTAGATGAAATAAATCAAAGCTCAATTTGGAAATAAACACTGAAAGGTTTTATTACAAATGTATATATATGTGATAACAATTATTTTGTGTTGAATGTGTTTAACATCACTAATCAACTTAAGACAATGACAACCTAAACGTAGTTATGATCAAAGATAAAATGCAAAACCAAGCAACACAAGTGAGAATAAAATGATAATGCGTGATTAAACAAATATTATCAAGGATTGCTATGGAAATAAAGCTGCATTAAAAAAAAAAGAATTTTCGAACACCGTCAAAATGGAAATATTTATACGAAGTTCTTAAGTAATTCCAGGAATTAAAATTAGCAACTTTGTTGTTAAATAGTGCAAACAAATAAGTATAAACACCTGGGAGAACTTTAACAAAACCAATTCGAATTTGAACAAGAAGAAAGAAAAGTTAAAATTGAACATCTGTTTCGAATGAGAACATAGAGAATAAATATATCTGTAGTTAGCATGACCAACATCAAGATAAATATTTTCTCTTTTAGTAAGTTTAATAAATATTTCATCCAACAGACTGTGATTGAATTCAAATTTATATGTGTGAAAATAGCAGGATTTATTCTGGCTAGAACGATCAATTGCTGTGTAGTGGCAGCATTGATCCTATAGCCATAGAGATCTGGTAGCTGGATGCCTATACTCGAAGCACCTGATGGCCTTACTTCCTACAGCATGAGATGTTTTTTCAAAAGAGTGGGAGAAAAATCCGAGGTCAGCAAGACAGAATTACTTGGGGTGACTCACACAACAGCAATGACAAATGACCCATACTTGCAAAGAAGAAAACCTACGAACTGTAAATGAGAAGGACTATATGTCTACTCATAAAGCCTATTCATTGATTCGTGAAATATTCTTGAAATTTTTTTTTTTTGTTATGCATAATCAATATTTTTTTGTGCGTGTACAGTGAATATCCTTTCTATTTTCATTATTTCATTCTTACTTGTGAAAGCAGCAAACGTTTTGGCCCAACGCTTTGAGAAATTCCAATTTGACAGAGCATGAGAATAGCAGGGGAGGGGAGGTTCAACTTAATCAGAATCTTTTTTTTAAAAAATAAAATCTAGATCTGATTTTCGCCCAAAACGTTTGACTCTTGATCACTGCTATACATGTGAACTCAAGAAAGGTAAAGATTTCTTTGTTTTATAAACACTAATGACATACATTTGATGGATCAGAATTCTCATGTCAATTGTTAAACTAACAATAGTACTTTAATGTTCTTTCGGTGAAAATGATTAATTTACTGAGTAAATTTACTATTCTATCATATATATATATTGTTTCTATATTTGTTTATTTTATTAAAATAAAATCATCATGATCTGAACCGATAAATGAGTTAATGCATATACTAGGTAATAAACCTATTAGCTAATCAGTATCGCATGAAATATGATGTACATATTTATTCATATTGATTTTTTTTTTTTTCTTTTTTGTTTATATTGTAGTGGGTCTACTCTTTTATTCCCATCATCTGCTTGAGGTAATTATTTTTACATGGGTATGAGAGTGTATATATATATATATACACGTGTAAACAAAAAAAATCAATAAAATTAGAATCGTATTATTATCCAGTTTATTAAATGCTATCTTTTATATTATCACCTTGACTCAGGGTGAAATATCCTATACAAAAAATAATTACCTTCAATATCATAGTATATTTATAGACATCTCACTACAAGCGCTAATCTCTCTAGTAGGTAAGAATTATACTGGAAAATATGAACCTTATAACATGATGTTATAATGACCTGACCTTCAGTTAGCTTTCTCAGGGCGGGTGGTAAAATTACCGGGAGTACATCTAATGTATTTTAATCTATAATACAATTCTCCTTTCTTAACATTCGACGGTCCTTTCATCTTTATCTTTTTTAACTTCTCTTTCACATCTAATCAAAAAAAAAAAAAAATACTCAAAGGCTAATTCACTATTTAATACATGTTTATTACATTGTAACTGTCAAAATTCGTCTATCTAGCTAACACACTGCAGAATTTAAACCCCATACATGGAACTCAACACTAGGAAGGGTTACCTTCTAGAAATCACAAGTTCGAATCCAAAGTCTAATCTCCACAACACCATCTACGCAATAACACACCTGATGCTACTAATAGTATAATATCTTGCCGGTGCCGGTGGTCAGAGAGAAACAAGAGACTCTAAAATTTATAACATATAGTAACCACATTCCACTCTTTTGACACTTTAAAATAGCCCTAGGTCCGTCTAACAATGACTTATAGATGTTCTAAAGATAAGCCTAATATGGATATGTAACTTAGATTGCACCCCGAATAAATAAACAAAAGTAACTATTTAATTACTATACTATTTATTGAAACATATAAAATTATAAAGTATGCCCTCCAGATTTGGTAGCAAAATAAATCAATATATAATATTTGTACTTCTTATTTGAGTTATAATGTGTCTATTATATTACAAAGTAACTATGTGCAAGCTACGCAAAGTATTAAAGCACTTTAAATGACTAATTAAATGTGAACAGGTAATTTTTGTTGATTCTAATTCTAAGATAAAGCTATACTGCACATTACTGGGATTCATCTAATCAAACTTAATAATAAGTTCTTATGAGAATATGTGATGGTGCTAGTGAGATAAAGTGCTAAGGATGGAGTACGATCAGTAGGAACTGTGGCTTTACCAGAAACAAGTAAATAAAGCTAAATTTGGGTTTGGATAGGGGTTTTTCCATTTATCTGGGACATCTCTAATCCTTGCACAGCCCAAGCCTGGCCCACACTCAGGAGCTTTGTGACTGTGGGGACAAGGACAAATAAATTCCCCAGTGAGGCATTTATGACACACTCTAATGGGAATCGCGGAGTAAAACCGGGACACGGACTCAGCCATAGATGGCCTTGGGAAAAGTAAACTGAAATTTAATACTCCAGCACATTCACCAGCAACATACAATTTGAAAATATATATTAAAAGGGCAGTTTACAAAAATGGCAGAATAACTCGCTCTTAAATTTATTTTAAGGCCAACCTCTCTAAACAAAATTTTAAATAAAAACCTATTTTAAAATCATTTATGTGATATGTGAAATAATTATCTTAAAAACAGTTATTAAAAGGGGAGGTGCATGTGCTCTTAAATTTATTTTAAGGCCAGCCTCTCAACAAAATTTTAAATAAAAACCTATTTTAAAATCATTTATGTGATATGTAAAATAATTATCTTAAAAACAGTTAATAAAGGGGGGGGGGTGCGTGCTTGCAATTTAGTAATTAATATGGCAACCAAGCATTTATAAAATTTCCCTACACAACTTGCACAGGCTTAAAAGAATAAATTTAAAAATCACATTATAATAAGGCATTTAAAATAAAATATTATACATCTATATAAAAAAAAGGTAACCCAAGTAGAAAAAGAGTAACATGCATTAAGAAAAGACTAAATGAATACATACGATAAATACATAATGTGGAGTACATTATTAAAGATAGCTTGGGGTTTATGAGATCTCAGGTTACATTTGTAATTACCTCACTTTGCAAGGGCAGTCTGAGAGTTTCACAAAATTTGAATGGAGTTCTTGAGCAAACATTTGGTTTCTCCTCTATGATCAGATTTTACAAGCAGCATAATTTAGGATGTTTCAAAATACAGCTTCCATGAGCAGCATTACTTCTGATGGTTTAGTTAGCATTTTAAGCACAATAACAGGGATTTTGGATGGAGAATGATGGTGGCGAGAAAGCCATTCTGAGGGAAGACGGCCCACTGCCTTTTACCCTGTCATTCTAAAGTTGACCACCACAGGAATTTCTGGATATAGTTCATTTCTCATAGAGAATCCAATATGGTGATTTCTTTGACCAACTTCTTCTTTTCTTTCTTTAAACTTGTTATTCCAAACTTTAAAACTTATTTCAACCTTATAACTCAGACATTAAATAACTAAAATCTATATTAATATGTCTAAAACTTGTTTCTTAGATAACTACAACTCATATTATTATCACAAAATCAGCCTTATTTATACTCCTGCATTAGTCAATCACTTTTGCCCTGCAGTAATGAAATTCATTACTTAAAATTTATTAATTAGATCATATACTGAAGAATGTATTTTTAATTAAAATTTATTATACGCACATTCCCAGATATTCTGATCCAATTTATTTAATTAAAATTTGCTCGCTAAACTGTTATAACTAATCAAAAAAATCCATTAGTGAAATGGGTGTAAACAGTTTAAAATTAGCCACTATTGTTCTCTTTCCCCACCTTCATTGATTTTTTTTAAAAAGAAAATGGCCTAAATTTTAAAATATAAAACCTATTTAAAACCTTATTTTCAAAATCTTAATGTTTAAGTCTATTTACAAGTGTTATTATTTTATTAAATAGTAACAAATCTTTTATTAAATGAAAATCTAAAACAAAATGAAGATAATATCCCTTAAGTAAATAGATCCAAACAACAACTTCATAACTAAAACATTATTTTACTTAAAGTTTTAAAATATATTATTTTAGTTTTAAATTTATTATCGCAGTATGTGGGTAAATGAGAATATGAGATCTAATTTTGTTGTATGAGTATATGCGTAAATATACTAGATGGTTTGAAAATATAAACCATTAAGAAAAATTTAATTGTTATAAAACCCATGGGTACCCCATTAGAAATATAAATGTAGGCAGGCTTTCGGTAAATATACGCAATATGCACACACTACGATAAAATTAGGATTTGAAATAGGGTATGAGGGTAGGTAAAAGAAAGGCAAAGTGAAACTAAGATTTGCAGGGCATATCTTACTGTTTTAATATCTATATAAATTAATAACACCTCAATTTATTTCATTAACACTCACTAACCTTATTTCAAATCACATTTACAATAACCATATTGCATTAATAAATTATTTTCCTTTTTTTTATACCAACATTTTCCATGCTTCTATATTTTCTTTTTTTGATTTTTTTTTGTTTACCAACCCCCCACACATACACACACACAAACACGCTATGACAATTTAAAACAATTTAGTTATGGGAGGATTGATATGTTTGATGATAACAGCACATGGAATTAATTTAAACTTTTCTATGCAATTGAAAGAATCCATAATTGGGCCAACGGACAGTTTTTTTTTTTGATTATATAGTCTATAAATTTTCTCTCAAGCATAGAAATTTAATCATGTAAACTTACTAACACGTCATACATATATGTACAAACAGAAACAGTACCTGGATTTTCCCCAGGGAAATGGTTGAATCAACCTGATGAATGATAATCTTGATTCCTCAATGACAAATCAAATTTTTGATGTTTATGTTTCACATGAATGATAATCTCGATTCCTCAATGACAATCTCGATTTCTAAATGACAAATCAAATTTTATGAAGTTTATGTTTCACTCCTGAAAAATTCTATTTATTGTTTTTTTTTTGGTTGTTTGTTTCAACGATTGTCATAAGCACAATAGTCCTGCAGTATTATTTTGTTGAGGCAATTTTTTTAGGCATATTTCTTCTCAGGTACCTATATTCAGGGGAAAACAGGTTGGACATCCTGCACATTTAAGTTTCTACCCCAGCCTGATCATATTCTACCAATATATATCACTGATCTAGATTTCTTTTTTTAAAATATATACACGCAATGAGCAAGTTTTTCTTCCCTTTTTTCCCAAAAGATCAAACTTCTAATTAATCTTCAGAAAAATTTTTCTTTTTATTTTAAGAATCGCCAACTCTGCCCCTTTTCCCAACTCTTTCTTTCCATTTTTTTAAAATTTCCATTAACATTTCATTCACCTTCTTTGGTATATACCATAAAAAAGTTTTTTACACCTTTTTATAAATTTGTATCCAACATTCCCAGGATTTGCAAAGTCACTTTTTATTGTTCTAATTCAGCTTATCTCTAAATAAAATCTCTTTACATTTATTTAGCAGCAGGTGTATCCCCACTTTGTCCCTCTCTTTTATGAGCTTTCCTTATAAAAAAAATATTTACAATACAATAAAATTATATCAATGTTCATTGATCATAAAGTGACCCAGAAAGTTTCATGTTAATAATAATATATTCTATAATAATACCTAAGTATAATTATGTTGTAACAGTAGCCGGGTTCAAACCTGTTACAAGGGAGTTACATAATATTTCCCAACTGCCTAGATAAGCGTGAGTCCAATAAATGGGTCTCAATGTGTGAATATATATATAAAGAATCATATATATAAGCCAAAGAGAGAGATAAAGTTTGAAAGTTTTTATTTTTATTTTTTAAAAAAAAGAAAAAAAAAGGAAAGAGAAAAATGTTTATAGTAATGGATTTGTTTTAGAATACATTCAGAAAAATATGTGTTAGTAAATTGTGGGAATGCAGTTATACGCAAATAATAAAAAAATTTTTGTATTATTACTTATTTCAAATATATATTTTTCTTTTGTTTATCATATTTTCATTTCAATAAAAATTTTATTAACAATAAATAGTGATTACATACTAATAAAGGATAAATAAATGAATAAATTGTACAATAATATGATTATATAATGTTCTATATGTCATCTGGCTAGATTATGTTATGAGAGCACAATGTTATACTCTTATGTGGTTAGGTATAGTGAAGAGATTCAAAGAACTTGTTTAATGGTATTAGCATTTTTAATATAAACATGAATATTTTCTTTTATAAATGACTATTCTATAATGCTGGGTAGGTGGGAATTGATAATCAGGAAAAGGAAAGAGCAATTAAAGACCAGGTGTCAGCAAAGACTTTACTGGAGGCAAGGAGCTGGTCACGTTTCTTGATTTTTTTGAGCGTTTGATAGAACAATGGTATGATTTGTGGTGGGGTTAATTCCATGAGACTTTTGCATCTCACTATCCATATGGAATAAAGGACAAAGGTAGAAAGCCTTATTATTGAAAAAAAAACCATTATGAATGGCATTTTCGAGTGAGAAAATCATATCAGGTCTTATGTTGGAATTGATTATAATTATATCTTTCAGAGTTTTAAGTCTTGGGCACCGGTGTATAATATGGTCTAAGGTTTCATCTTCACGAGCACACAGACCACATATAGGGTCAATGCTGGTAAAACCTCTTCGGTGATAAAGAAACCAATTCGTGGGTAGTGCATTAAGATTTATTTTAATGATGAAGTCAAGGAATTTGGGTTCCAGACTCCATCTTTTGAAGTGTGTAATGAGTCTTTGGTTGGTTATTTTTAGGCTGGTTTTAATGGGTTGTTGATTATAGTTGATTATATTGTATGCTTCCCATAAGGTGATTTTTTGGTTAAGGTTAAAGGATATTATCGGGTTATAAAGTTGTAGTTGTTGTATTAGGGATGCTATCCATGAACTGGAAGAGGGTGGAGGACGATCTGTTGGTGTAACTTTTTTAATAATGTTAGAGTATCCGCAGGAGAGGATCAGATTATGTAGAGTGTTGTGGGTTTTCTGTAAAATGATTGCTTGTATTGAGTGGAATGACAGTCCATTGAACCTGCATAGTCGTTGGATACCTCGCAAGCTAATAGCAACTGTCCTTCCTCTCCAGAGAAGTTTGGTGCATAATCGGTTAATTTTATTTTGAAACTGTTTAGACATTTTAACGAATGGGAGATAATATGAGATTTTTGGCATTATGATCATGTTGAGGAGGCCAACCTTTCCATATAATGAAAGGTATACTCTAGAGAGTGAAGTGGTGATGGCTTCAGTTGAATGGAGGATTGCATCTTGAATCTCTCTTGCCATTGCAGTTGGAGTTTTGTAGATTGGAAAACCTAGGTATCTTTGGGGTTTTGCAGAAAAGGGAGAGTTAATTTGTTTACCAGACATTATCTTCCAGATGGAAGATTTGTTAAAATTTATTTGTAGGCCAAGTTTCACTGTATTTCTGTTTAATATGTTCATGAGATTAGGAAGGTATTTAATGGTGAAAAGCACAACCATGATGTCATCAATATATGCAAATACATTGAAGCTTTTATTGAGAGAGGGAAGGAAAATTCCAGGGAGGTTTTTTTATCCATCAGAAGAGGGTTGATGTATGCTGTGAAGAAAAGGGCACTGAGTGGGGATCCTTGAGGGATCGACTTGTATGGCTTGAAACCTGGTGTGATCTTGCCATCAAGAGAGAGAAAAATCTCTCTGTTGTTGAGCAGATTGCTGATCATCTGTACAATCCCAGCTGGAATGTCGCATTCCAACAGAATATCCAGAAGGATGTTTATCTGGACTGAATCAAATGCTGCCACAACATCCAGCTGGACAGCAATAGGTTTTGATTTACGATGTCCTCTGATGTAATTGAACAGTGCAGTTACATTGGACATAGCATGCGAGGTTGATGATCCCTTTTTTCCGTATTGGTTTGATGAGATATGGCTAAGAATTTGAGTTTGGATTTGATCTTTAATGACTGACTCAATTATCTTGATAAGCAATGGGGTCATGGAAATTTGCCGGATACTGTTAATGTCGTTTAGTGGTTTTGCTTTTTTAATAAAAGGCACGAGTGCCACTGGGTAAAGATCTGTTATGTTTCTGTTGCCAGAGGCTAGGTGATCAATCATTTTTTTAATAATTGGCACAGTGAATTGACTGAGGTGTTTGAGAAGGAAATTTGGGATGCCATGAAGGCCAGGATGAACGCCGTCAGGGAGAGATGTTATCTTCTTTTTGATTTGGATTTCCGTGATGCCATGTTCGCCGGGGTCACCAGCATCTAACCAGCTGTTTATAGGAGGAGCTCCATCTTTTTGCATTAATTGGCAGAATTGTTTGCTGATGTGCTGCATCATTGGAAAGCCAATAAGATTGGTTCCATTAGTATTAATGGATAAGGGAGTGATTTGTTTTTTATTGTATCCCAGTGCCCATCTGAGATAGTCTCTCGTCCAGCAGTGTTGGTGTGCTAAGAAACATTTGGCTCTTCTGATGGATATATATTCTGCAAGGGACTTTTGCTTGATTTTGTAGAGATTTTTAAGGAAGATAATTTTTTCTGTATTTGTGAAATTTTGCTGTGATGCTTGAAATTGTTTATTAATGTCTGTTAGGTCATTTAGAAGGCCATTAGGTCCTTTGATTTTCCTGGTGTGGTGATTTAATATGGACTGAAGTATTCCAATGAAGGAAAACCAGCCCTCCTCAGCAGGCAGGGAAAGGATGTTTATTTTCTGGAAAAGAATGTATGCCTCAGACACTATCGCTTCGGTCATATTTGATTGGGTGATCATGCGCATGGTTTTACCAGGTCCATCAATGGGTGTAGGGATTGCAATAGGTGTAAGTTGTAAGATTAGAGCCATATGATCAGAGAAAGCAACAGGGGCCAAGGCTGCATCAAGGTTGAAATGGAGGTCTGGGGTGTAGAAAACCAAATCAATCAGGGACTTTTTAGTTTTAGTATTGTACCGGTCGAAACCCACCACCACCGCAAGTCAAATCGAATTCAAACTCAGCTTAACCAAAACTGAATTCAAACCCAACTCAACAGCTCAGATAGCAGAAATCGACGGCACAGTGCTATGCGCCAAGAACTAGCTCCACGGTTGGTGAGGACTAGAGATCCTTTTACTGACACGAATATCAATTAACTTTGACTACTTTTAAATCGAATCATATGTATGTTCGGGTTGCCAACACAGACAGCGAGTATTAACATTTAAATAATTATAAAAGAATGATGAACTGAGAAACCAAGTATGTTAGAAAATATTTAATAAGAATAATTTGTTTTGTTTCAATCAAAATATAGAATGCATTAATTACCTCTAGTCTTTAAAAGAATTTATAAATATAATAAGAGTGGCGGTCCTTATCATATGCCAACAAGTATTACACAACATGGGATTCTATGTCTATGCCCCCAACGAGAAATATAAAGGCAGATAAAGGTATTCATTAAGAACGGAAATGATTGTTCTAATTTTATTACGGTGGAATGTGAGATTTATTTTCACATTCGGAAATCTATTCATGAAGAGCAAAACGTATTTTAAGGCATAACTTTAATCTTGATTTGAAAACTGATTTAAACTAAATATATTTGAGAATTGGTTCGACTTTAATTTAAATCACTTCATCACGAATTACGAGCACGGAGCGGGTTTTACCGGAACAAAGATGCAATGGTACTGACGAATTACAAGGCAGAGAGTAAAATTGAAAGATGATCGCTAGTCGATGATCGAAGTCCTATGGCGGCTTGCATTTGGCAAGTCTTACGCCCTTTGACTAATGAATCGGAAAGGAAGTACTTTCTTCCTCGAGAAATTTAAATAAGAGAATATGATCACCGACCAGCCTAACGGAGCGGAAGATGGCCCTACGTCAGCAACATTTGATGATGATGACTTGATAGTCATCGTTGAAAAATAAAACCCATGTAGAATGCTCTACGTGATGACTTGACCAATTAATTAAAGTCAAACGAGCTTTTATCGAACTATTTTAAAACATTTATAAACTATATTAATTATGCCCTAATATCGTGCCCTTCCTGAATATTGATATAAAATAACAAAAGCGGAATTAAAATACATTTAACCCTTTATCGACCCTTTTTGCAATAAAGACCTTTAAGATTATATTTGCATAAATAAATATTAGTGGAACAAGAAAATCATTTAACATTATTTGAATACATATATATATACTTATAACGTAGATAGGAGCTGGGGACATAGGTGAAACATTGAGCTAATAATTTATTAATAGCTAAAGGTAAGAAAAAAAAATAGTAAACATGTAATATTTTCTTTTGACTCGATGACTAATAGAACTTATAAATTTAGCTCTAATGGGCGAGAATTACTATTTGAAATTAATGTTATATTATTTGCGTGAGGCAAATGGAATCAAGGAGCTCATCGAGTCGAAAGATTATTGGCATATAATTTTTAAATACGACATTAATAAAGCACACTAACATATATATATTAAACGAACCGCCAGGTAAGAAAAGAAAAAGTTTAAAGACTAGAGATCTAAAGAATTACGCTATAGATTTACAGTAGCATTTTATAACTAAAAGGTGTTACAAAGATTTACATTAAAGAATAAAAGAGCTCTTAAAAAGAAGGAGTATAAAATAAAGTTCGAACTGGCCAGAAAGTTTAACGTTCATATTACCATTCCGTGCTTGTCCTTAAGTTACTCCTCCAAGTTGTTGAAACGTAGGCATCATTGGTTAACTACTGGAGTAGTATTTTAGTAGCTTTCATTATTTTAGCAGAATGATCGATCCGGAAAACGGTTCAGCAGCTCCAGTGAAGATTCCTCGGGACTTTAGGAACCGTAGCCAGATCCCTGATGTTCTAGCCCTCTATCATGATGAAATACAATTTTTATACACACAGAGTTCACTGCACTACTCTACAACCAAAACTAGTCTTTTTCTTTACTTTTCAGGGCTATATATCTACTGTTCACTGATGCCTCCGGCTAGCGCTCATTTTATTATCAATCTGTTTTTTTTTTATAATTAGTTGTTTTCAGAAACATTCCTTCGATAAGGCTTTCAAACTAATTTTTGAATTCCTTTCCTAATTAGAAAATGAATTCTTAAAGTCTGAAATGATTTTAATTAAAAATTGAATTCTTATCTTTTTTTTATTAATAAAACTTTACTGTTGTTTTTGAGAATTTGAAAGCCTTTGGAAGGAATGTAGCTTTTAATCGCAAAACTTTACAAATTATTTAAAAGTAAAAAAAACAAGTATTCCCGACGCAATGAAACTTTCGAACAATTATATATATTTAATATTTACAAACATATATACGCACAATCCAGGCAATTTAATATATGTAAATTCATGAACATTTTATCATGAATTTATTTAGAGAATTGATCCAATTTAAACTAAACTAATTAATTTTACTACGTATTTGAAACAAGTTATTCATTATGGAAATTAGCGTGGATTGAACGTATAAAGCCCCATTGCATCGGAAATTTAAGGTTAGTATTAGGGTAAATAACATGAAGCTAGGATCGAACTCAGATCCGACTGCTTCATTTCTTTTCACTTCAAAAAAAAACAATGAAAAAAAAATGACTTTACTTACGCAGGATATAGTTGCATAAGTGTATAGACTCTGGGAGAACAGCATGAGCGTGAATAATATAACCTGCCCAAGCTACAAATTATACATGTCTCACTGCGATCCATTTTTTGAATATTCAACTTATAAATGGGTTTATAATAAATCGGTCCGATAATCAAGTCTCATTTCCCTATGGTTGTGTCAGTCGGTCATCTGTATATATATCTGTCATTTAATGGATGTCCTATTGTTTCCCTGGATCAGGTGGCACATATGGTTTTAACTGTCTGGCATTGTAAACCCCCTGGAGTCTTTTTCCCTTTAGCAAAAACGCATTGTCATGGCAATCCTTTATTATTTCATATGGCCCACTGTATAATGGGAAGAATTTCTTGAATTCTTTCTTAGGGGCATTACTAGTTCTTGGTGATCTTAACCAAACTTGATCCCCAACTTTAAAATAGTAATGTTGCATCCTACCTCTTTTTATTCGCCTCTGGGCCATCTGCGCTAGCCGCTTTCTGGCCATATCTTGGTCAGTTATTGGGTTAATACACGTTTCATCTTTTGGTAATAGTGAAGAAAAAATGGCCTGACATGGCTGCCCATAGTGAAGACGTGTAGGTGCGAAACCCGTTGACTCATTCATTGTATTATTAATGCAGTCCATAACATATGGAAGTTTATCCACCCATCTCCGATGATCTGTAGGTACGCACACACGAAAGAGTTGACTAATTTCTCTCATAACTCTTTCACATGGGTTGGACTGCGGGTTTCTAATTGATGTCATACGATGATTTACCTTTTGTTTTTTTGTCCAATTCTTCCACTCTTTTGAGGTGAACGCTGAGCCATGATCTGATAATATGGTCTCAGGCTTACCTACCTCAGAAAATTGCTTATCCTGTAGGGCCCGAATGGCATTTCGTGAATTTGTGGTTCGCACTGGGTAAATTTGAACATACTTTGAAAAAATATCATATGTGACAAGCAAGTATTGAAAGGTCCTAAATTTGGGAAGGGGCCCATAATGATCTATAGCGAGGATTTCATTTGGTCTTGTGGCCATCACTGGTTTCATACCTCCTGCATATGATTTATTTGGAAATTTAGTGGCAGCACAGATGTCACATTGTCTAATAGTAGTGAGAATCTGATTGTACATTCCTGGCCAGTAAAACTGACGACGCACTGCCTCTTCTGTCTTTCTTGGTCCGTAGTGCCCAATGATTTGATGAATGTGCCTAAGTAAGGATGGTCTCAGCCTATCTGGGACCATAGTTTTCCATGGTGCACTATAGTCCCCAGTTTTGGTCTGTAAAATACCCTCCTTGACCCGAAAGTGAGTGTATTTGCTTTGTAGGTTCTTGTCCTTACTCTGGGTCTTGGACAACTCCAGAATAATGTGGTGATATTGTATGCCCTGCCAGTATGCAAGATTCCTTAGCTCGGCCTCGGCGGGACTCAATGTTTTGGTGACCATAATTTTTAAGGATTGATCGTTTATTTTTGGGTTCTGTATGCTCATTTGTACTGGATGGCGACTTAAAACGTCAGCC
This sequence comes from Epiperipatus broadwayi, assembly GCA_028023455.1. Classification (NCBI taxonomy): domain Eukaryota; kingdom Metazoa; phylum Onychophora; class Udeonychophora; order Euonychophora; family Peripatidae; genus Epiperipatus; species Epiperipatus broadwayi. Next base: position 2,312,146 of record JAQFVV010006241.1, on the reverse strand, counting down.
ACCACATTCTCTGGTCCTGGGCAATATTGGATCTTATACTGAAATTGTTGGAGGACCAAGCTCCATCTAATGAGTCGGTCATTGGTGAGGAAACTCTTATTAAGAAATTCTAGACATCGGTGGTCAGTTATGATGACAACTTCTGATCCCAGAAGGAACTGCCGGAATTTCTGGCATGCCCATACTATGGCAAGAGTTTCTTGCTCAGTGGTGGTGTAATGTACTTCAGCACCCTTTAAAGCACGACTGCAAAAATATATCACTTGATGTTCACCAGAATCACCCTTTTGAAACAAAACAGCTCCCAGCCCTTGTTTGCTGCTGTCAGTTTGTACGTAAAAGGTCCGACTAAAATCAGGGTGGTGCAGCATAACCGCCCGTAGAAAGTTTTCTTTTATGTTTAGTAGTTCCTGGTCATGGAGTGGGGTCCATTCCCACTTTCGGTTTTTTTTTATGAGGTCTATAAGATTCCTAGTTTCCTGGGCAAAGTTTGGATAGAACTTGTGATAAAAGTTGCAAAGTCCAAGAAATGATCGGATCTGTTTCCGAGTAGTCGGGGTTGGAAACTTCTCTATGGCTGCAACTTTGTCCGGATGTACCTTGATACCATGTTTGTTAATGACATGACCAAGGAAGGTTATCTCCCCAATAGCAAAACGGCTTTTCTCTAAATTCACTGTGATATTCTTCATTCTGCATTCATTCAGGAACATTTCCAAATGTTGTAAGTGTTCCTTCACATCTTCTGAGATGATTACAATGTCATCAACATAGCATACCATCTGTTTTTGTACTTCTTCAGAAAGGACCTGCCTCAAACAGCGCATAAGTCCTGCTCCACTATTAATAAGTCCGAAGGGAACCCTTTTAAAAACGTGCGTGTAGCCACCGTACCGAAATGCCGTGTATTTCCGGTCCCTTGGATCGAGATTCAATTGCCAGTAACTGGCAGTTAAATCTAATGTTGAAAATACTGTCTTCCCAGCTAATCGCACAAGTACTTCTTGGATAGGAGGGGGAGCATCTCTTTCCGGTATAGTGATGCTGTTTAACCTCCGGGCATCCAAGCAGAGCCGCAAGTTTCCATTTTTCTTCTTGACGATGACCAATGGGTTGTTATACGGAGACGGGCTGCGCTCGACAATATTCCATTCGATCATTTGTTTTATCTGTGCTTCTACTTCATCTTTATACTGAAATGGAATCGGGTACGTTTTGGACTGGATGTAAGTTTCTTCTTTCACTCTGATTCGGTGGGTATACCCTGTAATCTCGCCTGGCATTGGAGAGAAAATTATGGCATATTTCTTGAGGATTTTCCGCATTTGTTCGGTATCATCCGGTTCAGTAATGATGGATTCTTCAACCTTTTTGTCAATCATTGAAAGATCAACTGGCTGGATTAGGCAACTTTCATGGTTTCCTTCTCGGTGGAGTGATGTTTTAAAGTTGATGGTTTCTTTTCCAAATGAGCATCTACCTTTAGGGTAGTCAATAATGCCTTGGTTTTGAATCAAAAAGTCGGAACCCAATACTACATCATATATGAGCCCTGTCATAATAAGAAAGGTATGTCCTACTAGCCTTCTGTTGATTTCAACCTCCAACCACACTTGATGGTTTTCACTTGACACCTTTTTCCCATTAGCCAAGGTCATTTGGATCGGACGGGTTGGGAGTTGCATTATCTCGCGTCTCTTTTTCAAGCTTCCGATCCATGCCGCAGATACAATGGATGCTTGACTGCCCGAGTCAATCAAGGCTGATACTCTGCTCTCCTCTACATTTATTTCGATAATGGGACACAAATGAGTTATCTGATGTCCCTCATTATCTTTCTCAGAGATTAGGTTAGTCATTTGACTAATGATTGGGGCTGGAGGGTCTTTTCCGTAACTTGGGTCTGGAGATCTAAAATGTTTATCCACTTCTTCTAAGAAATTCATCATTTCGTGGATAGTACTAATCTGACTACCAATCATAAGTTTCCGAATTTCTCGTGGCATGTTGTGTCCTATCATACGTACAATTCGAGACTCTGGAAAGTTAAAACTAGACAATGAGCAAAATTTGGCTGACTGTTGTAAAAAAAAAATCGGTCATAGGTAGTCCCCTTATTTACTGAAAACTGTTCATTAATGAGGTCACGCAACAAGTTTTCTTGCTTCTCTTCACTCCAGAATGTTTTTAGAAGCTTATGACAATATTGTTCAAAGGTGTCCGGCTTCTTCTCTATCGTGCCCCACCAGTCTTTGGCCACGGCTTTCAAATGGTAACGAGCAATTATTATTTGTTGAACATTATCCAGAGTTTCTATTGCAAAAGCATCGGCTAAACTGTCTATATGTGGCTGAGGATCTTCCCAGCATCCACCATAAAAATCTATGATTTGAATCAACGGGTATTGAAAGGTCATTGAACTTTCCAGTGGCTTTCCCATTTTTGAACATAAGAAACTAATATAATAAACAATATAATAAACACTGCAGATCAACTTATAGTACTCTCTGTATGCTTAAAAATATTTTTTTTTCTTCAGTAATTTTAACTAGGTCTCTGACTACAGGTCCATTGTCCTAATCTTCACTAGCTGCTTCATATTATTTCCCCAATCTATGTAATCTGCCTTTTTTTTAGTTTACCTACGTTTTCTTGGTTAGCTCTTTATATTAACTGTTTGAGTGAGACATGTATTCAAAAATATTAAAGATAAGAAAAAAAAACATTATTCACTTTCCCTTTGTTCAACTGTTCTGTTCTCCCATGTCTGAAAAAAAAACTATACAGTGATATACAAATATTATGTATTAGCAGATACAACAAATCATTCTGTATTGAACACACTTGGTTTTTTATTATGGCGATTGACCCACTACTGTGCTGACAATCAAATTTGCTGACAAATTTATTTATGTGGGCGCCAGTGAGCAAAATGAGATCAATAGGGCATGTGATATAACCCATTGAGCCCCAAACCACATATGATTGACTTAACCTTTAATAGAACAATTGAATTGATGATGAGTAATATTATTTAATAACAGCTAACACGTTCATGACCTGAGTTTAAATATAGGAGTTCACTAATTCATTTTTACTAAGCATGAGGCTTTAACACCAAAAAAAAATGTCAAAATTAATATTACAAGAACTTTTATTGGAGATATTATTCTAAATCTTGCTAGCATGAAAGCGTGCAAACCATTTAAGCATTTTGCCAACTGCATCTGGCTGCTTGGTGTACACAAAGGGTCTTCACCTGCTTTGAGGCTACTAAAAATACGGAGCGAACATTTAATATATATGCTAGCAAGCAATACTTTGAAATTAAGACTTTTATGTGACTAGATTGCCAACTTTAAACCAATAAAGCCTCTCCATTGTGCATTTGTTTTGTTCCTGACTCATTTTCAAAAAAGTATGATACACCTGGTCTTGATCCTTCACATTTATTGGTGTTTTCTTCAGTTCTGGTACTTTGATCCTGTTAACTTAGGGTCTGTTTGCCAAACTGGAGCCACATGGGAGAGAATCCCATAAGCTCATTAATCACCCAATTTATGTAATTCAGTATTTCAGATATCTTTCTGACCCATCCTGTTATTTGTTGGGATATAGGTCCCAAACAACCCTCCCAACTCATGCATAACCTGCCCATATATGTTTGACTGGGGATTCCTAATTGATGTTAATATGTGTTGGATCCACAACCTACGAACCCACACTTTCCATTCTCCTGAGATAAACAGTGTGCCATTATCTGTGAGGGTACTTTGGGGTTTTCCTATCACAGTAAAATATTCCTTTTCAAGTAGACACATGGTGTTTTGGACATCTGCCTGAGTCATCAGATAAGCAACCACAAATTTACTGGCTAAATCATACACCACCAACAAATAGTTTTCCCTATTAAATGCAGGCAATGGCCCACAATAATTCATGGTGATTATTTTACGGGGCTTTCTCAGGATTATAGAGCTCATTGGACCTGCATAATTCCTATTAGTGGTCTTAGTCTTCTGGCAAAGTTCACATTGGCCAATCACCCCCATGACAGTCCCATGCATGCCTGGCCAATAAAACCACTGCCTAAGCCACCTTTCAGTTTTCCACACCCCATAATATATATATTTAGGGAACATGAGTCACCTCAGCATCTCCCATTTGTTGGAATATAATAGGTCTCCAGTTTTCTGGTCCATTTTGTGTTCTGTATTGGAGAACTATGATATGAGCATCTATTATTGGGATCAAGGGTCTGATAATTATGAACATTTTTTTCTGAATTGCTAATATTATAGATCCTCATTCATAATATCTGAACCATGAGTACACTTAACTTTCTTTTAAATATCTATTTTATAAATAACATCAACAATTTTTTTAATATTCCAAGTTTTTCATTAATGTTTATACATTATTTTATTTTGTAAATAACATTATGATATTTGTTAAATTGACAAAACCTTTTAGCTTATTGACCCAACCTTTGCATTTATGCACAAACCTATGCCACGCATATGTATATACACGTGTATACTTTGCTATTAATGGTTCTATTTAGAAAAAATAATATCCAGCTGTAGTAACTGAAATGTTCCCAGTTAAGAGAGTCAAACGTGAATTCTCCCTGAGTTCGAACTCAGACAATGGTTCCAAAAGAGCAACTAGATATAGATGAACTGATCTAAATGACATCTAGATTTGGTATAGGGGTATCATGTCAAAGATGGGTGAGATTATGGATCAAGTACATCATTGCATTGTCTAGCATCCTACATGAAGACCCCAAGTCTGACCATAGTTAGATGCGGTTTTCTCCACATTGCCGATCAGACTATGACATCTGGTTGTAAACACACATTGCAGTACATCTGGCATCCAAGCATGTTAGGCATGAACATACATCCTGCCCACACTTTCAAAAAAAAATGAAAAAAATAAATATTTGAATTTATTCTATGTACAACAAACCCTAGTAACCCAAAACCATTATTCTACTTAGGTTCATGAAAAGTAATTTGTGTACTCAATAATTAAATAAGAACATGAAACACCTAAATACAACATTAAAAAAATGCAACAATAATACACATGTCTATAAATGCAAGGCCAATAAATGAAGGCTAAATCAATAAGTAAACAATTGCTAAATAAGGTATAAAATAGGTGAGTCAAGTGAAATAAAAGATTACGTAAGCTAAACACAAACAAACATGGCATCATAAGAACTATAATGAAATCATGACTAAATATTAAATAAATAGGGAATTGTGGAAACCTGTGACAATCATCTGTTATAATATTTTAAGAAGAGATTAAATAAACATTATCTAAGATATTCAATTAATGATACTCAGAACCGGAAAGAAATTACTCCCTTATGTGGTCAAATTTCTGGGAGGAACCTGGATGAGTCCAGTGACTTTCAACAAGTCTTTCATACAGACCAAGTAGTACACAAATCCTAAGAATACACGGAGCTGACATGAATGAACCACCTAAAGTTGAGGGAGCTCAGCTCATGGGATGACCATGGAGCTATTGTACCAGGCCATCATGAGTGATATGGAAGCTAAGATGGAGAATATAAAAGAAAGCCTGAAGCACTTGAATGCTAATATGGCTACTAAAGAAGTAGAGACAAGTAGAAAAATAAGGAATATAGAAATTAGAATGGGGAATATGGTAACCAAGACTGATGTCACTAATGTGGAAGTTAAGATGGACATAGGGATAAACAAATGAATAATATGCAGACAATCCTAAGAAAATAAAAGATGTGGAAACCAAATTATCATGAGGAATGGAATGACTGACTATAAGTCTGAGAAGTGTTCAAGGAAGCAGTACTGAGCTAAAGGAGAAAATAGGAGAAGTTTGGAAGCAAATAGAAGAGAAGGATATCCAGTGCCAACAGGGGTTGGAGACATTTAAGAATAGCATCTCCGACCAACACAGCATTCGATACAAAGAAGTGTGACAGGATTATAAAAACTTTTAAAGAGGAGGTGTGTAACAATCAGAAGAAGCAAAAGTTCCCCAAAAAGAATTAACCAGCTGACTATTAGGAAAAAAGATGAAGCTGAAATTAACTCCAAAATTATAGAAATACTAACCCAGGATATAGGCCAGACAGAAAAGAAAATGACTTCAAGGGAGGTGGAGGCTACTATAGGAAAAACCTCATTGGACAAAGTTGTAAGTATGAACAAAAGATAACAAGTTAATCGATTCAATAAAACTATGATCCATTGGCTAGCATTTGTCGAAGTGTAAGCACATCAAAATTCCCAATTGATAAGCACACAGAGAACTGAGGTGGATCAAAGGGTCCAAGATGATCATGAAAGACAGCATAAAGCTAGGATGGCCAGGAAATTGTGGCCTAGGACCTAAACCCCATAAGTGACCTCTACCATGAACCTGCTTCTCCAAGACACCACACCAGAAATAGATGACTACCCTCTATGTAGCGAGTATAAAGAGGTCATTCCGAACAGACACCAAATTGATATGTATACCCAATCACTGACACTCCAGATGGATTCAAATGAGCCCAGTAAATTGTGCAATCATATAACCCAAATAAGTACCATCAATCATTAGATTGAAAGTTTTTAAAGGCTCAGCTAGTGAAACCCCTATTGAGCACTTGAAAAGCTTTAAACTGTACTCTTTAAACCAAAACCCTTACAGAAGTGGAGATTATTGTGGCTTACAATCACCTGCAAGATGATGTATTGATGTGGTGGGAGTCTTTGTTTTTGACCCCTTCCATGTCTGAAGATTTCTGGAATATGGATAATCAGGAGGCACTACTCTACCAACTGTTCCAGGAAAAATATAAACCAGCACCAGGTGAGACTGATGAAGTTTTTTCACTGTCAAGTCACTAAACTCAGGATGCTCAATACTTATCATCTGACCTAAAGTTAGATCACTAGGATCATAAATAAAAACCTACCTTTGAGGATAGAACAATCACTTCTATGCATAATTGCCAAGAGTATGCAAGTTGCGGAACTACTCAATAGCATAGATCTAAACAATGCTATCTATACACCGAACCCCAGAAAAGAGGAAGGAGAGACCCAATGTAAATGCACTCTATTATAAAAGATGAAAAACAATAATGACTCAGACCACTTGAAGGGAAAATCAATACAACAAATCCCTCTCTGTAGCTGGTTACAAAAGAAAGGCCATACTGGGAACAATAAAGTTAGATTGAGCCTGTCAAACAGCCCAGGAAAATCTAAGCAGGGGTGTAGTAACCACTCCCCCAAAATGCAGCAGAGACTAAACTGAATGATTTCAAAGAAACACTGGGGAACACATCAAATTGTAAATAAGAAAATCACAAACCTGATGTGTTCATGGGAGGATAAAGCACCCTACTAAACATTGCAAATCTGCCCCATGCTAGAGCTGTTATTTGAGGATTTGCCGGTTGTGGTTTTATTAGACTATAGTAGCCAGATCTCAGTGGTGTCAGACATATTCTACGATAAGGTGCTCACCAGAAATCCTAACATCAAGACCTTACCACTGAAATTGACTCAAGTTACCATGGCTACTAACAAAAAAGCCAAACTGCTACAGAAACAAATCTGGATCCAAATAAAGATTTGCCAAATAACTATCATGATTTCCTCATTTTAAGTGGCTTGATACATAAAGTCATCTTAGGGATAGATTTTCTTCACATGAACCATTGCAGTATTGATTTACTAGAAAAGGTAGTTAGGGTTAATGATGAGATTGTAGAAATGACCTTGCATCCAAAATATGACTTGCCAGAAGTTTATGGTATGATATGCGTGATCCTTGAAGAACTAATGGAAAATAAGATTGTGGAATCCAATTTACTTGGAAGCGATGATGAAGTAAAGTTGCTGCCTGTTATTAATGAATTTGGACCTATTTTCAAAGAAATAACAGGGATAATAGAGGGTTTCCAGTAAAGGATTAAGCTAATTCATGATCAACTGTTTTAGTTTAAATCATACCCTATTCTGTATCAGTATCGGGAAAGAGGTATCCAAACAGCTGAATAAAATGTTAGGGATTATTTCCAAATGTTCTTTATCCTACTGCATTCCAGTTGTAACTGTGAAGAAGAGCGGTCAAGATTTTGTTTAATGCTAGATAGTTGAACAAAATTACCATTCCTGATAGGAAATCTTATCACCCATCCATGATTTATTCATAAGGTTTGAGAATAAGTAGGTATTCTCTACTTTCAATCTCACCTCCAGCTATTGTCAGATCAAACTCTGTCCACTCGGATGATTGCCAATACACTAGATTCTGATATGAGGGTTTCACCTATTAGTTCAATAGGATGCCCTTGGGATTGATTAACAGTGGTGCTGGCCTGATCAGGTGCCTGGATCAAACCCTGTCCTGAGGTCAAATATCGATTTATGTGAATGATGTTATCATAGCATACAGCACTATTGAAGAATATCTTCAATATTTAATGTTATTTTTTGAGGAATGTTATAAGAAGGGAATTTAAATAAATTTATGAAGAGCATGCTAGTTTGTAGTGATGTGGTCTTAGGCCATATTATTGGAAGCAATGGGATGAGACCTCATCCTGATAAGATCAGTGCCATCCAGAACTTTCATAAGCCAATCAATAAAAAACAAATCAGGTCATTTTTAGGATTGTGCAACTTCTACAATCATTTCTACCAGAAGTTCTCAGACTGTATAGAACCATTACTAAAATAAATATGGAAGGATGAAAGGTGGAAAAGGACTGAGGAGCAAGATAAAGTATTTCATGAGATTAAAACAGGATTTTTACAGAAAACTATGTTAGCTTTTTCTGATTTTAATAAACCATTCATTGTTCAAATAGTAGTTGTTTCAGTTTGGGGGTAACCTTATCCCAAATCCAAGATGATAGTCAATCTGGCATACTCTATTTTATTAGGTGGCTCTTGAAAGGTTCAGAAGGCAATTATACAGTAATGGAGAAGGAGGCACTAGGATTAGTGTGGGCCTTCCAGAAGTTTCAAGAGATGCTTCTTGGATCAAAGGTGATAATGATCACTGATCACAAAAGCCTTGAATTCCTGAATATAGCTACATCACCAATAGTCATCTGATTAGGTGGAGTCTGCTATTGCAGGAATATTCATCTGATTAGGTGGAATCTGCTATTGCAGAAATTCAACTACATGGTACAATATTGTATAGGATCTGAGAAAGTAATGGCAAATGTGCTTAGTCAAAACCTATGCAAGTCTGATCAAAACCACCTATCGGTAGATAATGTCTATACTACTAATGTCAATCTAATGATCTAGAACAATATAGAGGATGATCTAGAAGTTGTATGTGAAATTGGATGTTATCCCATTTTAACCCCAATCATGAATGCATTAAAGGATAGGGAAGTTCTGAATGTGCCAAAGAATCTTGGATGATATAAGCCAGAATGCAAGGTCTTGCTTTACAAACCAAACCTAGATATCAAAGAGTGGAGGGTAATAATGCCTAAGTCTCTAACCACCCCACTCATAATGTATGTCTGTTATCTATACAGTCACTAAGGTGCTCATAAGATGTAAGTCTACCCACCCCACTCATAATGTATGTCCATTATCTATACACTCATTATCTATACACTCACTATGATGTTCATAAGATGGAATATACCCTTAAAAACTGGTTTACTCTCTGACACTGTATAAAGAATCTTGTTGTTACTCCGAGTTTATCTTGTGTGCTTTCACACCAAACCAATAAACCAGAATCACCCCTATTTGACTAAACCAATTATATCAAAAGACCAAATGAAATTCTAGCAATAGATTACTATGGTCCTCTGCCCTCTTAACAAGAAAAATTATCTATTGTTAGTATATGATTTCTTTTCAAACCCCAGGTTAAATATCATCAAAGTATTAGACACCCTTCAATTTATTAGAATAGGAAAGCCTAAGACCATATTAACAAATGATGGCATTTCTTTTCTATCCAAGGAATGGAAAAATTGGATGGAAAAGTCTCAGTTTAAATATGCTCACATCCATTAGGAATCCACAGTCAAACCCTTGAGAATGTGTAATGTGGCAACTAGGATGGTTGTTCAAGGCATGCCTAGAGGATGAATAAAAGAGGTGGGTGAAGCAAACAGAATGTGAGGTAAACTTCATTAATTACAGCATGAACAAATTAACTCAGTTTATGCCCATCAAATTGCATTTTAATAAATCCACCCCAATATTATTTACAAAGTATATACCCAGCGTGATACATCATAAAATAGATGTGGAAGTGATAGGGTTAAAAGCTCAAACAATCAAGAAGGCAAAACAGAGAAACAAGAATGAGGATAAAAACCCATTAACATTTGAAGTAGGCAATAAAGTGTTCAACAAATTCCATCACATGAATGACTGTCTGTTATGAAAAGAATTTGAAGGGTCTTACACTATTGTGAAGCAGGCAGGTCCTAATGCCTTTTGGATTGATGTGAATGGAGAGATCAGAGGCATGTACAGTATGAGAATCCTAAAGGCCTACCTCAGTCAAATACCATGAATATATAATCTCAAATTCCACCCAAACATAATATATGAAAATATAAGTGAAAGATTAAAAAATCAGATAGGATGAAACATATTAGGAGAGCATTTTAAAAAAGGGGGGAGGAAGAATAATGAGAATAATAGTCAATCTTATGATATATTTTATGAGATATATCTTAGGATAGTCATTAGGATACCTTTGGGCCTACCAAAATATCAATAGTATGTCCACATGTAATTGTGGATACTCACGTGAGTATGTCCACATGTAATTGTGGATACTCTTACTTAGGTAATCCTCAAAATCCATTAAGATTTGAAAATAGAGCAGGAGTGGGGTATGTCCACATGTAATTGTGGATACTCTTACTTAGGTAATCCTCAAAATCCATTAAGATTCGAAAATAGAGCAGGATCAGGGTTACTAAGTGAAGTCCCATATCATCTATAATATAGTTAAGTGATAGAATCCAAACTAAAAACAAATAAAAGGACAAATATGTGTACCCTATGGTAAATTCGTACCTGAAAATACATTTAAACAGTACCGGAAGGGACGATCAAAAGATAATCAAAATTGAAAGATTAGAGATGGGATATAATAAGGTGAATACCATGATCTCTCAGCTTTAATAAAAAGCATTAGTATACCCATGAAGAAACCCAATCATACCCTCATTGAGAGTTAAGAAGTTGATTCTTGAATAAAAATTTAACTCTGTACAGGAGAGGGGATTTGTGAGGGTAGATTAAACCACCCTCACCAACCTTTAGCCACCTAAAACAGATTATATTTTAAAATAAAATATCTCATGGAACAGTTTTGTGAACAGATTGTTTTAAAGATGTGGAGAAGCAGATGTAAATAGTCATTTACATCATTTTTTAAAATGCTTTATTGCACAGCTGAAATCTAAATCACATGTTGACAAATCACACTTATAAATTTATATGAAATTAATCAAAGCTCAATTTTGAAATAAACACTGAAAGGTTTTATTACAAATGTATATATATATGTGTGTGATAACAACCAGTTTGTGTTGAATGTGTTAACATCACTAATCAACTTAAGACAATGTCATAAAAAATTACAATCTAAATGAAGTTACGATCAAAGATCAAATGTAAAACCAAGCAACACAAATGTGAATAAAATGATAATGCATGACTAAATGATTAATATCAAGGATTGCTATGGAAATAAAGCTGCATTTAAAAAAAAGATGAATTTTTGATCACCGTCAAAGTGGAAATATTTATTTGAAGTTCAAGTTTCAAAAAGATAAATTTAAACCAAAATTCCAGGAAATAAAATTAGCAACTTTGCTGATAAGTAGTGCAAACAAATAAGTATAAATACCTGGGAGAACTTTAACAAAACCGATTCGAATTTGAAAAAGAAGAAAGAAAACTTAAAATTGAACATCTGTTTCGAATGAGAACTTAGAGAATAAATATGTCTGTAGTTAACATGACCAATATCAAGATATATATTTTCTCTTTTAGTAAGTTTAAGGAAATATTTCATCCAACTGCAGACTGTGGTTAAATTCAAATTTATGTGTGAAAATAGGATGTCATCTCACTCGAGCGAATGAGTGCCATGTAGTGGCAGCATTGACCCTATAGCCATAGAGATCTGATAGCTGGATGCCTATGCTCAAAGTGCCTGATGTCCTTGATATAGCATGAAATGTTTTTGCAAAAGAGTGGGAGAAATATCTGAGAGCTTCAAGACAGAATTACTTGGGATGACTTGCACAACAGCATGATGAATGATCCATACTTGCAAAGAAGAAAACATATGAACTGTAAATGAGAAGGACTATATGTCAGCTCATAAAGCCTATTCTTTGATTCATGAAATATTCTTGAAATGTTTATTTTTTTTTTGTTACATGAAATCAGTATTTATTTGTATGTAGTTTAAAATGTGACTGGTATTCTGAATCAATGCATATATTGTGTAATAACATACTTTATATATTCATCACAAAATTTGGAAAACATTAGCATATTTTGGATATATAAAGAACAAAAATATATCTAATGGTTTTTAAAAATATTGCATTGGATAATTTGTAACGTTGTTTAAAGTATACATTCTATAAAGCACTTAATAAAAGATTTTTAGTTTATTACCCATACACTGCTATTATTTTTGAAAGTAAATTGTTATATTGAAGTCTTTTTGATATTCTTTAAAGTAATTTATAAATTAATAGAAAGTCAGCTATTTTTAAATTATTAGTAATTGACATGTTTATGATTATAAATAAAGTGAGGTTACCATTTGCATTTCTTTTCATTGGTTTATTTCTTAAATTAAGCTAAATAACGTAAAGCAAAAGCCTATGTACATACATAAAGAATAGATACATAATGGATAAAGAAAAAAAATTTTTTTTCTTTACTGTAGAAAAATTATCTTTTTTAATTCTTATAAATTGCACATTTTTTAGAAGTTGAATAATGGGAAGCTACCTTTCTCACTTATTTCTTATATTTAGCCTATCTTTTTAGTACTATATATATATATTAGTATTTTAGTTAATTAATGGTGGTTAAAATCTTTAAAATTAGGCAAATAGCTTTGCTATTTTAAAATTTACTTTCCAATGTGTTAATTAAATATATTTAAAATTTACTTTATTATGTGAATATATACTTAAAAGGAAATGGTAAAAGTTTGTTAAATTCAGTAATCTTTCTCTGGCTGTACATTCAGAATTTTAAAATTTACTTTTTCACATTAAATATATTTAAATTGACATCCTAAAAATTTATCAAATTTCACTAGTATTTCTCTTCCTGTACCAGTTCATTTTAAATTTTAATTTAATATATGTTAAGTATATATTATAATGGTCAGGGAAGAGACTCTTACTCTTTCTGCCATACAGGGTGCTACCAGGCCATTTGAACCTGGAAAATTTATATAGTAGGCAGATACTTCTTTGTAAAATTCCATTTTTATTCGACTGATATGCTCTAGTTGCTGGCTCAAGGAATAGCTGAGATTTAATATAAGCTTTTAAGCACATTTTTAATAAGAAAAAAAGATAATAAAATATGACACTGCCAGTACTAATACCACAAACATTTATTACACACATATATAAAATAAAATTGAGGATTAAATTATTTAACATTGCTTTAGGTTTTTTTATTATTATTTTTAACTGTTTTAATATCTTGGTAAGATTTCCCAGATGAATATTTTATACAATTTAATAATTTCATAAACATAAATATGCTATATAGATTACACATTTATATACTTGATTCTTTCTTTTAATTCCAGGCTACAAGTTCTCATCCAAACCAATGCCATCTGTCTGGCTAGGTAATCATTTGGAAAATATATTTTAGACATGATCTATAATGGGGTTTTGCAGTCTTGGCTGTCTTACTATCACCACCCAGTGTGTAAGATCATTGGTACAGGGAATATGTCTTAGGTCTATTGGCAACACGATGGCTACAATTTTGTCCATGCATTCAATTGGGTATAGTGCCCTGATGCTAATATGGTACAAGTGAATGAGAATCCAATGCACCTCCCCACATCACATTGACATAAAATGCCTGTACATTCATCCATCAGCATCACATCAACTATGAGACAGGTAGTCTGAAATTAACCCACTTAAACTAACAATCTTATGAATCTATGCAGCCATTTACCATCATTTCTAAATTATTAGTTTTAAAGAAATTTGATAATTTGGTTATTAAACAAAACACAAAACCATAAAATAAATTATGACAGAAAAGTGAAAAATGGAAATGATTGATTAACAAACTTAATACATAAATAAAAAGATTATTAACTGATTTAGAGTTCTATTGCTGGTCAGATAAGAGTTCACTTAGTTATATTATTTTTTAAATTAAACTCTTATTGTAGAGATATTTAAAAGGTTCAATTGATAAAAGTTGATACTTTCTGTGATAGATTTGAAGTCCATCTTGTCCATGATGCGACATACCCATCCACTTGAAGTTCATTTAATTTTTCTATCATTTCTGGGAAGACTGGTCCATTGTTTGTTGCTTTTCAGTAATCATCAATTTGGGAGGCCATCTCAGCTGGTGCGTAACAGGAAATTAATTCATTGTGATACCCTTTTATTTCTGAGGGGCGTCCACAATGCAGTTCATAAATCAACAGTTACTTTATTTTCTAAGTGAGTAAAAGGTCTTCAATAATTTAATATTTCATCTTTTATAATTTCTGGTTACTTTGTTACACACTTGTGGTATTGAGATTATGTTTTAATGCTAATTTTGTTCTTTGTTTGCTTATATGAATACTCAGTACACACCACACCTATGCCATCTGTCATTTATTTCTCCCTTCTGTGCTATGTTCCAATTACTCTCTATTATTGACAAAAAAAAATCTATTTTCTGAGATTGCCCTTTTTTTAAAAAACTTATTCCCAAAGTCTGCTACCCATTTTTTTCTTTTATTATATTGCATTCTATGTTAAATGTTTATAAACATACTGTGCAACTTTCCAATGAAGTATCAATGGCAAATGTAGGATATATTATTCTTGAATGATGACTTAACATCTATTTGTTTACATCAGTCATGCTTCACATTTTTAAAAATGACGTTGTCTGTAGCATCAATTTAAATTTAGTTTTAAGTAAACTTTTAATTTGATGAGTGAAAAACCTTATATTTATTGACATTTTAATTCTGAATACTTACACAGAGGCAGGGGTGGATGATGGTGGATAAAGATAAATAATTACTATAACTAATAGATGGATTTTTTTTGTCGAGGTATATTTTTAATTATAAAGGTTTTAAAAAAACATTAGTTTTTTAGGCTATTGATAAATGGTTTTGTGAAGTGCATAATTAACATACATCTTTATTTTGAGTAGATATTTACTTATAAGTGTTATGATTTTGATATTTTAAAAAAAATAGCAAGATTTTAAATGATATTGCACATATTTGGTGATAACTTTAAAAAAGTAGATAATCTCATATTTCAAAGATCAGTAAAGCTATGAATTTTAAATATTCCTAAAAAGTTTTAATTTAATAAGGTAAAGGAATCCTGCCATTTATAATTAGTGAAATGATTTTTTTTAAAGAAAAATATATATTATTGATTTTCTGAATCTTTTATATGTATATACTGCCATTTATTTCTCTCTCCAGCAATTGTTTGTTTAACTTTTAATATATGCTAAACTTTCTGTTTTAGTTTAATTTAAAACAATTTTTTTTCCAATTTTGTGACCTTTTTTTTTTATTACACTCAGTGGCCATGTTTTTTTCTATTCTGACCACGTTGGATCAGGCCCCACTTTGGGTACCAATTATAATGGGAGAGGAAATGGACTCTTACTCTATATGCCATACAGGATGCTACTAGGCCATTGAACCTGGGAAATTTATATAGTAGGAAGATACTTCTTGTTAAGAGATCAAATTTTTTTATTTGACCGCCACTAGATCAAGGAGTAGCTAAGATTTGTAATATAAGTTTTAAATTCTCTAATTCAATAAAAGTATAAAATTATCACCAGTTTTAATAACAAAAATAACAAAAAATTATTTATGGACATATATAAATTTGAGGAATAAGTTATTTAATATTGCTTTAATTTATTATTATTATTTTAAACTTAAGTTCTTGATATCTTGGTAAGTTCACACAGATGGATATTTTGTACAATTTAATATTTTATAATGTTGAGTATAGATAGACTACATATGTAAAAACTTCACAGCTAAACCAACACTAGCTTCCTGATCTACAGATGTAACCAATGCAACATGAAAACATTAACATAAAATCATGCTGACAGGAATGTGCATCTGCAACATGATATTTAAAAGAAATGATCCTCATCTAGTACTGGAATGTGAATCTGTCTGGTGAAGGAATCATATATAAAACATTGAAAAAGAAATGCTTCATATGGAGGGAGAGCGGTTGTCACCATCTTATAGTCCCAATCCATAGAGCAAAAGATCAGTGGCATGGGAAGTACATCCACCTTCATTGAAATGCAATGGCTACATCTCTGGGCCATGTATTCATTTGGGATCAGTGCCCTAAATGCTAACACGCTTCATATTATATTGATATAAATGTTGTACATCCCTCCACCAGCCTTGATTCAACTATGAAACAAACAGTCTAAAATTAACCCCACATGACCTAACCCAAAACTTAACAACTCTATGCAGCCATCTACACCCAACTTTAAATTTAATAATTTAATTAACAATTTAAAAAAATGGGAATGATTAAAGCAAACAGTACACAATAATAAAAAAGTATTAATAACAGATTTAAAGTTCTTTTGATAGATAAGAATTCATTTAAAAGTTACTATTAGATTACTAATTGAAAGTTTGTTTAAATATCTAAAAGTTCACATTGAATATCAGTTTATATTTCCCATGATAAGTCTTTCTGAGTTCCACAGATTTTGGCAGATTTATGGAAGTCCATCCTAGTGATCACATTTTGTAGATTGTCCTCCTTATAAATGAAGTCACTACTTGCCATTCTAACAGGAACTATCATCGGGATGCTTCCTTGATCAATGTAGATAAAGGAAATGAGATCTATTGTGAAACCCCTACATTACAGAGTCCTTAATACATCTGCAAGATGTTTTAATTGGTCATAACCATTCAATCAATAGTCAAACACCTCCTAAATTCATTTATTTTATTTTTATAGTATCTTGCTCCCCTATCACCAATTTTTTGGATTGATTGATCCTGGCATTGCTCCAATATTATTGGCCATGTTGGTAACTGTATTGGCTGGTCTGCTCCAGAGCAGAAAACACCATAATCTTTCATTTTTATCTCTTATCTGACTTTTCTATCATTTAAGTGCCCCAAGGACTAATTTGTTTACATTTATTGTATTTTAATAGAACAATCATTTCCCTTCTAAGATATATATATATATATATATATATATAAAAAAAAAAAAAAAATAGAAGCTAACTATATATATAAATACTAATTAACATTTTTTTTTGTATTACTTTTTAACAAAAATACTAATCTTTAGTTCTTAACTTTTTTTTAAACTTTCTTTTAAAAAAATTTTTTAATTGTTTTTCATCTGTGCAGTTATATATATATATGTTAAAATAACTTTTAATTTTCTTTTACATTTTTAAAAAATCAATTTTATTTACGATTTATTTTTCCCTTTTATTTTAGTTTTAAAATAATGTAATGGCATATGAATATCATTACATATCACTGAACTTCCTCAAAAACAAAAACAACAAAAAATAATTTACTTAAGGTTAGTAATTATTACACAAATTGAATAACACTAAAAAAAAAACTTGGTTAATAATTACAAAAAAAAAAAGAAAGTTGACTATTCTTTCCTTTTTTACCCCAGCTGAGCCTATGATTCCTCCCTCAAGAGTTTTCCTTTTTTTACTTTCCAATTACTTATTATTCTAATTAGAATTTCCTAAGATATTATTTATTTTAATTATTACATTTTATTCCTTGTGTTTATTCATATATGCGGAATTTTTTTTACTGGCAATACTTTTACAAGAAATTCACATTCATAATTTTACATTAATACAAATAAAATATTTCATAAAACAATCAATGTACTCATGGTTTATAGTATATCAGCCCAACATTGAGTACCAATTATAATAGTCAGGGAAGAGATTCTCACTCTATCTGCCATACAGGGCACCACCAGGCCATTTGAACCAGCAAAATTTATATAGTAGGCAGATACTTGTTGTTAAGAGATCCAATTTTTTTATTCGACTGCCTCTAGCTCAAGAAGTAGCTGAGATTTATAATATAAGTTTTAAATTCTCTAATTTAATAATATAAAAAAATTATTGCCAGTTTTAATAACAAAAATTTATTTAGGCACATATATAAATTTGTGGAATAAATTATTTAATATTGCTTTAATTTGTTATTATTATTTTAAACGTAGGTTCTTGATAACTTGGTAAGTTCACATAGATAGATATTTTGTACAATTTAATTTATAATGTTAAGCATAGTTAGACTACATAGAATGTGCACTTAAAAACTTTCAAATGCTTAAACTCATGCTAAAAGTTCACAGCTAAACCAACGCTAGTTTCCTGATCTACAGATACAACCAATGCAACATAAAAATGTTAACATAAAACAATGCTGATAGGAATGTTCATCTGCAGCATATTATATAAAAAGAAATGATCATCTAGTACAGCAATGTGCATCTATCTGGTGAAGGAATCATATATAAAACATTGAAAAAGAAATGCTTCATATGGAGGCACAGCGGTCCTCACGATCTTATAGTCTTAATCCATAGAGCAAAAGATCAAAGGCATGGGAAGTACATCCACATCCATTTCAATGCAATGGCTACACCTCTAGGCTGTGCATTCATTTGGGATCCATGCCCTGTATGCTAACATGCTTCATATTACATTGATATATATGCCGTACATCCCTCCACCAGCTTCAATTCATCTACGAAACAAACAGTCTAAAATTAACCCCACATGACCTAACCCAAAACTCAACGACTCTATTCAGCCATCTACACTCAACTTAAATTTAATACTTTAGTTAACAAATAAAAAAATGGAAATAATTAAAGCAAACATTGCGCATAATAATAAAAAAATATTAATAACGTTTAACATTCTTTTGACAGTCAGGTATGAGTTCATTTAAAAGTTACTATTAGGTTACTAATTGAAAGTTTCTTTAAAATATCTAAAAGTTCACATTGAATATCATTTTATACTCCCCATGATAAGTCTTTATGAATCCCGTGGATTTTGGCAGATTTATGGAAATCCATCCTAGTGATCACATTTTGTAGATTGTCCTTCTAGGAAATGAAGCCACTACTTGCCATTATGTCAGAACTGTCATTGGGAGGTTGCCTCAATCAGCATAAAGGAAACAAAATCTATTGTGAGACCCCTACGTCACAGAGTCTGCAGTACAGTTGCAAGATGTTTTAACTGGTTATCACCATTCAATCAATAGTTAATCACCTTTTAAATTCAATTATTTCATTTTTATAGTATTTCATCTTCCTTATCACTAATTCTTCAGATTGATCACTCCTGATGTTGGTTCATTCTTATTGGCCATGATGTGTTCCTTTCTGGTCCATGTGCTTATTGATAACTGTATTGGTTAGTCTGCTGCAGAGCGAGAAACACCATAATCTTTTATTTTTTTCTTTTATCTGACTTTTCTATCATTTACATGCCCCAAGGGCTTGTTTGCTTTACATTTATTATATTTTAATAGAACAGTCATTTCCATTCTAAGATTTAGACATAATTTTTTTTCTTAAATAGAAGCTAATTAACTTTTTTTTTTGTTTTATATTACTTTTTAACAAAAATACTAATCTTTGGATCTTTACTTTTTTTTAAACTTTCTTTTAAATAATTTTTTTAATAGTTTTCCATCTGTGTGATTATATATATATGTTAAAATAACTTTTAATTTTCTTTTATGTTTTTAAAAAATCAATTTTATTTACGATTCATTTCCACCTTTTATTTTAGTTTTAAAATAATGTAACAGCATATGTATACCATTACAATATTGAAACTGAAATTCTAAAAATATGAGGGCAAACCTCGAAAGCGCTTGGCCCATTTAATAGTTTTGTTTTGTTTATTTGGAAGCTTCTTCGTCAGCGAGTAAATCGTTTTTATGCTATTATAAGTGATCTAAATTATCATTATTCAAACAAGAAATTAAATATGTTATCAATTTAATTTAAAATATATTTACAAAATCAAATTTTACCTTACTCTATCAAAACTATATTTTGTGTTTAAAAAAATATCCAACTTAGTAAATTTTTAACCAGTGCTGCCTTCTATTTTTTTTTATGGTATCATTCAAAAACAGTTATGACATAGATTCTTCATGCATTTTTATATTGCAAATTACAATGTTTTTAAAACAAGGCAAATATAGACTAGTAATATTCTATACAGAAAAAGAAAATCATGCAAGATTCATCTAAATTGGTGCAATATTTTTTGAATTATAAAGTCACAAACGAACAAACTTTCAGGATTTATATAGTAATATAGATTTTATATTTTTTAAGCATTTATTACACTAAATATAAAAAGTGAATTTGCTAAAAAAAGTTTCACAAATTTTAGTCATTATTTTCTTAAATCATTTTTTTATTATTCAGAAAATGTAGTGCAAGACTTCTTTTTCAAATTAATAATATTTTATGATTTCAGATTTAAATGTTCTTGAATTGTATTTGTTTGTTGGTTATATATATTAAATAATTGAGATGAGTAAATCAAAAGGAAATAAAGATCATTTAATAATTTAGATGGATTTTGTATGTCTTTTTCAATTTTTTCAGTATTTTGAATCCCAAAGTATTTGCTTTAAAAACAATAATACAAAAACTACTTTTATCATTAAAAATTGAATATAGACATTTGACTGTATATGTTAACTTTATGAAATATCAAAATAAATTTTAATTCAACACATTTATTGCAGAATTTTAGGATTGGGTTCATTTTATATTTATCTTGCATATATTTTGCACATAACTAAACGAACTTCAAGGTTTTCTACATTTATAGTAATAAAAATTGTTTATATTTTTCCTGATGGCAAGTATGGAAATAACTTGTAGTATGTCTTTAATCAGAATTCTAAATTCAACTAGTTTACAGTGCATTAAATTGATGTGCATTTTCAGTTTTTAATCATACATAAACATCAACATTTATGCCATACTAATGGAAGCATTGTCTGTACCTAGTTTAGTTGGCATTTATTTAACCATTCTTTTATTTTGAGGCATATTGCTAGAACTAAAACATTCTTTTATTGGACAGAATATTTGAATGGAAATAAAATGTAACCATCTTTTTTTGTCATCTTTAAATACTATCCAATAAAAATTCATATTAATGTGTAACAGAAATAGCATTAGATTCATTAGGCTAATTAATACTTGGTATTTTGCAAGTTGTTTTAAAATTCTCTTAAAATTTGGCCCAATAATAAAATCTCAAAATTCATTAGGCATAGGATAGTGTGAAAATTGGACAGAATGAAATTATTATCCTAAATAGGAAGTATAATTATGAAATAAAAATCAGTATATATTAATTTATAAAGAGAGATGGGTATGTACATATTACTACTTATGTCACTGAATAAGTAAAGAGATGTGAATGCATCTTTATTTATCTTTTATAATGAAATGATTTAATTGAATTAAAACAAATAAAGATTAGGTTTTCTAAATAATAATATTTTGAATTAATTTGTTAATTATTTATTCATAAGAGAGTACTAGACAAATTAAATAAACAGGTTAAATATCTTCTGTAATGTAAAAAGTCACCTTTTCAAGTGGTTCATATAAGTGCTCAAATAAACGTATACATAATTTGAATTCTTTTACAAAAGAAAGATTATTGTAGAGATAGGAAATGCAAAATCATCATATAAAACCGAACTTTGATATTACTTAAGTTAGTGATGAAACTAAACAAATATTGATTTGATATTGTAATGATCTAAACTTAATACTTCAGAAAACAAGTAATGTTTTTTTTTTCACAATTGAATCATGATGTTTTTCCATTCCAACATGCTAAAAATATGTAATTTTTTGTTTTAGCTAATTTGTTTTTGACTTGTATATGATATCTGTATATTGATTAAACCATCAAGTATAATAAATAAGCACATACTATAGTGCCATTAAAGTAAGGCAATGCATATACAGAAGTATTGAATGACAATTATATTGCTTTCATTTATGCGTTCATTAGTATGGCTGAATTTAATAAATTAATTATATTTGAATTCTATAATTAAAATTCATTTTTAATATTATTTCTTTAGTTTTATTTACTTGTGTGTTTTCTGCAATTGCAAAAGTACTCTGATATATGTTCTAATCTTTAATATTATAAAAACTAGTTAAAAGAGTTATATATATATAATTATTTTACTCATCTGGAAAATGTAGATTATTCTAAAATGCACACACTTAGCAATAGTAATTCAGAGTAAAATTAATATATCAGTCAAATGAATATATATTTGCATTTGCAAATATAAATGCAAAATATATTTCAGATTAGTATTTAAGCTTAAAAAATCTTTGATAAATAGATGATGTTTTTAATTAATTAAAATAAAAAAATACAAAAGATAATCAAACTAGAACAAGATGATTAAGAAAAATAAAGTAAAAAATCAAATTTAGTTTTCAAACTTTAATTTGGAATAATAGTAGTTTTTTAAAAACAACATTAAGTATCGAAAATCAGTCAGATTATTAAATAATAAACTGGAAAATATATGAGAGATCACATGAGTAAGGAAAAAACTTAGATGGAAACACACAAAACCAAAACGAGAAATAGAAGACATAAGTTATATGCTGAACAAATCATCCAGAAACCTGCTGACATGATAATGAAAGTTATTTATTGGTTGTGATCAATTATAAAATGCACATTTAGAAAAAGTGTTTACCAAGTTGATTGGCTACTGCTTTCTTTGGAGTTACTAATCTTTTATTTTCCTAAGTAATATAATTTTTTTGATATTCATTTACAATTGTACAAATTTATTAATCTGTTGTTAATCAACTACAAAAAGTATGTGCTACTACAGAAGTCTACATTGAATGTATTTATAATTGTATGAATTCAGTTTTTCTTACTTATTTGGTCTACTATTTATTTTAAACTACCTTATTTTTAAAAATATGCTAAAAACTGTTTAAATGTAGTGGCCACTGAGCTGTGTTTCATTTGAAATGATATACATTTTAAGCTATCTACATATCTATTAATTTAAAAGTTAAAAAAAATTGATAGAGAATAGTCTTATCATTATATATAATATTTGCAATATTTATTACACAGAAAAATTATTAGAAATGCTTTATAACTTTATTTATACTCATTGTTATACTTTTAAAGATATTGAAGTAGTTAAGAATAAGAAAATAATTATTAATTTATTATAATTCATTTATAAGAATTTCATTTCTGAATATTTAATTAATTTTACGTCCATTTTTTTTTTTTTGTAATAGAATATTTGCATTTGTTTTTTTTTTTGTTGTTGTTGTTGTTTTTTGATTGAAATTATAATTTTCTTTAAGTTGAAGTTGATTTTATAATTTCAAAATTTATGCATTTGTTTATATATATATACACTAAGCTAAATAAATATTTTTTTCATTATTTCATTTCTTCACTATAACAGCAATCATAAGAACAATTGCATTATATTTTCTTTGGTCTAAAATTCAACTTTTGATAATCACTTCAGTGTATACTATTACTGCATATTGTAATGATTTATGAAAATATTGTATATACTTGTAGCTTATGTTTTTATTATTAAATTTATATTTTTTTTATTAAAAAACATTGTTTTTTTCCCTTCTTTATCTAATGTATGATGTTTGATTAATCATTGAGAGTTTTGTGTTTTTCCCGAGTCAAAATCCTGGAAAAATTTTAAAAGTATAGCTGAGTGTGCACAGTTGATTGCCTGCATTGTTTTTATTAATCAGCTGTTATGCTAAGCATGTTCTTTATCAGGAATTCCCAAACTTTTTTGTTAGTCAACCCCTTCAAAAAAATTTCACCTTTTTATTGACTCTTTTTACTTTATTATTACATAATTATGATAGGCAAAAAAAAGAATGGTAATGTGATTTTTAGTTTGTTTATTTTACAGTGTTTATTATTTTTTAGATTACATATTCCTAATATATTTATATTTAATGAAATGGATTATAATTAAAATATTGACTGACACTGTCAATGTGTTGGATATACTTGGTGACTCTTGGCAAGATTAATGATTTTAATTCAAGATTAGTGAATTTTAATCTTAATTCATCATAGAATTCTATATCTAACTTATTTCTCTGTTTTGTTAAGGGAGAATTAGCATGACTAAAATCAACTCTAATCATATGGAAGGACTACTTAAGAATATTTGTAGATATTTTTGTACATTTATGTTCATTCAAAAATGACTTAAGATCACATTTTTAAAAAGCATTTTAACTCCACTATCAACAGACAATTCAATAAATTCATTTTGTAAGATACATTCTATGTTTTCGATTTCTGTTGAAAATGGTGCTATAACCAATCTGAAATATATATTTTCCAAATTTTCAAAGTGAAATTTAAAATCATCACTCAATTTTTGAAGATGCTTTGTATATATTTTCAAATCATCTTTTATTTCCAGTTGATATAGATTCAAAAAGTACTGAAAATTTGTTTGTAACAATGAAGATTTAAACAAGTCTAATTTAATTTGGAAGCTTGCAGAAATTGTCTGAGTTTAAATAATAGTGACATCCTTACCTTGTAGACAAGTCAGGACATTATTAATTTTTGCAAATATATCTGCCAAGTAGAAAGTATTGTTTTTATTTTTCTTTAGTTCATTACTCAAACCCCAATTAACATCTGTAAGAAACTCTGCAGATGAATCAAACAACTCAACAAGTCTTTGTAAACTTGCATCTCTAGACAACTATCTTACTTCAGTATGCAAGAGTAAGTAGTTTGATTTTTTTTTTACAAAGTTTAGTGAACAATCACAATTTAGAAAGGATGAATTTTAAATTGATTAATAGATTTAATACAGACCCTTTAGGGTATCATGCAATTTATCACTGAGATCTTTTACCATCAAATGGTTTATGTGCAACACATAGTAAATAATATGATATACTAGAAACTTTTTCTTTAAGAAAAATATGTAAATAAGCATTTATTTTATATAGCATATGTAAACAATTGTATTACAGTCAAATATCAGCCTTTCACGCTAATTGTGCATACGCTTTGCGAGTGTTAATAATAAATGAATACTTTCTCACCAATACAAGATATAGTATTTTTGCAGAAATGATTTGCTCATATATAAGCATTTGAGTTGTAGGAATAAGAGGATTCCTTTTATTACTGCATAAATACTATATCTTGTATTGGTAAGAAAATATTCATTTATTATTAACACTCGCAAAGCATATGCACAATTAGCGTGAAAGGCTGATATCTGACTTTAAGAAAAGTAATAAAACTTTAATAATGGTCCACCATCTATTGCTACTATTGTTATATTAGTAAATGGAATATCATACTTGTTTAAATATTCCTCCAATCACTGAGAAATAATCAATTCTGTTCCTTCACTTTCAAGATATTTTGCAAGTAAAAATTGGTCAATTTAATGTTTGACTTTACTAAAATATCTCATCTTAGGAATGGCAGAACTACTAAGATTGAACACATCAAGTTGGATGGAAAACTTACTTTGTATAAGCTCTGATGTTACAGTTGTATCTACATCTTCAGCCATTTCATCAATATGCCTTTGCATATTTTTCTCGCTCAGTGGTAAGCATTTTAAAACAGGGTCAGAATCTTTTTTCATTATAGTTTCACTTTTTTAATTTCAGAAATAACAATGTTTTCCCTATTTTTCTATATTAAGAGAAATATTATATGAGGCTGTTCTTTCTCATTCATTGGCAGCTTTGGTGGGTGCTTTGATAAATGAGTTTATATTTGGTCAATGTGCTTTCACGTTTTTAAAAAATGTCCAGGTCTTTGTCCTTCTATCAGGATGGAGTCTTTGGAGATGATCTTTCATTTTTTCTGGTTTCATTATGTCATTACTAAAAGTTTTTTCACAGAAAAGGATATATAGGCTTCATTTCATTTGTTAATAGTGGAATAAATCCAAAGTTTCAAATATTCTAATGAATTTTATTTGCATTTCTTTTTATAATCTGAAGCTGCCATTGCAGGTCCTGTGGCTATAACAAGATAATTAAAATTGCAGTTAGCAAGCAAAAAGCAATGTCACACTATAATTTATTTTGAAATCTGAAGATAATCATTCATTTCAAGATAACCAAATCAAAAATAATTTAATTAAAACATTTCTTAATTTTGTAAATTCTGTTCATAAAAATAATAATAATAATAATAATTCTCTGAATTGGAAATACCGAATTGTATAGAAATCGAACAAAAACATTATGATTACAATAATAAATTTGGCCACAACTTTATTACATCAAAATAATGAATTAATAAATCACATATCTTAACATTTAGAAAGGAATAAAAACTTATTTCAAAAAGAAATCTCTAATTCCACTTAAAACTTTTTTTTTCACTTACATGTTTTCCCACTAAAAATGAAAACACTATTATAAATTATATCCTTGAATAAACTATTTTAAAGTGAGAGGTTTTAATTTGATAGCATCGATTATTTACATTTTTACAACAAACATAAAATATAATTAATGAATTTCTTCTTCTTTTTTTTATATATAACATAATCATATATACATAATAGCATCAAATTAATGTTAAAAATTAAATCATTACAATTTAGTTAGTGATTTTTTTTTCCTCATGTGTCATAGCATCAGCCGGGAAGCGAACCCGCTAATCCGGGACAAGTCCTAATCAATCCCTCTCAATGTCATATCAATCTCTATGGGTCTCTATCAACCACTTTGGAGACGCTTACTCTATATGAATAAAAATGAGTATCTATTCACAAGCACTAACCTATTTGAAGGTAGATACAGATATTTCTATTACAGAAACTTTGGCAGACCTATGAGAAGTCAGGTTGCAAATACATGATGCTGTTATTTGCCACACAAAAACTACCATTAAATAAAATTAGACATCTAATGTGGGCCTAAAATTAAATTCAAGCACCAAAGAAAAAATTCCTATCCAAGCAAGATAGAATTTTCAGAAATTGGAGCAAAAAAATGATTAAGTAACTTTTTAGAAAGAGGTGTTATGTTAATAAAATTTAATAAGTAAAAAAAAAAATATTAATAGGAAAAAAAAAAGGATTTCATAGTTCAGAATGAATAATAAAGTGATTGGGCAGTTTCTTATTAATTGAAGTTTAATTATAACCTTAAAATAGTTTAATTAAATAAAAAGTATAGGATAAATCTGAAATTATTATAAACAAAGGAAATATATCATAACAATTAGTCGAGGATGATGCAGAAAATAAAATAAGCATAACAAATATAAAAAAAAGTTACAAAATACCACAGAAAACATTTTAAAAAAAGCCAAAAGATATTATAGAGAAACTTGGAAGAAATGGAATAAGAAAATATAAATTATTTGGAAGAATATAGAAAAATGTAAAAGACTGATATAAGAAATCTGGATGTATCTAGAGAGAATCTTGATAACATAATGCTTTCTACATTCTTGATAGAACAATCTATTTGTAATAACAAAAAGTGGGAGGATGATTGAGAAACTTATAGTTATTGAAACGAACATTATTGAAAACTATGTAAATCTAGTTTTAGCTTCATCCAAAGAAACTAGTTTTACTGAAAAGATTAGACCAAAAGTACCTTTTCATTTTTTTTTAATGCTAAAATGGACATAGTAATGGTGGGAAATGTATTCCTTCTGATCAAAAGTGATTGGATTTTGAAACAGAATTGCTTGATATTTTTTAAAATCTTGAATAAACTATTGTTTTGCAAATAGAGATGAGTATGACTATTGAAAATAATAAAGCTAACATTCAGATGAAAGTATAAATTTCTTCAGTTCAATATTGTTTAAATTTTACAACAAATTATTGGAAGATGGCAGAAACTTATTTTACAACTTTCTTAAGATTTACACTCTTCATTTAATATTTGTCTCTGAGATACAATGCCATATAATTAGAATCAAATTTTTTTTAAAAAATATGCTAGTAAGATTTATGTTTATGGAGATAAAATTGTTAAGTTAATAGGTCTTGTTCAACTAATTAACGTTTTTTCAATTTGGTTGATTTATAAAAGAAAGATAAGGTTAACTGGAATGAAGATAAGCCATGTATATAAGACACTCATAATCTGAGAACAAATAGAAATATTCATACTGAACTTTAGAAATGGACTTAGTTAAAATTTATTTTTTGGTTAAAAGCTCATCTGTGATAATCCCTATCAAACCTATTACTGAAAACTTAGTAGATAATATTTGATGAGGAAAATTATTCAAAATTTGATATACCAAAAATAAATTATATGAAAATAAAATATAAGAAAAGATAAAACTAGATTTATAGATGAACTCATGAGTGAAATGTAAAGTTGGCCAGACTGATATTCCTCCTCAATGAAAAAAAATAAAATGCTTATTTGATATATCCTGAATAACTTGCTGAAATACAAATTATTTTATGCATACTCATAATTTACTTATTTACAGTTCTTGCAATAAAAAAAAAATTTCAGAAAAGCTTATGTACTATTTTGAAAAGGTAAAGATTTTAGTCTTCAGTGATAAAATTACCAGAGTTTTTATTATTGATTATATCTCATCATAAATGTCAGGCCTATTGAATGTGAATACTTTTTATTTCTTTTGTGATCTCAGTTTCTAAGTATAATGACATATTGCCAGTTAAACTAAAGAATATATACAATTTGTAGGGCATCAGAAACTTGTGGGCTTTTATAAGAAAAATTACATTTTAATTCTTTTAAAACTGAGTTTGTTGATAATCAAGGCAAAGATTATATTATTAATCAACATTTGAAATGACAATTTAAATAGCCGAGAGAGCAAACCATCTAAAAATAACACTTTTATTAATCATAATAATGAATTTAATCCCTAAGTTGAAACACTTGTAATAACTGTTACTAAACAATTGTGCTAGTATGAGATAGTGATCATGTGATGTTTAGTGGTTTAATAACTGTTACTACTGTTAATGTTTTAATAGAAAAATTAGGCTGATCTACAGTGCAATATTTGCACTCTTCAACATAGGAAAATATAATGGTTATATATAGAGTACATTGATGAATATTGTGAACTTCATAGTAATATATATATATTACCAATCGATGTCTGTATTTCTTCAAAATAATATACGTAACTCTATAAATAAATATTTGAAAATACAGTAATTAAAAGTCAATAAAAATTATATGTATAACTATAACTTAGAAGCACTTTCACTACGTTGTAGCTTTGTCAACTATCACATTTAAAATGTCAACTTTCCCATAATTCAATGTCAACTTTCCCATAATTCTGTTATCTTAACGTTTGCTGCTTGCCGATTAATTAAATTTTTGCTTGTATTTATATATTAACATCGCCTCTTTAATTTTTCTTTTATTGTTATTTCTTTCAGTTTCCAATATTTTTACATTGTTATAATCAAAATCAAAACCATATATACATGATTTATTATGGTCATAAAAAACAGAAGCTGATAAATTCTCACTATTTTTAAAATTTTGTTTCGTGTTTTGAACCCTTTTAAACAATAATATGTGCTCTTTTGTTCTTTTTTCCAATGTGCACCTCGATTCACCTATATATCCACTACCACACCTACATGTCCATTTGTAAATGATACAATTTATATTTGTCAATAAAGTTTTCCCATTTGAATTGTTTATTAATTTATTCAATGTAAGTGGTGCATAAAATGCTATATCGCATATTCCTTTATAAATTTTCTTAATGAAACTTGCCTGTTGATTCGATATATACGATATTGATATCCACGACTTTTTATCAAAAAATTTAACATTATTATTAATATTTTTATATTTAGAAGTAAAATTTTTAACAGTATAATATACACAATCATAATTGTATCCAACGTTTAACAACTCATTACAATAAACTTCAATATTTTTAGTTTTATCTGATGCATATTTACAAAGGTTATCATTTCTAAATAAAAAGGACTTCAAACCTGCCATTTTATGTGACATTGGTACTTTTGATTCATATGGAATATATCCTCTTTTTGCTATTGGTTTAAGAGTCATATAGTAATCCAGTTTATCCTTATTTCTAGTAATCTTGAGATTCAAAAATTGAACACTCATTGAATTTTCATCTGTTTTAATCCACTTTAAACCCTTTATATTATTTAATTCATTAAACAAATCATTAATAGCATTTGGCTTTCCACAAACAAAAACATCATCAACATATCGACTGTATAAAATAATATCTTTCTGATAATGATCCTTTTTTAAAATATTTTCTTCACATGTAGATATAACAAAATTACATATTTGGGCAACTGTAGGAAGCCTCATTGGCCACCCATTATTCATTTTATAAAATTCGTGCTTAAAAATTGCATAAATGTTTCTATCAATAAAGCTTAATGTTTCAACAATAAATTTTATTATTTTAACATTAACAAGATTACTAGAAATAAGAATAAACTGGATTACTATATGACTCTTAAACCAATAGCAAAAAGAGGATATATTCCATATGAATCAAAAGTACCAATGTCACATAAAATGGCAGGTTTGAAGTCCTTTTTATTTAGAAATGATAACCTTTGTAAATATGCATCAGATAAAACTAAAAATATTGACGTTTATTGTAATGGGTTGTTAAACGTTGGATACAATTATGATTGTGTATATTATACTGTTAAAAATTTTACTTCTAAATATAAAAATATTAATAATAATGTTAATTTTTCTGATAAAAAGTCGTGGATATCAATACCATATATATCGAATCAACAGGCAAGTTTCATTAAGAAAATTTATAAAGGAATATGCGATATAGCATTTTATGCACCACCTACATTGAATAAATTAATAAACAATTTAAAAGATAAAACTTTATTGACAAATAAAAAGTGTATCATTTACAAATGGACATGTAGGTGTGGTAGTGGATATATAGGTGAATCGATGTGCACATTGGAAAAAAGAACAAAAGAGCACATATTATTGTTTAAAAGGATTCAAAATACGAAACAAAATTTTAAAAATAGTGAGAATTTATCAGCTTCTGTTTTTTATGACCATAATAAATCATATATATATGGTTTTGATTTTGATTATAACAATGTAAAAATATTGGAAACTGAAAGAAATAACAATAAAAGAAAAATTAAAGAGGCGATGTTAATATATAAATACAAGCAAAATTTAATTAATCGGCAAGCAGCAAACGTTAAGATAACAGAATTATGGGAAAGTTGACATTGAATTATGGGAAAGCTGTAATTTTAAATGTGATAGTTGACAAAGCTACAACGTAGTGAAAGTGCTTCTAAGTTATAGTTATACATATAATTTTTATTGACTTTTAATTACTGTATTTTCAAATATTTATATATATATATATATATATATAATTTAGATGAATAACAAAGTACAGATAACAACATGGCTTATAATAAAAATAACCTATGAAATACAGATCAAGTGTATTTGTAAAGTACTGTAATAAAATGAGATAAAATATGTATTATGGAAGTGAATCTTCTACTGCAAAAGCAGTTATTTCTGATAAAGAAGGCTGTGAAGAGATAATGTTTTCCTGAAGGTTTGTGATGATGGTGTTTCAGTTGTATTTATATGTTGGACTATTCATATTGGATAATGGAAATAATCCAACATATAAATACAACTATGAAGAGATAATCTTTCAGACTTTCTTTAACCAAAATTAGAGCATTTTTAGAGTCTATTAAAAAAGTTCAGATGAATTATCAGAACAATTTATTGCTACAAAGTAGAAAACATATACAAATATATGCTGATATTATAAAGATAATATTTCTACTAATTATAAGAATGAATTTAATCCTCATATAGACTTTTGTTTATAATAAATTAAAAGGAGTAGTTACAAGAATCAATACAACTTTATTGTTAAAAGATAGCAGACAATATGAAAACTGGACAAAAATGAAAATATAATAATTGCTAAAATCAAAATCTGAGACATTGAAACTCTATGAAAAAAATAATAGATCTTCACTGAAATTGATAATAGATATAATATAAACATATTTTTTAAAAAAGGAGAGGAGGACTAGAGAATGAAAGTCAACTTAATATTGTGTTCATTTATCCCCCAAGAGGAAGCATGTGAGATAATTAGGCTCTCGTTTGATAATGATAATCAATAATATTAAAAAACTTTTTTATATATAAATACCTATTTAATAATGATATACAAACAATAGCAAAAATTATATGTCAAAAATACATATTTATTAGATATTTATTAGGACTGTTATTTAAAAATATTCTTGTTAATAATTCCTTGATAAACATATAATTAATTAAAAATAAGAAAAAACAATAAACCAGAGCAGGTTTGATTAAGAAAAAACAGTAAAAAACTAAAGTTGTTTTTCAAGCTTTAAAGAAAAAAATAAAATCTTAAATAAAAAGAAGTTAAATTATCAAACTATAAGGTTAAGAATATAAAGCTCAAAGATATTATATAATTGAGGAAAATTTCACACAAATGTAACCAAAGATTGAGAATGAGAAGACATGAGTTATGCTGAAAATGGAAAGGAGAATAGAAAATCAGTTTGAAGAGCTTTTTCAAGCCATGAAGCCAAAATCATTCAATCAAATCATCTAAAAATCTACTGGCATGATAATGAAAATTTTTTATTACACATAATAAAACATTGAATGCATAAATAGAAAGATTACTCACTAAACTGATTGTTTAATGCTTTTTAAAGAGTCAATAGTCTTTCTCCTGTTTAAAGGAAATCTTGTTTCCTGATATTTGCATATATTAATCCCAAGTTTTATAACTTCACTATCTTACAGTTTCTAAATTTGTCTTTATTAATGATAGTCTGTCTTTTAATATATATCAACTATAAGGAATCTTTGCTACAATGGAAATCTATGATAAATCTATATTTATGCAAATCCAATTTTTTTTTACTGATTTGATCTGGTTATAGAAATTACCACTTAACATTTAAAAATGACTAAATGCTGTCTAAGACTCTGATCACAGATTTATACTTCATTTGAATGGTATATCAAATTTAATAACTCATTTTTAAAATGCTTAAATATCTATTAATTTGAAAGATAGATAATATTGGTAATATTTAGCACCTAGAAATATAATTAACACTGTTTATAATAACTTTCTTTTTATTCTATATTTATTTAAGTGAATATGCTTCAAAAGTGTTGCAGTATGATAAAATAAGGTCCAAAAATATTTATTGGTATATTATAGTTAATAAGAAGTTTCTATGGAAAAAAATATTCTTATGTTTATTTTTTTTAGGTATAAGAATTTTATATATATTTTTTTGTACTAAAATTAAACTTTAGACAATCATTCCCATAATTATGTGTTATTTGCATATAATCTGGTAACAATTTTGAGATATTATAAATGTTTATAGCATATGCTATAGCATTAAATATTACATTTCTTATTTAAAAGTATTGTTATTTTTTTATTCTGGTTAATCACTGATTACTGAAAGTTTTGCATTTCTGTAAAGTCAGAATCTAAAGAATATTGTAAAGATATAAATAAATGTCTGCTTATGTCACCAGTTAATCATTATAATGGGATATACTCTATATAAATAAAGCTGGCTATAACCATTTGGAAAGTATGCATCCATCCATTAATATCACTGTATTTCAGAAATCCATACAGATATTCTATTTACAAAAAATTAAATATTATAGGTTGCTTGATTTACAAAGTTACTGTTACAAAACGTATATAAATGCACATAAAAATTATCAAAAGTATAAACAATAATCTTTAATAATCCTATTATGGAGAGTATTAAAAAGTTATAAATAGCAGCACCTGACTTGAAATGATAAGAAAAAGAAATCGATAATAAATTACCTTTAATATTATTTTAATTAAATATTCAAATACACACATATCCATAATAAAAAAAGTAATTAATAAAAAAGAATTATTGTAATACTTATCAATGTGGCTATTAAAAAAACTTTTTCAATAAAAGATAGTCAATTCTTAGTTATGTTAGTAACATCATATGGAAAAAAAAAAGAAGTAACTTTTTTAGAAATAAAATCAATCTATTAATTAATTTATGATGTTTGATGGTTTATTAATGTTCGCATTTTATATGTAATTACGTATTGAAAGTTTTTAATATCTTATTTTAAATTGTTAAATGTTTTTTGAAAAATTCAAATTTTATTTATACTTTCCGAATACATTCAAATGCTAATAATAATAATACACAAATTTAAAATGGAATATATTTCAAGTGATTTTTTTAATGATCTTTAGACTTGTGAATATTGAATTTAAATTGATATACTAACCAACTAAGCTATTTTGTAAAAGAATAGTCACTAAAAATGTTATATATTTATTCTACAATAATCTAATTTCTCTATTTTTCTTTTTAAGAACGAGATTGAAAAGTGATTTCTCAAATGTAGATTATCACAGCAATAGTCGACATAGAGAGTTATGTGCCATTGTCATGTAAGAAAGTTCTTTAACTTTTTTTCATTTTACTTTTTCCTTTTTGCCCAATATTCTTTTGTTATTCTTTAATACATGCAAGGTTTGATACTTTAGACAAATCTAACTTTTTCTCTCAAATCATTGTTTATGTTTTTTTATTTGCGTTTCAATAGTCAAATTAGTTTAACTATATATATATATGTTATACAATATTTCCTTGCAATATATATATATATCAGAAAGAATTTGACCTCAGACTTTCAAGATGATCTGGGCCAATTGATGAGTGCTGGTTCAGCATGAAATATATATACTGAAACAGACAGATCGAAGAACCGATCTTCGTTTCATGTGTTTTAAGTACGGTAATTCGAACCACTATCTGCCCGCAGTGAGATGTGTCTATTTTCAGTCATAATAAAAAAATTAGTTATATATTTTAAGTTTTGTAGATCAATAGGTAAGACTCCGTATATAAATGTCACAAACCATGAAATAATATTCGTGTGTGCGTGGTTTGTGGATTTATATCAATTTAATTTAAAGTTCATTGCGGGCGTATTTGTTTGAATTTTAGTTTTTTTTTAAAATTGTACAAAGTCGTTTAAAAATACTGATCAAAAGTCACATTCCTTTGATCGGTGTTTTTAATTAAAATCTAAATTACACAAAGGTACAAAGTAATTAAATTGTATTTGAAATTAGATAAGAAATGTAGATTTGTAATTACCGTGTCAATTTAAAAATTGCGTATCAAAGAAAAAGGACAATGGAACGGATAATTAATGTTGTATGGTCAAGCTAGATGGCTGGAAGCTAGAGAAAGTAGGAGGAGCTTAAACACAAAAACCAGGCGGAAAGGTCAATCGAGGCCATCTTAGAGAAAAACTTATTCTAACTTTTGACGTGGTTGAGAGAAGTAGTCTTAAGACAGCACTGCAGCTGCTATAGTAATTCCTAGAACTTTGTTAAGAAGCTCACCTGTAAACCGCAATGTTGAGGGGCTAAGTGACAGGAGCTGATCTCTGTCCTGCCAAATTGAATCTTCGTGCCGCTGTCTGATCATGTTGTTGGTGCTTCATAGTTTCCAGCTTCCAATCTCCAAATTGACAATGCCTTACAAATAACTTTCAAAATGCGCGCCTACGTTTGTCGGAAATATCAAATGGGAAAAGCCAAGCCGGATGAAGAAAGAAGAGTAACTGTGTTACACGAACTTTTAACTTTCTCCCGAGCTTAATGTGATCAATCAAATAAATTACATGTAAGTTTTTATGTCGTTTATAATGCTATTGTTTAACCTGTCAGTAAATTTTCTTTTCTTTTAATCCTCTGCTCTAGTCTTTAGAAATAAATTATAAAAATTGTAATTAAGAGTAATAGTTATAAAATTTGTAATTAAGAGTAATAATAATTCAAATGAATGATTTATATTTTTTTTGTGTTGCGTATTCCATAAACAAACGATGCCAATAGTAATATTTCCCAACTCTGTGTAAAACTAGTGTACAATAATGATCAAGTTATTTTAAAAGTAAATTTCGTTTCCTGAATTAAATATTCTTTTATATTTCGAGTTGGTAAATGTTAAATCCCTTTATTATTCTATTTTAAGTGGTCATATAATTGCAATCTAAGGTTCAATGCTAAATATATATATTGTTTTAAAGTGTTATATTAAGGTCATGTATGATATGAGAAATAACTCACTGTATAATTTAATACTATCGCTATCGCCTGTCAACCTGGAGGGCCAAGGGTTTCAGAGTAAATTTAATTAATTATTGTTCTCGCGGTCAGTTTAATTCCGCTATATTTTATTGGGATAAGGATCTCAGCCGGAGGCGTAGAAATAGACGAATAGATTTCAGGTTTTGTATAATTTCTTTTAAAAATCCACTTCAAGTTCTCGTCCTTGATGTCTGTGGCAATGCCTTCCCTTCGCTGAAGTTAGCGTCTCGCCATTCTACCATTGGGGATTGAAAGCAGTTTCTTTCCCAGGTAATCTCTTGGATCACCGGGTTCGAAATGATCCCGGCTGGTTGTCGTGTCCCGGAGCTACTTGGGGGCATTAAGCCTTGTCAAAGTACAAGCCGCCCGGTATTCCGTTAATGCACCGCAAGTGATTACTGTAGGGCTCTTGAATCTAGGCAACCACCAGTACATCTATCTTCCATACCGTATTTATATAAAACCACCTCCAACTGTCCATCTACGTAACGGCTCGAGTCTATTCGAATGAAATAAGTTAGTAAAACCCTTTTTGATAAATATCTTTTCAATGCTCAATACTCTGATTCTCTTAGCCACCCGTCAGTCATCTAACTACACAGCTATTGGCATGAGTTTGTTCACGAGATAAAATGATTGTTAAAGACTAGTAGCTAAACACCAGAGGATTCATGGAAGTCTTACCGTACTGTTGAACGTTATATTTATATGCTTTATATTTTTCTTATTAAACACTTTATTTAATCTACCTTTTGTGTCCTCCACCTTATTACTCTTGAGTCTAGGTAGCCACTTACTGAGCAATACGTAACTGAACTAAAGTACAC